>JAWZYV010013730.1:600000-1072500 GCA_038373885.1 Cheiracanthium punctorium | reverse complement strand
TCAAAGTTTTAAAGTGGACTATGAGTTATTCTATATTATTTTACATATCTGTACTAAATTTCAGGCCGATAGGTCCATTTTTGTGGATTTGTATACGAATCAAATCCACAAACAAACAAACAAACAAACAAACAAACAAACAAACAGAATTTCATTTTTATTTATAAGATATATATATATATATTATATATATATATATATATATATATATATATTATATATATATATATATTATATATATATATATATATATATATATTATATATATATATATATTATATATATATATATATATATATATATATATATTATATATATATATATATATATTATATATATATATATATATATATATATATTATATATATATATATATATTATATATATATATATATATATATTATATATATATATATATATATATATTATATATATATATATATATATATATATATATATATTTATATATATATATATATATATATATATATATTATATATATATATATATATATATATATATTATATATATATATATATTATATATATATATATATATTATATATATATATATATTATATATATATATATATATATATATATATATATATATATATATTATATATATATATATATATATATATATATATTATATATATATATATATATATATATATTATATATATATATATATATATATATATATATATATATATATATATATTATATATATATATATATATATATATATATATTATATATATATATATATATATATATATTATATATATATATATATATATATATATATATATTATATATATATATATATATTATATATATATATATATATTATATATATATATATATATATATATATATATTATATATATATATATATATATATATATATATATATATATATATATATATATATATATATATTATATATCTTATATATATATATATATATATATATATATATATATATATATATATATATATATATATATATATATATATATATATATATTATATATCTTATATATATATATATATAAAAAAAAAAAACCCATAAAATATATATCTATATATTTTATTAAAAAAAAAAAAAAAAAAAAATCTATTCTTAAGAATGGTTGATTACTGGTACTTTTTCCTTTTCATGTGAGTCTGTAACCAATGAAGCCAAACAGAGTACTGTTCTAACTAAATATTTTACAATTATATTAGCATAAATAGCAATAATAAATGAATATATAATTATTATCAATATCATTATTGTTAATATTATTGCTACAGTTTTTCTCCATTTCCACAACCTCAACTAAGTACTTCTTAGCTACTGCAGCTAGTACTACGTAAAACATAGGCTAGATATACTAGTGTAATATTTATTTTATTATTTATTCATTTAATTATTACCATTTTTATTCTTTTTATTTATTCATTTAATTATTACTTTTTTATTTATTTATTCTTTTCCTTTCCATACTTCCAAAGTATTATTAATATATCATTTTTTATTCACACTCCATGGCATTACTTGTCTATTGATTGCATTAAGCCTTCTCTGATGGCAACATGCACTAATACTGCCTCCATTACTGAGCTTTGATCTTCGTGTCGGTCCACTTCCTCGTTGTTTTTTTCTAATAGCTACGGTCGCGCCCCCAAGTTACAAAAGGACCCTAATTTTGGTCAGGTAACTTGCAGAAACCTAGCTATTATTGTTTTTTTCGATTAAATTGAAATGTGTGTGCGGTGGCGCCTGATGATAGAGCACACCATTTCAATATTAATTCCATTTTCGGACTATTTCTGATTACATGTGATTAGGCTTAAAAGCACAACAGTTCTAATTTGGCGCTTTATATTCAATTTTTCCACTCTTTCATTGCCTTAAAAGGCTATTTTTAAACACTTATCCGGAATAAGCTCGTTAATTGGCACCATGTGCTATCTACTTTTTTATTTTTTATATTTTCTTCACTTTATCATTGGATTATCTTGGGATTTCACTTTACGTAAGTAAGCTATTATATATTATATATATATATATTATATATATATATATATATATATATATATATATATATATATATATATATATATATATATATATACGCAGCAAAAATCGTGTGCTTATGAACTCATGCAAATTGTTGGCACAAAAAAATAATAAATCTAGGGACTACTCTCAAGGTGAAGAGTTGGAAAAAAAGAACCTGTATTATTAAAATAACATACTTTATTGTCCGTTAATTACGATGCAATTACACTAAGCTTATGAAATTTGCTGGTTAAGAAATTTATTTATAGGACTACAATCAAAAAAAGGGTAAAAATTATTAACAAAAACTCTCTTATAAAATATATTCTGAATCGCCCAAGGGTAAAGATCTGTTTCTTTCGCTCTAATATTCGTTAGGAAACGTTTTATTCAGAATATTTTTTTCGTCTAATCCCAGACTGATGACAACAAAGTCTTTCGACGAATGTAAAGACGAGACAAAGACAGAAGATATATGAAATTTACTAGTTATATATAATTTAAAATTATTATAACATATCGAATCTTGTACCCTAATTGAAACCGGGAAACAATATGCGGCATACATTGAAAAAACTACCGATGACACAACTGATGATAGTGACCGTGATACTGTGAAAAATGGAAAATGATAATTATGAATTTTGTACCAAATAATTATAAAAAATATTTTATTATAGATTGAGTCTTAACGGAATGCGATGTTATTTTATATTTTTTAATTCTTGAAATTTTCAGTATTTTTTCAATTATTTTTTTTTGTTTAATATTTAATATTTATTATTGTGCGATTACTTCATGGAAAATGAAACTGTAGTTATTGGTTTACACAATATCTATAATGTAGTAATTATATTTTCTTTGATTTTAAATGCGTTTTTTAGATTTTTAATAGATGCATTAAAAAACAAATATTTATGGATACATAAAGTGCACTTTTTTGAAACAAAGTGTATAAAACAGTCTGAAAATTTCGTGTGAATTCTATACATTACCGAGCTAGAAAAAGTTTTAAGAAAAAGGGAAAAATAAAATTACACATAATCCGAGCGTATTTGTTACCTCTGCTTATGCATAAATAGTTCAAACTAAATTGTGCATAAAAAGTACACTAATTGATTAGTATGCATGAATCTAGAGAAAAAACAGAGGGGGAGTGGTCGGTTGATTTTAATGAATGACGGCGTAGCTATGACGTCGCGATCCACTCAAGGCGTGGTAGGCGAGCGTGCTAACCACCAGACGGGATCGACTCGGAATGAAATCACTAAAGTTTGAAGTCATTGTTGTTTCAATTTCGGAATGGGAACTTTTATGTATCTAACTAAATAAAATTGGACTCTGCCTGCAAACTACTTGGTATTAAAAAAATTTGCTATTTCTATCCGTTTTAAGCATTTGGGACCCCTTTGTCTATCTGTCGTCTGTCATTCTGTATGTGTTTTTATTCGCACATCACGTAAAGCTGACTGAAGCGAGTAAAATAAAATTTGATGAGATGATAGATGGCCACTCAACTTAAACTATAGAAGCCGAATTTAAAAAATAAGTGGTTAAATTTTTGTTTGCACCTCACGTAATAACGACTAAGGCGAAAGAAATGAAATTTGGTGACATGATAGGTGATTACTCAACTTAAGCTATAGGCATCGGATTAAAAAAAAAGTTTTGATTAGATTTTGAAGTTTTTCTGAAAATCGTTTCAAACTGCATATTTTTTTCGCTCATCACGTATGACTTAAGTGAATAAAACGAGATTTAGTGACACGGTAGGTGGTCATACAACGTAAACTATGCCCGTAAAGTTTTTTTTTTTTAAATTTGGATTAGATTTTGAGATTTTGCGAAAATTTATTCAAAATGTGAAGATCCCAGTTAAAAATGTTAGCACTTATTTTGCAAAATAATTATAGACTGCGCATAAAAAGTGAACCTTTTTTAATGCTTTAACAGCCTTTGCCTTTTTTAATGCTTTGCCTTTTTTAATGCTTTAAAAGTAAACACTTTTAATGCGCAAATTTTGCCAATATAGAATATGCACTTTTTAGTATAAACTGAATATGCTTTGCACAAAAAGTGTATAACTTTCAAAATATTCAAAATCTCTACTTTTTATGCACAAATAGTGTACAATCCATACGTTTTTGCAGAAAAAGTACAGACATTTTCTAGCAGGATATTATACTTCCTGTAAAGCCATTAGCTATAAAATAAAATTCTTGAGATATTTCTACATGCTTCTGATATAATACAATGATTTTGTATTCAGCTTTCGAGTCCTTTACAAAAATGAAATCAATGTCATTTTGTGCCTGAAATTGTTTCTAGATGCTAGTATGAACCTGGTTTTGTTTGTGTAAATCCTAAACTGCAAATAGAGATTAAAATTTGGGGCTTAGAAAATATTATTAGTGTACTTTTTCGAAGGTTGGAAGAAAATAGAAATTGTACAATTATTGGAAGTGAGAAAACAAATTTTTTTTGCTACTAGAATACAGAAAATTACCACTGCAGTGGTGTAAACTGATATTTCAAAGAGTTGATGGATGCTCTAAATCTGCAGACAGTGGCAGAAAAGCAACAGCCATGTGTCGGCCTGTGTGCACTGTAGGGATTCAAAGTATAGCTAAATAGACATTTACGTAATGAAAAGCAAAATAGATATTTAGAACTAAAATTTATAAAAAAAAAATAATTTTTGAGTATAAGTAATTAATAAAAGACTGCGAAATCTAATCTTTAAACGATTTTTTTTTTTTTTTTTTTTGAGTTTCTTCATTTTACACAAAATTATTTGGATTGCATCGCATAAACATTATAAACGAAAAGAAGAAAATATATATATATACAAATTCATTCAATTCAAGCTGCCTTAAATGTGTTATTCAAATTACATGCACATTAAATTAGATGAAATTTATGGCTTTCAAAGACATATGACACAGATTAGCCACTTTAAATTCCTCCATCAAAATTCTGAAATACGTGTTACTCCCATCTCTCTTAATTATTCCCAGAGCAGCTCTAATTCAAAGGGGTATTTCCTTTTAAAGTTTTCTCACACAGCCCCGCCATAAAATAAAGCTACCAATATAATCGTTAAACAATTGCAAGCCATTGAAAATGGATTAAACTCTAACTATTCATACTCCTGTTTGGAAATATTTACATACGTCCACTTTTGCTGTAAGGCTATTTTATTTTTCTGGGTATCTACTAAATGACTTCTCAGAATAAATTCAGGACTCTCATTTTCTCCATATTCTCCAGCATTGCTGGGGAAAATGCATTAACGGTCAGAACATCTATGCGTTCAAAGCAGGTTTTCGAGACTCCGGGCGTATCTCTTAATGTCATCAGCCCTTTAAATCAAAATTCTGTGTTATTATGGAAACAGAATACCCGATTGATTTAGTGAAATAGTACATACGGACAAGTTCTAGATATTGATTTTCTAATCTAGATGATTTTTCGTAAAGGATGCTTTTCCAAGAAAAATATATTCTGCAGGATGATGAATTCAGAGGAGTACCCATTGGTTCTTCTTACTCGTATTACCCTTAAATCTGACGGATGTGGAAACTATTCTAACGCTGAAGTACAGGGTGGCCATAATTAAACTGCAAGTGTTCGAGGGGTACTGGAGAAAAAAACTACCAGGAATACTCCAGTGAAACTTGGTATCTACACGTTTCAGAACATGCGCAAGGCAAATATGTAATAAAAAAATCACCATTTTCACCCGATAGATGGTGCTATATCGTGTTTCAATGCTTATGGACGTCATATATGCAAATTTTAAGCCCATCGAACAGTGTAAAAACAAGACCACATTGAGTAATGGTCAATCATGACTCTGAATAAGAAGGAACGTGCATTGTTAGTGAAGATATTCTTTCAGAATGGTACAATTATTCAGCTACTCTGAAAGAATACCGGCGTATGAAACGATTAAGAAGAGGTCCAATGAGTGTCAATGAAAATAAATAATAGTTTGATTGTTTTCCAAAAAGTGTTTATATGAATGGTTTAATTTGAGATCTTAATTTACTTTAATTTTTGATTACATGTTACTGTAAAATTTAATTACTGAAGCGAATTGTATGGAATTTTGATAAACTGTAAATGATGTTTTATATTGTTTATATGCCTTTTAGAATGTCACTATGCACTGTCTTTCGGTTTTGGAAGTTGTACATGCCACCAGTGAGCTTTGAAATATGGTACAGCGCCATCTATGGGGTGAAAATGGCGATTTTTTTGCATATTTGACTTGCGCATGTTTTGAAACGTGTAAATACGAAATTTCGCTGGAATATTCTCGGTATTTTCTCTCCAGCACCCCTTGAACACTTTCAGTTTAATTATGGCCACCATTTATAATTGTTTAAGCTTTGTTTTAGTGTGGGAGGCAATTTCCAATACTGTTGGAATATATAACCTTATTTGTCTGGTAAGAGAGCAATGGAGATTTACAATATTACTTAATCCTGTGAAAATTTAATTTTTGAAAAACGTAATTTAATACAATTGTTAACGCTATCATTTTCCTTACAGAAAATGTGGAAGGTGCTCCCAACCCTTTTGGTTCGACGTGTTCATGTTTGAATTCAAAATGGTCTCGAATATTTTCAACATTTGTTGTAGGGAATGATAAGGTAAAAAAATTGAATTAAATTATGATTTTCAAAAATAAAATGATGGCAGGAATAAGGAACATTGTGCATCTCCATTCCTGTTTTACCACATAAATAAAGTTATAATAGTCCAACAGTATTGGAAGTTGTCCACCACACTAATAAAAGGTTGAAAAAATATACTTCAGCGTTATAATAGTTGTCACATTCCTCAGATTAATGGGTAATAATAAAAACCAAAGGGTACTCTTTTAAATTGATCACCCTGTAAAATGTTTTACGATAGGGAAAATGGTACTTGAGTTGATTTCCTTAAACGTAAATTTTAATCAATTAAAGATTTTATTTGCCGGTTCAAAAGGTATTTAAAATTAAATTCTCTGTTCAGAAATATAGTTTAGTCGTGGAATGTGTAAAATTCCGTTTATTACTAAATCCAGAAGTAGAGGGAAAACATTGCTGTAAACGTGCAGGACATAAATGCATATAGCAGGTTGTCGAGGGTAATGGCATAACTGTTTATACCAACATCACTTTAAATTGAAATTCTGTGTAAGGAGTATAATTGATTCGCAGAAATCACAAATACAGGCTTAAGTTTCAGAATCTGATTTTCAGATTCAGATGATTTTTCTGAAGGGTGCTTCTCGGATGAAAATGAATTCTGTAAATTTTCCCGATTTGGAGAATACATAAGTTTGAATTTAATTTCTTTAAACTTAACTTTGACTTATTCAAATGTTATATATTATCCGATTAAAGAAGTATTTTTAAAATTAAATTATTAGATCAGAATTATTGTTTAGTTATGAAATGAGTAGTATTCTACTAATTATTACTTAAAGTAATATTTTGTAACGCACAAAACTATGCAATCCCGGTGAGCAGGATACGAGTATATTTTAAAAATAGACATATCGTTTTGTGATGGGTCGGGAATTCTAAATCAATATTTTAATTCGTTTTACTTTGCTGCGAAAAATTCGGAAATAAAAATGACCGGAAATTTAATTAAATTACACATATCTAAACAAAATATAATTTGATTCTAAATATAGTGAAAACTCAACTTGGACACCTCCTTAATTTGGACAATTTTCTGAGGATCAGAATAGGCTAGTAACGTTTACATACACCTCTATAAGTTGGATACCTCCGTAAATTGGACACATTTTGCGGGAGTCACAAGTTTACAATTTTCGGAAGCTCCACTTTAGTGAAGAACAAATATAACGATTGATGTAACCGCACTAGTAAGATTATATTATAACAATTCGCCGCTTTCCATAACTGAACCTCATCGTCTACAGTACGAAAAGGGATTGAAAATTTCCTGAACGTTACATACTATTTAAGGAATTTTAAAAACACATTTAAAAAATATGTTCTGGGTGTATTCAATTTCATATATTTATAAATACTTACATTTATAAAATTATGCTTATCAAACCTGGTGCGATTACATTAATAGAATTGTTGATATTTTTCTGGTTTTTGTATATTTTGTAATATAAATAATTCGTTTTGGTAAATTCAAAACAGAAAAAACATGCAGGGTGAAACATTAGCTGATACATATATGATGGGCCATTAACATTATAACAAATCCTACGAATAATTAAATCATTACTAATACCTTTTAGTAAATATAAAGCTTTACCATGCTAAGACATCTTGGTGTATGTGTTACAGTGAAAACCCGAATTAACTAGGGAAAACGGGTTCTAACTGAATGCGTTAGAGAAAACCCGAATTAACTAGTCAAAACGCGTTCTGACTGACAGCGCTAGGCAAAACCCGAATTAACTAGGGAAAACGCGTTTTATTCGAGTAGCGGTAGCACGGTTTCGAGGGGCCCCTACAGCGGAGGCATATTTTCCAGGGGCCCCCTGAAGTGATGGCCGGACCCACTGATGTTTTTTGGGGTTTTGCAGAGGGCCAGCGTTAGCATATTTTTGAGGGGGCCCCCTTAAGCGATGGCTGGAACCATTGATGTTTCTTTGGGTCTCGCAGGGGTCCAGAGTTAGCATATTTTCCAGGGGGCCCTACAGTGGTGGCCAGACCCACTGATGTTTTTTTGGGTCTCGCAAAGGGCCAAAGTTAGCATATTTTCGAGAGGGCCCCCTGAAGTGATGGCCGGACACACTGATGTTTTTTTGGGTCTCGCAGAGGGCAGCGTTAGTATATTTTCGAGGGGGGCCCGCTACAGCGGTGGCCGGACACAGTAATGTTTTTTGGGTCTCGCAAAGGACCAGCGTTAGTATATTTTCCAGGGGGGGCCCTACAGCGGTGCCGGACCCACTGATGTTTTTTTGGGTCTCGCAAAGGGACAGCGTTAGCATATTTTCGAGGTGGCCGCCTAAAACGATGGCCGGACCCATCGATGTTTTTTTTGGGTCTCGCAAGGGGCCAGCGTTAGCATATTTTCGAGGGGGCCCCTTGAAGTGATGGCCGGACACAGTGATATTTTTTGGGTCTCGCAAAGGCCAGCGTTAGTATATTTTCGAGGGGGCTCCCTAAAGCGAAGGCTGGACCCACTGATGTTTCTTTGGGTCTCCCAAAGGGCCAGCGTTAGCATATTTTCGACGGGGCCCCTACAGTGGTGACCGGACCCACTGATGTTTTTATGGGTCTGCCAAAGGGCCTGCGTTAGCATATTTTCGACGGGGCTCCCTGAAGTGATGGCCGGACCCACTGATGTTTTTTGGGGTCTCGCAGAGGGCCAGCGTTAGCATATTTTCGAAGGAGGCCCCCTACAGCGGTGGCCGGACACAGGAATGTTTTTTTGGGGTCTCGCAAAGGGCCAGCAATAGCATATTTTCGAAGGGGAGCAAAATTCAAATTTTAGTGTGATAAAGCATTAACATTCCTGAATTCACATGGGAAAACATGGGGGTCCTGCCACCACCGTTTGGGGGCACCCCTCGAAAAAATACTAACGGTTGCTCTTTGCGAGACCTGAAAAAAGTCAGTGGGTCTAGCCATCACTTTAGGGGGCCCCCTGGAAAATGTGCCTCCGCTGTAGGGGTCCCTCGAAAACGTGCTACCGCTACTCGAATAAATCGGGTTTTCCCTAGTTAATTCGGATTTTGCCTAGCGCAGTCAGTCAGAACGCGTTTTGCCTAGTTAATTCGGGTTTTCCCTAAATCACTCAGTTAGAACGCGTTTTCCCTAGTTCATTCGGGTTTTGACTGATTTCGGGTTTTAACTGTAACATATGCAATTATGAGCATGTATTTTTTTTAAATGAAATAACTCCCATTTATTTCATGGTTCCCCATCGAAGTATACTTTAAACCAGCTGTATAATTCTCCGCAGTCAAATAAATCTACTTGGCTTTGTATATCAATTTTAAATTTGCCTCCGACCAATTTTCAAAGGAAAATTAATTACATTTAAGTACATCCCTGTGTAACTAAGTTCATATGAAATAAATAAAAACGAATCAATTCTAGATCTAAATACGTTTCACTGTGAAGTGATTTATTTATTTGTGGAACTGTACAAATTATCTCAGTCAAGTTTATTCCACGTTAAACTGAGAACTATTTACCGATAAAACTTACGACAATCTGGATATTACTAAGTATACGACATCTTGAGTTAGATAAAGTCACGCCATTTAATGAGTACTCCCGGAACACATTTTTAATTTACTTAGACGGTGAAGTTTAATGAAGACAATCATAATTGAAATTCACATTCAACGGAATCCATGCATACAAAAGTCAGTGCTCATATAGATGTTCTTTATCAAGACTCAAAAATTACTTGATAGATTTAAGGTATTTCTTCCCGTAAACTAATTCCTGCAAGGCAAAGAACTATTGAAATTCTAAATATGATTAATAAGAAAAAAATACAGCCCAAAAAAGTCTTTAAACATTAGCACTTTTCTATAATGCCGTAAAAGCGATGATAGTTTTCCTTTTTATTTTTCCCTTGTAACCATATGACTGCAAGAAATGTAGTAATTTTGTATCTTTGACCAATGATCGTAATCAAATGAATGGTATATTTATTTGTATGAAAAAGTAATTTCAGATGTGCATTCTCTCTATAGACTAATAGAAAAAAATAACGCATTGGACTTACCAAGGCGCGATTTTTCTCCCATAATGATCCGGATTTACTAATTAAAATCCACGGTGTCCATTTTCAGTGGATTCCATCCGACGTTGACATTTTTCGGCAATGAGAAAGCGGTTCGCCTAGCCAGGGAGGGCCGTAGTCATTCAACACCTTCTTTTCAGCCTTTACCTAGTCATAGCTTTAGTCTAAAGTCAAATGTCATTTTTCAAAGGAGGGGAAGATCCCTCCATCCCACCACTGGTATGCGGCCAAGGAACCTTGCTCTTCACTAGTTCTCAACTGAGACAGAGCGTCCCAAACGGCAGTTTCCAGGTTGGTTAGTGGACACACGAAGAGCCTCTCGTACTTTAACCATTTGAGGCGTAACCCTTTCCCAATGCTGAAAAAAGGGCAGCCGTTGCCATCGCTCGACTTAACTACCAGCAAGATGGCACGCGATGACCGTTCCGATCGTCCGCCATCTTGCTGGTAGTTAAGTCAAGCGATGGCAACGGCTGCCCTGTTTTCAGCATTGGGCAATCTATCCAGCTGTTTTCGCATTCTTTCCATTTATCAGCAGATGTCAGTGCTGTTAAAAATAATCGAGACAATGTTTTTACGGGAAATGACGTGCTAAAAAGTAAAGGATTCTCGTGGAGCTGTGTTACCCGCAATATTTTTATAGAAATAAAATCTATTCTTCGTGGCTGGCAGCAGTCAAAACGTCAGAGTTTGGTGTTCCCAGGGCGGGAACACCCGCGCGCGTTAAAGGGTTAATCTGCTTCAAATGTAAAACTCAGCAGGCCTCTGCCGAACATCTCCTGGACTGCTTGGGTCTTACCAAAGAGGAGTTATATGCCCCCCCCCTTTCTTGTTATCGATTTTCTAAGGGTCAACAATTTATTGGTTCTGTTATGATTTCAATTTTAAGTAAAGCGTAATTAATTAATAGCCTACTTAATTAAAAATCCTTACCTTAATTAGTGAATTTTAAATCAAGTAAAATTAAAATTTCTAAACAATTTGTTTATTAAGGTGGTTTTGTTTTGTCACCATATACCAGTATTCATAAAGGAAGTAAAATAATAATGAAGTGTTTAAAATTTATTAAGGTATATGTTGAATTACTATTGATGACTCATGGCTGACTCATTTTTATTTATTTGTTTACTTGTTCTATATTTTGGCGCCAAACATCTAAAAGATCGTTATTCTGGCGATCGTGTTGCCATCTTTGTGTAAGGTAACTATACATATTGTTCAAGTAATTAAAATATTTTGTACAACAATTTTCTTTTAAATTTTAAATTTATGAAAATACGTTTTGTGAGAGCTGACATTATTCGGAGGGTTGGTAATAAATTTTTAGAGCTGACAATAAGAGTTTCATAAAAATGTTTGTTTTGAAATTGGTAATTTTCCTTAGAAAAAATTAAGTGGTTGTAATTACAGTTAAGTTTTTTTTTCCCTTTCACTATAATTATCTTTTCTGGAATTCTCTAACCTTCTTTCTAATTCTTTTTTTAATAACATCCAATAACTACATGCATCGATACCAATACTTCGATTCAATATATCGAAGAAGAAAACAACAACGGCGCAAGGATATGGAGATCGGCACCCAAGCATTTTCAAATTTTTAAATCAAAAATAGAACTTCTACAATAGTTACAACGATAAGAACAACTTTCACATTTTTCATCATAGTAAAAAATTAAGTTTCAACGCCCATCGATAATTAATCTACAAGTTTTCATTAATAATAATTGTATCTTCGACCGAACTACTTTACGAGCGGAAAGCGCCTGCCAAAGAAGGTAAAAAGGTGACCTAAGCCGGAGGAAGCGTGGGTTGAGTCAGATTCTGGTCTGCTGGCGTCACCGACGGAAGCTTAGGTCTGACTAAGTGGCTTGCTAAAGAAAAAGAAAATGGCAAAGAGGACAACGACAACGATGATCATCGAGCTGACAAGATAACTAAATCTCCAGGAGGGGCCCCTCACATCGAAATGATAAGTTCAATTAATATTTCTCCTTTCTTTTCCTATAAATCTCTCCTTAATTAATTTCTTTTTGTGTGCACAAATGTTAGGAAAATTTTTTTTAAGAAAAAGTCAGCTCGGGGTAAGGGAAAATGATGTATTTTAAAGTTATAGTGTCTCATGTTCTTTCACGATATTATCTAGTTTTAAATTTTCAAATGTAAAAGATTTAAAAGATTAATTAATAAATGTGATTTGTTGTTTGTAAAAATGGCTCCTCTTCATTTATCTCACTTCGTGTAAATTTATTTCAGCAGTTCTCTTTCAGGTTTTAAATTTTTTTTGGCCTAAAGGCATTTGCACGTAACGCCGAGAACCTGGTTGGTATATTGGCTCTCACAAAACGTATTTTCATAAATTTAAAATTTAAAAGAAAATTGTTGTACAAAATATTTTAATTACTTGAACAATATGTATAGTTACCTTACACAAAGATGGCAACACGATCGCCAGAATAACGATCTTTTAGATGTTTGGCGCCAAAATATAGAACAAGTAAACAAATAAATAAAAATGAGGCAGCCATGAGTCATCAATAGTAATTCAACATATACCTTAATAAATTTTAAACACTTCATTATTATTTTACTTCCTTTATGAATACTGGTATATGGTGACAAAACAAAACCACCTTAATAAACAAATTGTTTAGAAATTTTAATTTTACTTGATTTAAAATTCACTAATTAAGGTAAGGATTTTTAATTAAGTAGGCTATTAATTAATTACGCTTTACTTAAAATTGAAATCATAACAGTTCTTGTCTGACTCCGTCAGATAATTTGAGGATAAGGAACAACAACAGCAGTGAAATAGTTGCACATATAATGTGACGTTATTGCAAAGGCGTGATGCTGGAATTTATACCCAAGGCAAAATTTTCTTTTATAAAGTAAGGCATTTTGACATTAAATAAGTTTGTTTTAAAGCGTTGTTTGTGATCTTTTTGATCATAAGTAATGATGACATAAATTTTGTGTCATCATTTTTCTGGTGCTCCATATAATTTCAAGTTAGTATCTGTAAAGCAAAATTTATGTCACAATTTTTAATTCCATAAAGATGAATAACTATCAGTCCTATGAGAGAGACTAAATGTTTGATCATTTTACTGTTTGCAAATGCAATATCTTTAACCTCGTCACGATTAACCATGCTCTAAAGATGTTTAAAGTGTGAATGCAGCTAATATTTCTAGCTTTAAAAAATCAATTTTTTTTTCAGGTTTAAGCCTAGTGATAATAGTATTCTACTTGAATGTTAAAAAAAATTGTAAATTGAAATAATAAATTAAATACAAAACGAAATATAAATATAAAACATAACGAACGGTTAAATAATTTAAAACAGATTTCAAAAATTTCCAAATGTTTGAAGTTGAATGTTTAAGCTGTATGGAAATTTGCAAAAAAAAAAATATATATATATATTTGAAAAGGACTGTAGTGTTGAAGTGAATTTAATTTTGCAGTACGATATGAAATTCAAATAAAAATTTTACCTTTTCAGAAAAATCTCTAGCTTATTTTTTAATTTTGCATCTAAACAGACAATTTTAAAGTAATTACGCTATCAAAAATATGTTTTGAAGTTTTTATTAAAATGCAGATTTTAAGTTTTGTAGTAATGGCATATGGCTAACGAATTTAAAGGTGAAATATGTTATAAATTCCTATTTTCGAAATAAAAGAAGAGTTCTTGATGTGCTGAGTTAAGTTCTTGAATAGCACAGTATTGTGTAAGAAAATTTCTGTATGTGAATTTGATGAATGTTTTCTTTGTATTAATTGTATTCGGCCTGCAAATTTAAACACTGCAGCTGTTTTGTGCATAATATTTAACTGCTAATCAGTCTAAAATGAAAATACAGACCTCTTCAGATACTTTTAAAAATATTACTGCATAAGGTATTTTCATAAAAGAACTTATCTCTGAAAGAAAATTTATCCTGAAATTTCAATAATTAACTAGAATAATAATTAGGTAAAACATTTATTTGAAACTAAAGGGTAATTACTGACTACATCAAATTAAACTTTCATAAATGTTTCGGAATGAAGCTTATTTTTCATTCACATTACAGCTGGCTTGTAAAAGAAAAATTATTCTTAAAATAAAATAATTTTTGAATTCTTCCATGCGTCCGTTGCTGACGTTTAGTTACTAAAGTCGCCAAAAATGGTCATTAGCTTGCACTAGTGTCTCGAACGAGACTACTTGAGCGGATTTTCTCATGTACTTTAAATTGATAAACTTTCCGAAACAAATTGAGTTAATGAAGTCAAAGGAACTTTTAAAAGGACTTCATTTTGAAAAGGCAGGAGAAAGATTTTGAATATTTTGTATCCATTTTACAGATAAATTTTATTTATTGGATGATTACATCCTTTCGATAAGTTTAGAATAAATATTAAGTGGCTTCTGTTAATATTCACTCATTCAAAATCATACAGTTTGAATTTTGCATTAAGCTCTGATGATTATGTGCATAATGAGGTGCTCTAGTTAACTATCATAATTTGAAATTTCCAAGAATGCTGGTGGTTCCTTTGTGTAAAACTGGAGGCACAAGGAATGAAGAATTAAATACCTCTTTGTATTAAGGTATTTACAAAAAATGATACTTTACAAAAACAGTAAAATATATTGAATAAAAAGTTCTGAACATGCAAAATTTTAGATCGTTTGATATAAATTACATCGCCTTACCACAATGAGATTCAAATCTTAACGATATCTTTATTTCTAACTGGTCTCGATAGAAGCTGTTGAGACAGTTTTTTTGTAGATAGAGAGAGAGTGATTGTAGTAAGCTTTAACATTTTGAAAGGTCATCTGCAGATTTATTTTTCTCTTGACTATGGGATTTACAATTTTTTTTTTCAACATTTGTTTCGAGCCTCAGTTACACATAAAAAAGTAATTGACAATATAATGTTCGAGTTAAAGTAATACATTGTCGCAGCACATTGTGATGAGAATTTGAAGTAACTTGTAAACTTAAAAGTTAATTTTTTAAAATAAATATATATATTATATATATACAGGGTGAATATAAATTCTTGGACAAAACTTTAAGAGGTGATACGGCACATAATAATGAATCAGAATCGCATAGCAATGTGGGGTCGACAACATCGTCCTCATGTAGCTGTTAATAATCACTTTGGAAAAAGTGCCGAAACAACAGTGCACTTTCCGACCATTGTTCGTCAGAAATTAATGTATTTTTACCGAAAAAAGAAGACTAATATTCATAGTTTAAAAAATCTATTTTATTTCATGGAGGAAATTTTTGGAGACGAGCCTATTGTTTATGAAACTTGGTTAAGAAATTAGACGAATACTTTTCGCAAAATTTTTAATTGGCTAACTTTCAATACTTTTCGCAAAATATAACCAGGTAAGTGAAAACTGCGTTTTCAACCCCACATTGCTATGTGATTTTGATTCCTTATTATGTGCCTATCACCCCTATCAAGTTTTGTCCAAGAATTTAGATTCACCCTGTATATATATGCATTTTGCAACTAATTTGTAGAATTAGAACAAGACAATGTAAAACTGCGTATTGTATCAAGAAACTTCTGTCGTAATATAATTCTGAACATCTACGCTTGTAAAAGAACACTCAATCCCTTCACGCCCAGCTGCATATTAACAGTCTGCCATTGATTTCGAAGCACAGGAGCGCGTATCTCGCTTTTCAAATATCGCAGTCGAGCACCCACTTTGAGTTAATTTCAGGTCCAAGCGACATGTCACAGTTGTTTACTTTTATTTTGGGAGTTAAAAAGCTATTTAAACAGCATTTAAACAGCATTCAAAGTTATATTTAGTAACAAAGTTATGTGCGTGTTTCATATCTCTAAACATAACTTTCAGTGCTTAAAATGCAGTTTGAATAACTTTTTAAGCTCTCAAAATTCAAGTAAACACCTGTGACGCACTCATTTTGCCTGAAATTAACGCAAGACAAGCGCTCCTGTGCTTCGAAATCAATGGCAGAATGTTAATATGCCGCCTGGCTTATTCACTTTACACGATGGACTACGATTGCATGTCTTTTTCGTTTTTATTAAGTGATTAGATTCTAACGAAAGATATATCACTTTACTTTCGTTTGCAAGCAAAGCTATATATATGTAATGTATAAAAAGGTAATTTGGGTTTTACTAGTTTGGATAGTGTTCAAGCGGGTACTTTCACTGCAAGATTTGCTTTCCTGTCATACTTGCCACGCGCGCTCTGGAGCTATGTTTTATTTATTTTGTTATTTGTCAGACATCAGGCCGTCGATTCTGAGTTCTTTAGAGTGTACACGTGTCCCCACGCCCTTGTAGCCCCGGATGCGGGTCATGTTGGTAAATGTGTGTGGTTCGATCAGAGATAAGAGAGAGGCAGAGTTATGTCTTCGCAAACCACGTGGTGTGGTAAGCGTAAATACTCCCGCACATCGAAAATCGAGAGACTTCTGCCACTGGAACTGCTTAATGAGTCCACGCTGATTTTTGTACCCGTCTCCCCTCCCCTCTTCTCACTCTATATTGTAACTTAAAGATAATGTTTAATAAACCGTTTTACCTGCCTTAACTCTGGAACTTTACTTGAAATATCTGACGTCTCAAATAGTCGACAGGATGATTGCCTGTGTGCCAATTAAAAATTTTAAATTGTAAAAAATTAACGCTCAAAATAGTCCGGGAGACGGGTTCATCGCCCATCGTTCGCAGGAGGTGCAGCGCGCCTCTTCGCGGACCAGCCGATGGCCTACTCCCTTGAGTCCGCTCTTCGCCGCCAGCCAACACTTTGTCGAGCCCTGCTCTGGGAGTTTTCAACACCGACTGCTGAGTCAGGATATCTTCCGAAGTACTTCACAGAACGTCCTGTACGTTCTACGCCGTTAATGCCGAAATGGAAGAACGTCTGCATTGATGAACAGCCTATGCCGTATTTCTGCAGCGCTCATCATACCGAAATCTGCGCCTCGTAATTCATCTTTTTTTTTCTTCTTTTTCGCACGTTCGCCGACAACCAAGAGAAACTCCTGTCATCATTACGGCGGTGAGTCAAATTTCACTGCCTTCGTTGCACCCAAAACAGGCCTCCCCTTAGAAGTGTGCAACTGAATCATTTCCCCCTTTTCTCCGTGCCGAATATTTTTGTGGTGCGCGTGTACAGCTTATGTTGACGGAACCTCTTTCTCCTGCCTGCCTTAAACTTGCCAGAGAAGATTTTTTTTTGTTTTGTTTATTGTTGAAGAATGACGATTTCAACTTGTGGATATTGATTAAGTGAAGTACGTATATTTTCAGAGTTGAAGTGAACATTACAGCATTATATTTAAATGGTTATTAATTGTGTGTGTTATTTTAAAGTGCTATTTTAGTGTTGATAAAAAAAAAAAATTAGTGATCTATCTGCATTTTTTTCCCATTAATATAGTATTTTCATTAAGGTAAGATTTTGTAAATTTATTGCAGTATTATTATTAATGTTACTAAATAAAATTTCTGAATGCAATTATTAAATGCTTCTCCGTTCAGGTAAAAATTTAGGAAAAAATTTCGACATGTCATTAGATGGTAAAGAAAATACCCAAACTATTGCCACTATGTCCCTGCAAAAAAGTGATGAGTTTATTGCCCCCTTTAATTTTGAAGATAATATGAGTTTTGAAAGTTGGATAACATATTATGGACGGTGTTGCTTACAACAAAATAAAGACTGGAAATTTCAAAATATAGGAAAATTTCTTAAGGGGTCTGCCTTAACAACATACATAAATAATATTGCAAATTGTAAAAATTGGCAGGAATTGATTGAAATATTAAGGGGAAAATATATTTCATGTACCGTCTTTACTTTCAGGGATTTTACAAATTTAAAACTAGAAAAAATTTCGAATCTTATAACTTATTTTCATGAAAAATTAGAAATAGGTAGAAAATTGGGGCTACCTAATAATATAATATTAGAAGGATTGACCAATGGTCTTCCTAGTAATGTGAGATCTCTTTTAACCCTGCAACCACCCAGTAGTGCCACCGAGTGGCTTAAGGTAGCGTCAAAATTAATTAAAATTCACGAACCGCCCCAACAGGCAAGCTTTACCTCCTCGCCCAAGAATGTACAAAATCCTAGTTACTTTACACCCAAGCTTCGGAATTATAGACCCTACCATGCTCCTGTTTATAACCGACCAAATTGGCGTCAACCAATTCATAATTCAACCCAAGGGCGAACCCAAATAAATAATTGGCCCTGTTTCCGACCCCTATCTCAAAGTCCTCAAAGTTTACACCACCAAAATAATGTCAGTTACCAAGAAAGCACCCTACCTAGAACTCCATGTAGAAAATGTGAGGGGCTAGGGATAAGCAATGCTTTCCATTGGACGCATACTTGTCCCTTTAAAAGTAACAACCAAATTGCGACAAACCCATACGCGACACCAAATATGACTCACCCGAATATGACTTCGAACATCACTATTTTAAATTCACAAAATAATGGTACTGAGACCTCGCGAGAAGAGAACTTATGACTATTTACTGTACCCGGGTACCTAAGGGAAAAATTAACTCAACGCAAAATTGACAATTTTGAATTTTTAAGTGTTCCCTGTGTCATAGACACTGGCTCTACACTCTCTGTCTTGCCGCAAAGTTTTGTTGGACGATTTAATTTAGAGGTACAAAGAGTCTCGCTTTTAAATGTTACTCAGGCAAATGGACTGCTGATACTTGATACAGTGTGTTATGTTAATTTAGAAATTGGAAACATTACTCAGTGTGTAAAATTTTTTATAGTATATTCAAACCTGCCATATGCCATATTGAGTTTACCAGAGTGTAAAAAGTTTTGTTTATGTATTCATTGTGTGAATTTATGTGTTTTTCAAAATAATGTTAGATTACCTTTATACAATTATGATGCCTTACCTATGTCTCTACATTTAAATCAACCCACTTCTTCAACCGATAGCAACGCCTCTGAGGAAAGAGTTCACCCTCATACTGTTTATAAAGCTATCATCCCAAAATTAGAGGAATTATTAAATAAACTAGCTGAAGTACCCGTCCTTGACGGGTTAGTGAATGCAAATTTCCAAAAAGCAAGAACTTTCGTCAGCATTGTAGGAGTACACACAATGGATGTAGTATGTTGCCAAAGTAAAGAAAGCGAAGTTATAATTTTTATGTATTGTTAAAATATTACAGGTTAGAGAGTAACTAAGTAATATCATTTCATTCGCTTTGGTCGTAATTATGTGATGCACGAACGAATATTGACGCATATTGAAATAATTTTCGCAAAATCTCAAAATCTAATCAACATTTTTGAAAAATTTTGAAGGCTAGAATTTAAGTTGAGTGACAACCTATCCTGTCACCCAATTTCGTTCCATTCCCTGCAGTCTTTATTTCGTGATGCTGGAACAAAATTTCAGCATTTTAAAACGATTTTCGCAAAATCTCAAAATGTAATCAATATATTTTAAAATTTCAACGCCTATAAATTAAGATTAGCAACTACCTATCCTATCACTAAATTTCGTATCATTCGTATTAGTCGTTATTACGTGATGTTTGAAGAAATATAAGCGTATTTTGAGAGAATTTTCACAAAATCTCAAAATCTAATAATAATGTTTAAAAAATTGGACACCTATAGTTTATGTTGAGCAACCATCTATCATGTGACCAAATTTCATATCATTCGCTTTAGTCATTATTACTTAATGCGGGAACAAAGATTCACTCAGTTTTAAACGATTTTCGCAAAATCTCGAAATCTGATCACTTTTTTTAATTAGATGCTTATAGTTTAAGGTGAGTGACCACCTATCATTTCACCAAAAATCATTTTTTCACCTTTGCAGTTATTACGTGATGTGCGAACACAAATTTACGCAGTTTGAAATGATTTTCGCAAAATCTCAAAATCCAATCTAGATTTTTTAAAAATTCGACGCCTATGTTTTAAGTTGAGTGACTACCTATCATGACACCCAATTTCATATCATTCGCTTCAGTCGTTTTTACGTGATGCTTGAACACAAATTTACGCAGTTTGAAAGGATTTTCTCAAAATCCAATCAAGATTTTTATGAAAATTCGACGCCTATGTTCTAAGTTGAGTGACCACCTATCATGACACCCAATTTCATATCATTCGCTTCTGTCGTTTTTGCGTGATGCTTGAACACAAATTTACGCAGTTTGAAACGATTTTCGCAAAATCTGAAAAATCTAATCAAGATTTTTTAAAAATTCGACGCCTATGTTTTAAGTTGAGTGACCACCTATCATGACACCCAATTTCATATCATTCGCTTCAGCCGTTTTTACGTGATGCTTAAACAAAAAAAGCGTCACGGACAGAATGACAGAAGGAGAGAATGACAGAATGACAGAATGACAGACAGACAAACTTTTTTTTGAGGGTCGCATCGGATTCCCGGGTGCTTGAAACGGATAGAAATCGCAAAATTTTTGAATTCCAAGAAATGTACAGACAAAAGTCTAATTTTATTTATATAGATATGAGAAAATCTTTGCAAAAAATAAATATGACATTGGTCGTATTAATGTAGAACCTTAACGTATAAATTTAACTTCTGACTTACCTGTTTGCCTCAGGCCTTATCGAACCTCTCCTAAAGAGGAAGACGAAATTAATTCTCAGATTGAACAATTTTTAAAAGCTGGTTGAATTAAGGAAAGCAATATGCTGCACCCGTCACTTTAGCGTATAAACGCGACGAGGGTACCAAAACTAGACTGTGTGTGCATTATTGTAAATCTATCTAAAAAAAATTAGACTTTTGTCTGTACATTTCTTGGAATTCAAAAATTTTGCGATTTCTATCCGTTTCAAGCACCCGGGAATCCGATGCGACCCTCAAAAAAAAGTTTGTCTGTCTGTCATTCTGTCATTCTGTCATTCTGTCCGTGACGCTTTTTTTGTTTAAGCATCACGTAAAAACGACTGAAGCGAATGATATGAAATTTGGTGTCATGATAGGTGGTCACTCAACTTAAAGCATAGGCGTCGAATTTTTAAAAAATCTTGATTAGATTTTGAGATTTTGCGAAAATCGTTTCAAACTGCGTAAATTTGTGTTCAAGCATCACGCAAAAACGACAGAAGCGAATGATATGAAATTGGGTGTCATGATAGGTGGTCACTCAACTTAAAACATAGGCGTCAAATTTTTAAAAAATCTTGATTGGATTTTGAGATTTTGCGAAAATCCTTTCAAACTGCGTAAATATGTGTTCAAGCATCACGTAAAAACGACTGAAGCGAATGATATGAAATTGGGTGTCGTGATAGGTGGTCACTCAACTTAAAACATAGGCGTCCAATTTTTAAAAAATCCTGATTGGATTTTGAGATTTTGCGAAAAAACTTTCAAACTGCGTAAATTTGTGTTCAAGCATCACATAAAAACGACTGAAGCGAATGATATGAAATTGAGTGACATAATAGGTGGTCACTCAACTTAAAACATAGGCGTCGAGTTTTTAAAAAATCTTGATTGGATTTTGAGATTTTGCGAAAATCCTTTCAAACTGCGTAAATTTGTGTTCAAGCATCACGTAAAAACGACTAAAGCGAATGATATGAAATTGGGTGTCATGATAGATGGTCACTCAACTTAGAACATAGGCGTCGAATTAAAAAAAAATCTTGACTAGATTTTGAGATTTTGCGAAAATCAATTCAAACTGCGTAAATTTGTGTTCGCACATCACGTAATAACTGCAAAGGTGAAAAAATGATATTTGGTGAAATGATAGGTGGTCACTCACCTTAAACTATAAGCATCTAATTAAAAAAAATTGATCAGATTTCGAGATTTTGCGAAAATCGTTTAAAACTGAGTGAATCTTTGTTCCCGCATTAAGTAATAATGACTAAAGCGAATGATATGAAATTTGGTTGCTCAACATAAACTATAGGTGTCCAATTTTTTAAACATTTTTATCAGATTTTGAGATTTTGTGAAAATTCTCTCAAAATACGCATATATTTCTTCAAACATCACGTAATAACGACTAATACGAATGATGCGAAATTTAGTGATAGGATAGGTAGTTGCTAATCTTAATTTATAGGCATTGAAATTTTAAAATATATTGATTACTTTTTGAGATTTTGCGAAAATCGTTTTAAAATGCTGAAATTTTGTTCCAGCATCACGAAATAAAGACTGCAGGGAATGGAACGAAATTGGGTGACAGGATAGGTTGTCACTCAACTTAAATTCTAGCCTTCAAAATTTTTCAAAAATGTTGATTAGATTTTGAGATTTTGCGAAAATTATTTCAATATGCGTCAATATTCGTTCGCGCATCACATAATTACGACCAAAGCGAATGAAATGATATTACTTAGTTACTCTTTAACCTGTAATATTTTAACAATACTTAAAAATTATAGCTTCGCTTTCTTTACTTTGGCAACATACTACATCCATTCTGTGTACTCCTACAATGCTGACGAAAGTTCTTGCTTTTTTGAAATTTGCATTTACTAACCCGTCAAGGACGGGTACTTGAGCTAGTTAAATAATATAGTAAAAAATGATGCCGAGCCTTTGCCACGTATTGACAGTTTATTAGATAAATTAAGTGGGGCGAAAATATTCTCAACTCTTGATTTGGCGTCTGGATTTTGGCATGTGTCCATTAGGGTGGATCGAAAAAACTTTTTTTCGAAATTCACATTGCCTGAGTCATTATTTGGTGCCAAACTAGCTGAAACCAATTGTCTCCAAATTTCAGCTTAAAATGTTGACATCTTGAGGTTCCACACTTCAAGTGAATGTTTATATTGGCTTCTTTTCAAGTTTTTAATGATTTTTATGTAAAAAATATTTTTTTTAATTTAATATTTTACTAAATAATTCATTAATTTATAAAATAATATTAATGAATTAATTTTTTATTAATAAATTGTTTTATTGAAACGTTACTGCCAGATATCAGATCCAGAAATGGCTTTTTGTACATAAAAAAAGCAAATTATACTCTAAAATATACTAGATGGCAGCGCGTGTTCTTATCTAACTATTATATCATAACTTAATAATAGGGATCGACCGATAGTATCGGCAACCGATAGTATCGGCGCCGATACCTCCTATTTTTTTAAGTATCGGTATCGGTTCTTTCGATTCCAAAAGTATCGGGAAAGTATCGGTTTCTGTTGCTTTCATCCATTTTCACCGATACTTTTCAACCGATACTTCGCTTTTCAGAAAAAATCCACGCAGGCGCAAGACCATTCTAGAATCTTTATTTTGGTAATGAGATGAGAGGCGTCGTTTCATTGGCACATTTGTTTGCGCGAGTGTTTTAGAACTGTATTTTTTTTGTATTTTTTTTTTTAATTCTAACCATCGCTGAATGCAGGTCGTATCACCAAGTGTGGTCAAAATTATGGAAGAAGAATCATTAGATTACAGTTTAACAGGACAATCGTCTATTCTAAATTATTTTGATTTTTGTTCCCAACACTAAATACGCTATCTGCAAGGATTGCAAAAGCTAATGTCGAGAGGTAGGCTATAATTTTACTTCAGTTTTATAAACGTTTATTTTCTCACTGTGTGGACTCGAAAAAGAGTTCATATATATATATATATATATATATATATATATATATATATATATATATATATATATACACGCACAATTGAATCTCAATATAACGAACTCGCTCGGTTCCAGTTAAAAAATTCGCTATAGAGAAAATTTCGTTGTACAGAGATTACAGAATTTTGCAGTTATTTCAGTAAATATTACTAACTTTTTAGTTAATTCGATGTTTAAAAGTATTAAATTATGACTTTCAATTAAAAATAAATTGGTATTTACTATAAATTTGTTAAACTTACGATTTCTTACTTTTCATTGTATAAATGAAATGTTCAAAAGTAAAGACAATCCACGAATTTAGAGAATAAAATATGTAATGCAGCGGTTCTCAACCTTTTAAGGTCGCGTCCCCCAACAAAGGCTAACTTACGGTGGCGCGCCCACTTCCTCATATTTTTCAGCATACATTCAATGTTTTAATCTTTAACAATGAACATTTAGTCGAATTTTCTACAAAATAATATTATCTTTAAAGTTTGAATGAACATTTTAAGAGAAAATGGATATATTTTTAGTAAAAATGAGAATAAAGATGATTTTTCAAAAGCATGCACCACAACTTGCTCTTAGGATTTTCTCGCCCCCCCCCCCTGCAAACGCTCTGCGCGCCCCTAGCTGGTCGCGCCCCACAGGTTGAGAAACGCTGATGTAATGCACTTACGTTTATTTTACTTCAAAATTCCGTTATTTTACATTGTTTTGCATTCTGTGATTTTAAATTTTCATAAAAATATTCACATTTTAAAAGTGCGCTGAAAATAGAATGAGGCACATTTTCTTCCATTTGGAAACCTCTTTTTGAAAGGTTGAAGCATTCAGGTTTTGAAAGGTTGAAGCATTTCGGTATGATGTGGTTTTGGTCGTGAAGCGCAGTGCCTTATTATTATATGGGCAAATCGGGACTTTTCCCAGGGCCCCCGACTTGAAAGGGTCCCCAATTTTAAATGTTTTTCCTGAAATATTCTTTTTTATATCAAAATTTTATGAAAAATATAACAAATTTCATAGATGGGGGCCCCTAAATCCATCAATGTCCGGTGCCCTGTTGGTCATAATCGGGCGCTGGTGAAGTGTCTTCATTATCGGAGTCAGTTTCACTTTCCTGGCCTCCATTTTTATCATCTGTTACTCTTCCACTAAGTCCATAAATTAAAATTTTCTTCAAAACTAACAAAAAAATCAAAGGTAAATCTGAAACATTCGCTATGGGGATATAAGCTCTTCGTTATATGGAGAATGTTTATAGTGTTATTTAAAGCCTTAAAGTTACGGTTCCATGAAAAATGTCGTTATAGAGAGAAATTCTTTGTAAGGCGACTTCGTTATAGGAGATTCTACTGCATATATAGGCTTTTGATATCGTTGGAGAAAGTCTAGCTCTTGATAAATATAACAAAACACTGAAGAGCACTTAGAATTAAAACAGATAAAATTTGTTCATATCAATCACAGAAAATCGTGTTAACAATGATCATAAAAACAAAAACACTGAAGAGCAATTTCATTAAATATGGATACTTTAAGTAGCAACTTTTTTTAAGACTGGAAAATTGAATTTGTTTTATCATTTTTGGATTTTTCTTTAATCTTCATTTAATCTCGTCATTTTTAAGCATCTTCTATTTAGACCCTCCAAGCCGTAGCTTGAAAACGAGCAAAAATATTTTTCTTTATATTGTAGCTGTTTTAATGCAACATTAATAATACTAAAATTATAAACGAAAACTATATGTAAAAACAATTTGTTCCTTCTTTGTGTCGCAAAGAAGTTAACTTTTTGGCAGTGACTTGAAAACTGGCGACTCCCGTGAACTTTAATTATGTTGGTCCAGAAGTTAAATAATTCATTTTTAATACATTACACACTATCAAAAGTACGAATTATCAAACATTTAATGATTTTATTATCTATCAGATTAATGAGAGAACGTAGGATTTGTGTATCATTCTGTTTTGAGAAGTGTAATAATTATCAATATCTAATAATTATTTATATTGTTAATTTAAAAAAGAATTGAAGCTGTATTAGTATAATTAGTAATAATAATTATTATTTAGTTTATTTCAAATTTTGGAGTAAATAACCTATTTCTTGTGAATGGTATTTGGTTTATATATAAGGTAAACACAGGAATAATCGGTGTGTACCTGTTCTTCGTACGGAAAAGATCAAATACATGGATCACCCGGATTAATTGTGACTTAACCCTGTCCGGAGAATCAAAATATTCGGATTTTCAAACAGAACTTAAAAGTTATCATATGAGTTCATACTAAAAAGAAATCTTGCTAAAACATTTAATAATTCACTTAGTGGTTAAATAATTGGGTCAGATAAATAAAATCATTAATTAATGTGAACTTATTATGCATTTTAAGGGAAGAACTTACATACGTATTTAATGAACAATATGTAAATACATATGTACTTACATAATACTGTACAGTTTTATACATTATCACAATTTAATGAAGTAATCTAAAAAATATTTTCATATGTGAAAGAATTATAATTCAAGAAAATCTAAATAAAACTTGCAAGCTTTGAAGTTGAATAAATTTCATGTGTTTACTTTTGTAAGCACAAAATCGAGGCATGAACCAAAAACAAAGACACATATAGTAAGAGCAAGCAGGAAGCTGTTTTGGGCATGATATGGCAACCTTTCATATGGCTCATAGCAACAAATAGGCGATAAAATAGAGGTTGAGAAAAATTGATTTAAATATTTGCACCAGTCGGCACTGGAAATGGATTCTCTTATTAATATATCCCTTTAACTCCCCCCCCCCCTTGTTTGTGTTCTGTCAAGCTTAAATGAGGGGCATCTACCTATGGGGGGGGCTTGGGCGGAGGACTTTTTAAGGGAGTCTAACCTATATTCACGAAACATCTGGAGAAAATCTCTCAAAACTCGACAGCCAGACAATTAGATCGACAGCCACGCGAGGAGAAAGAATTCCGAACCTGCACACTAAGACGCTTCCCAGTGCTCAGCTTTTTATAAATTCGGCCCTTCGTCGGCATGATTGAATAGAAAAGAAAGACTAGAACTACTGTAAATTCACACTTCAATGTATCCACTGCTTTTCTTTTTAATGTTTTCTACTGGGATCAAATTTCACCATGCTGTTATTCATTTTAACGAGAACTATGCTCTCGTTACAAAAACTGCCCGGAATACAGATGTAGGTTTAAATGACATTAAATTATGTAAAGTATCGGTATCAGTTAAGTATCGGTATCGGCCGATACCATAACTTAAAAGTATCGGTATCGGCTATCTCTGAAAATTAATTTATAGGTAAAGTATCGGTATCGGTCATCGGCGAAAATGTGGTATCGGTCGATCCCTACTTAATAAGGCACGTCACTTTTACTTTGTGAAATGATTCGTTTTTGTGATTGCCTTTATTTCAACCACTTGTTTCTCCTTTGTAAGATTGAAGCAATACGTTTTATTAATTTTGATTTATATATGACAAAAAAATAATACGGAGTTTTGAATTTAAATATGACCACAACTAGAAGTGAAACGTTTTGTAGTGTTTTCGGAATTCCAGTACTATTGAAAGAGACAGTGTTACCACCAACGTATTCTGATTTAATGAAGCATTTCTTAATCACAAAAAATGATACACTGTGGAATAAGGGGAACAAAAAGGATCCTTTAGTAAAAGAAATCATCAAAATTATTTCTTTGGACGTTGAAAGATTTTGGAAGAAAGCCTCCTGGCCTTTGGTAAGTCACCAAGAAGTAATTCCCCTTATTAAAAATTATAATGAAAGATACGATCACAACTTAATTCTATACAAGTAGCACAGTCTTTGTACACCATATACTTCGACGGAAGAAAGGACACAACTATTATGTAAGAAGTGAAGCTCTTTATATACGACTGTATCTGTGGAAGAGCATATTGTTATGTTGTCAGAACCTGAGTCTGTTCACATAGGACATGTGACTCCGCATTCAGGCTCTAGTACGTATATCACCTGCAGCATCATCAACTTTGTTACACAGAAAGAGATTGCACTTTAGGATCTTGTTGCCGTTGGGTGAGATGCACCGAAAGTCAAAAATGGGAAGAAAAATGGCGTAGTTAGACAGCTTGAAATCTTTGTTGGCCATAAATTACACTTGTTTGTATGCTTATTGCATACTAATGAACTACCTCTTCGCCACCTTTTCCATAAGATTGACGGAAAGACATCTGGGCCACACCAGTTTCCTGGAACAATAGGAAAATTTCTGGAAACGTATGAAACGTTTGATGTGACAACTTTTGCTTCTATTCCTGTTGCTCTGACTGAAGTTGGTAAAAAAGACCGCAGTATAGACCAAAAGTACCTCTTCGATATTTCTAGGGCAGTATGCTCGGGACAGTGCCATCCAGATTTGGCAGTCCAGGAAGGATGTCTCATTCAAGATGACTCACTACAGCGAACTGAATACTGCGCCTGTACGTGTCGACTGCCGAACCAACAGAATGCTTTAATCTCCTAGTAGACTATGTCATGAAAGTGTACGTGCCATCCTGGTTTGAAATAAAGAAAATCCCAGGAGCTACTCATGGATCACGGAATGATGAAAAGAAGTTCATTCTTCCCAGAAGATTTTAAGTGAATCATTCATGAAGTTATTCAGAGTTATTTGAAGTTATTCTCTTATTTTGCTCTTTCTGGAAATTTTCTGTTGGCAATGCTGTTTGATGAATGATCACATATTCGAGAATTTGACGTAAGAAGAATATTGAAAGCAAGAAAAACTGACTGGAAGGGAAAAATATGCCAATTTGATCGTCTAAATATAAATTTCGAAGCAGAGTAGTATTTTCAGATGATTCACTGGGACAATCCTTTGGAACCACCAGCTACCATGAACCTCAGTGACGAAGACGTAGCAAGTATGATCAGTAACTGTTCAGAATTTGAAATAGAGAAGCTTCCTTGCCCTTCTCAAGCAGTAGAAAGGCATGTAAGACTACTAACGCAAGCATCTTTGGTAACATGTGGAGCAAAAGCCAGAGATGTATACATTCGTTGTGGAATCAAATCACGAAAGGAACTACCAAAGTTCATTATTTTGCCCGTCATGTGGACTCCAAAATTGAAGACTGATTAAAGTAAAGTGTTTTATTAGTCAAGAATACTCGAAAGGTAAATTTGGTATCATTTCCTTTTCTGTATTAGTGTGCTTTCTAAATATTAATTGTCTTTAAAAATGAAGTAATATGTAAATATTTAATAACTATGTATTCAAAATATACCCCAAAACTTATGACGCTTGGTTGCAAGTTAGTGACTTTTTTTTTCTTTCTTTCTTTTTTTTTTTTTTTGTTTGTTTGTTAACGGCAATAAAACATTGCCGTAATGTTTCTTTTTAGTAGTTAGAACTGTTTTTGAGTCAGAAAATAAAGTTATTGTAAACATTAAAATTAAATTTTAAAAAATTCATATTTTTATTTTTTACGTTAACATTCCTTTCTTTGAGCCCAGTGTGGAACCTGAAGACAAACAGTGAATGGACTAGAATTTTTTTTCTGTGACTTTTTTGCCGTACAGCACCATATTTGGTGTCAGGCAATATTAAAAAAAAAAAAAAAATTGGGCCATTTTCACTCCACCCTAGTGCCCATCCACCCTCAATATACTGAAAAACTAGCCTTTGTAACTAATACAGGTCTCTATACGTTCCAGGTCTTGCCATTTGGAATTAAGACAGGGCCTGCTATATTTAACAGAGTCATGAGAAGAATATTAAATAAATATAAAATTAAATTTGCCTATAATTATTTTGATGACATTATTGACATTTTGATGACATATTTGATGAAATTATTTTCCTTCTTCTATGGAAGAACATATGCAGCATTTAGAAACTATTTTCCAAATTTGTTTGCAGGAAAATATTAAATTGAAATTATCTAAATGTAACTTTGCTAAGGACACTATAAAATTTTTGGGGTATGAGGTTAAACAAGGTCGAATTACTCCAGATAATGCTAATATTGAAATTATCAAAAATTTGAAGCCACCTACTAATATGAAGGAACTACAGAGGTTTCTTGGTTCTGTAAATGTTTATAACAGATTTATTGATCGGTATGCAAAATTAAGACGTCCTTTAAATGATTTGTTAAAGAAAAACGCTAAATGGGATTGGTCAACAAACTGTCAGAAAAGTTTTGAAACCTTAAAAAATATTTTGATATCTAAACCTGTGTTACAATTGTACGACGTTAAATTACCTATCCATGTATTTATTGATGCATCAAATTGTTCAGTTGGAGCTGTGTTGAAGCAGCCGGATGCCTCCGGTATCTTGCATCCGATTGCATATCATTCGAGATCGCTTCGATCATATGAAAAGAATTACACTATAACTGAATTAGAATGTTTGGCTATCGTTGATGCCCTTGATAAATTTTATCATTACCTTCACGGTAAAAAATTTGTCATTCATACTGACCACACGGCATTGGTTTGGTTAAAAAATGTCAAAAATTTAAGAGGAGATTATTCCGCTGGTCCCTTAAATTAAGTATGTTTGACTATGAAATAAAGTACCTAAAGGGCTCAACCAATGTCGAAGCTGATATGCTATCAAGGATTCCTCCTTCTCAACATCTCCAACTAATTCAACCTTCGGTTTTATTGTTAGATGCTGAAGAAATTAAAAATCAAAAATTAGCAGAAAATATGCATGGTTCTTAATATAAAATCATTAATGATTTAATTACCATAAATAAGAAAGGATTCAAAAAAATAGTGGTGCCTATGAGCTTAAGAAAAACTTTAATGAAAAATGCACATGAAAATTTTGGCCATCCTGGTGTTCAAAAAATGTTAAGCATAATTTCACCTTCCTATTATTGGCCTCATATGACTCAAAATATTTCTAATTATGTTAAACATTGTTCTACTTGCCAATTTAACAAAAAACCTAAACAGAAAAATTTGGTTTGTTACAGGCTGTACCTGCTACTGATAAACCCTTTGAATGTCTTTCTATTGATACTGTAGGAGGTTTCAACTATTACAATTCAACATAAAAATATCTACATCTAATAATTGACCATGCTACAAGATATGTTTGGGCCTTTCCTTCGAAAAGTGTCACTACTGAAACCTATGTAAACTGTCTAAAACAAATATTCAACATTCAAGTTCCTCAAAAGATACTTAGTGATAGAAATGCAGCTTTTACTGCTTCACGTTTTAAAAAATTCCTCAAGAACTACAATACTAAACAACTATTAACTTCAGCTCATCATCCACAGACAAATGGAAAAGTAGAGGGTATAAATCAATCCATAGTTACTAGATTAAAATGTAAAGTTAACTCTTCACCTTCTAAAATTCGTTGGACTAAGTTACTAGAGCAGGTTATTAGTGAATATAATAACACACCTCATTCAGTAACGAAGTTTACACCCATGTATTTAATGTTTGGAAAATTGCCATATGACTCACCTATTTCGGAAAGTACCTATCCTCCTGTTGATGAAGCTCGAAAATTAGCAAAAGAAAGGACAATAGAATTTCATAATAAAAATAAAATTAGATATGACAATAAATTCATATAAGCTAATTTCGAACAAGGAGATCTTGTAATTTATGAAGAATTTAACTACCCAAATACACGTAAATTATCTCCTACTTTTTCAGGTCCTTATTCAATTGTAAACAAATGTTCTTCAGTTACATTCGAAATTGATAAACCTAATTACCATACTAAGAAACCTACGGAAATAGTTCACTCTTCTAAATTAAGACCTTATTTCCCTCCTTTACAAATTAAAGCCAGCCCACGTAGGTGATTAAATTCAATTAACAATAATTGATTTTAAAAAAAAAATAGAAAAAAATAGAACAAAAAAAAAAAAAAAGATTATTCAAAATTTCTAAGTGTTGAGTTTGGAACCCTGAATACTCGACATAAAGTCTATCGTCTATCCTTTTTTCTTTTATGCTATACCAACCTTTCTCTGTCACCCGTTTCTCTTAGTCATTGAAGAAGTCCCCAAGTCCGAGTGTGTGCGGTGTAAGTAAAACTGCACCTTTTTTCTTTGTATATTTTATAGATATTATGCAAACAATAAATGAAGCTAGACTTAGACTAGGCTGGGACTTCCTCTCAATAATCCCCCAGTTTTTCCCAACTGTCTATTGAGTCATTTCTTCCCCTTTTTTGGAAGCTATGATGCAATGGCCAAGTTTTCTCGGCCTACTTTAGGACCCCCACTCTCGGCAACGTAAAAAATCGCCGCGTTTTGGCAAACCTTCCTGTCAATAGTCCATGATCGCGCATGCGCACAAGTATCAACGTTTCCCAGAGAAACTGGATGAATTTTTTTTTTTTTTTTTTTTTTTTTTTTTAAGGGTGATAGGACACATAATAAGGAATCATAATGTGAACAATTCAGCATTAAACGCACCAAATACGGAATTTGACGACAACTATTAAAAATTAATAGTTGACAGGTAAAATAAATGTAATGATGTACTTACATGTTCCAAATGACTTCATTTGACAAGAATTTATGAGCAGATTCTTTAAATTCATATGTATTTCCTTTATTAAAAGCGGATTCGTGAATTTTACTTTATTTTAACCTATGAAGTAGGTTGAATCGCAACAATTTTAGGAAATGGAATCAGAATGTTAAAATAATTAACAAAAGAACTAATTCTGCAATGAGTTTAACAAATTTGCAAGGCAAATTTAAAGCACGTCACCAAATTAAGAAACAGAATAGATAAATTCACCGAATCCGCTGTTTAGAAATAGTTATCAACTAATAAATTCGAAAAGATCTCAATTCTTATAACTTAAAATATTAACATTTAAAATTGTCCTAGCAACCAATTTTCAGATGCCAGAAATTTTTGCGTCCGTGATATTAAATTATATCATTAATGCATAAATAAAAATACATATGTATACTTTAATATTTAAAGTTACCCTAGCAACCAAATTTCCCGTATCAGATTTATTTGTGCTTGACGATGCTAATATAAATGAGTTAAAATCGTCTGCTCCTATTAATACGTGCCAATAGAAATTTTCTAAACAAAGATCGAAAATGCGTAAAAGGATACTAAACCTACATATTATGAGCATTTCGTAGGCAACGGCCATATCAAAGATCAAAACTCATGACTGATCACGTGCAAAATAAACTGGAATACCGGCTGATTACTGAGAGAAATTTACGAATAAACCCTTTGCCGTATGGCTGCAATATAAATACAAAAAATCATAATGGCAACTGTATATCAATATTTATCGTCGCGTTGGCGAGAGTGGGGGTCCTAAAGTAGGAATCAACCGTTTTCTCTTTCGTAGTTGACAATGGTCTTCCTTTTTCGGGATCATGTGAACCCATTTTTGTTGTCATACTATGGAGAGTTGAAAGTTTGGGCAAACTTAAAATGCCTACAAGTGGTATTTACTATACCCCATACCTGTGTGATGGTACTGCTGTTTCACAGCTATGGTTTTCGAAATTTTCTACACACTACGCACTTTTTTACATTGCCTTTACACTAAATAAATTTACTCCATTTTGCCAACTGCATTTTGCCAACTATTTTGCCAAGTTATTTTCATTCCATTCACTTTATGCCATGCAAGCCAAAGCCATAAGTATTTGCCAAAGAAAATGAATGTCAGCCATGTTTATTCCATTTTGTTTAATTATATTACTATATTGTTGTACAGTATTATTGTATCCCACCTAGGTTGTAAATATTTTACTTGTGATATTTTGAAAAAAAAATTGTGCGCACTCATTGTTTTATTTTTATTGTAAGATTTTCGTACTATTGCATCATTATGTTTTGTCAAATTTTAGAAACTGCATCCTGCCTCTCAAGTGTTGTACAACATAACTCCAGAATTCTAGTCAGAAAAATTTAAGGTGTCTAAACTTGAAAATTAGATTAGTTCGCAGTTTTAAGATTAGGTTGCAAGGACGTCTGACTCGCAAGTGAGAGACTGGCCACCTCAATGATATTGCTCGTCAGACTTCTTTTGCCGGGGGGGATATTGTAATGTATAAAAAGGTAATTTGGGTTTTACTAGTTTGGGTATTGTTCAAGCGGGTACTTTCACTGTAAGTTTTGCTTTCCTGTCATACTTGCCACGCGCGCTCTGGAGCTATGTTTTATTTATTTTGTTATTTGTCAGACATCAGGCCGTCGATTCTGAGTTCTTTAGAGTGTACACGTGTCCCCACGCCCTTGTAGCCCCGGATGCGGGTCATGTTGGTAAATGTGTGTGGTTCGATCAGAGATAAGAGAGAGGCGGAGTTATGTCTTCGCAAACCACGTGGTGTGGTAAGCGTAAATACTCCCGCACATCGAAAATCGAGAGACTTCTGCCACTGGAACTGCTTAATTAGTCCACGCTGATTTTTGTACCCGTCTCCCCCTCTCCTCTTCTCACTCTATATTGTAACTTAAAGATAATGTTTAATAAACCGTTTTACCTGCCTTAACTCTGGAACTTTACTGAAATATCTGACGTCTCATATATATATTTTTTTTTCCAATAACAGTTAAAATAATCAACCAATATTCACGAAAAACACAACTAGAGCATCTAACATATTGCAAAAATGGATTTTCTTACGTTTATGATTAAAAAGCGTAAAGTCGCTTAACGCACCTAGTTGCAATAAAGAAGACATCAAGTTCTCGAAAGAAAAAAATATTTTATTGAGACGGCATTTTAAAATAAATATATTAAATTATGGTCTGCTGATGACCAGTGATAAGAAGAACGTGCACAAGAGCAGCCGAATTGAGGTGGAGTGACTTGAAAAGAAATATATATATATATATATATATATATATATATACATAAAATAAAACTGTACCAATACAGAACCGGGCGAGAACATATGCTTGGCCGTGATAATCAACGCCTATTACAGAGTTACAATAATTTTAGCCAATGAAATTACAGTAATTAAGCAGCGATTGGATAATTTTGAAAGGAGAATCGTGGCATCAAAATAAAGTATATCAAAATAAGAGCCAACAGCGTATTATGGGAAACACGTTACAAGTTATAAACTGAGGTGAGAAAATCTATTTTGATCCCAGGAGAAAACTGCCAGACTGAAATAAATACACAATAAATGGCTATGGCATGCGGGAAAAACGAAACACAAATTTTGAAAGACTAAATAAAGAAAAATTAGAACAGAAATAAAAGTTAAAATGTTTGATTTAAACGGGCTAATTTAAAAAATAAACGGGAAAGAAATGACAGGGTTATTAATTATGTGCTACATCATATATATAACTGTTTTTTTAATAATTGCTTTCACTTTCTATTTATGGTGGTCATTTGTCACTTTAATCACTGGATTTTTCTGCAAATCATTGACCCCAAAGAAAGAAGTCAAATGACTCGCAAACAATCGATCGATGATCCGGTCATTTACCCGAATAGCGAAGTAACGCGGCCTTAGACTACTGTGAGTTTTCACTTTTCTTGTGCCTTGTTCACTATGCATGACTAAATGTCAATATTTTCTTTATACCAGTAGTAAATAGAAAGTAAATCTACAGCTCCAAAAAAAATACGCTCACTTTAAAATATGAAGTCATTTTGAAACTCTCTCTACATAATACAGAGGTCGTTGTACGAAAAAACTGCGAGAGCACTGTGTTATGTATCGCAAATATAACAAAACTAGCTTAATCTGTCAAGCTGATTTAATTCCTGATTCTTCTCTTTAATATGAATTTCATTATTTCTTATTTTAGGTATCATAAATTAATTGAAACTGTTATGGAGTAATGTCTGCATTAAATTTTAAGTTGGCACTTTTGTGTGATTTGAATTTCATTGCAATTGCTACTCAGTGCTTAAATTAATCATTTTGAATTTTAGATAATGCATAATGGAGAATATAGATTCGAGATTATTTAAGTCACGTGCTGAGAAAAAATAATCACTTGAGCCAATTGGAATGATGAAATATGCATACACACAAGCTACTCTTACTGTTCGATTTGTGTGAGGTGTGGAGAGAATAACGTCTCATCGACATCGTTCAATGCCCTACAGTTTTCACTGCGTGGTTTCAATGCACGATGAAGAGAAGAATCTTAAAACACAAGAAAAACCTTGAGTTTTTGTAGTCATAAAAAGTTGTTTGGTCCATGATTATGACTTAGAGCAGTGGCGCTATATGCTTTTGCGAAAGTGAACCTAATTGTGACGTTAAGGTAACATGCCTTGCCAAATGCGGAATTATAAACGAAGTCTATCCAAATAAATGTAGTTCCTTGTATTTGTAGAGAGTCCGGTGTAATAAATTCCAAAACCTATTGAAACATCACATATAAAAAGCAATACACATTTTTCAAAATTAGTTCTAAATGACTTAATTACCTAAAATTAGTTTTAAATTATTTGCATTTAAATAAATTTATTCCCAATTTTTAAATACATTTTGCGAATACAAAACGCCTTTCTCAAAATAATTTTCTTGACTATAGATTGAATATCATCGGATTAAGACATAATATATTTCTGTTTAATTCTAACATTTTCAGGAGAGATACTTAAAACTATACAACTTATACAAAGTTTTTTTTAAATCTCATCTTTTAACACCAGTTTCTTTTTGAGTGTTTTTAGTTATTCTCGGGAGACATCTATATAATTATATTATAGCTACACAGCTATTTTTAGTTGCGATTTCAATATGCAGGACCTTGATTAATGCAAATGTGAAATTACAGATATACATAAAGTTCATTGATTCTAATACTGTAAAAATGTTCATACGTTTAGTGATTCATGATCAACCTAATTTTACTCACAAAATTTCATCTTTCGAAATATGGTTTCTCTTATGAGTCCTTAAAAACGCATAAAACATATGAAATATTTATTTCCTTTTAGTTGCATCCCCAATACTTTATATTTTTGCAATGGTGTAACTCTGCACCGTCTGTCATACAATCAAAACGTATAGTTACTTCTATGACTTCTATGAATGCTTCGGTAACGCCACAATAATTTTGCTCTCGAAAAATACAAATTTTTGTTTTCTCTTGTAAATTGGTAATTTAAGAATAAAAAATAGTTTAAATCCGTTAATAAATTTCCCTTCTATATTTATTTTATAAACATCTAGTGATGTCATTCCTTTTAAGTCATTTAGTTCAGTTTATTGCTTCGAACTCTCCCAGTTAAAACGTGTCTGTTTTCTGTTAGAGCTCAGAGAAACCTATTTCACTGCAAAAGCAGTTGCCACATCTAATTTAGTTTCAGCCGATTTATTTGCTAAGCTGTACTCACTCATTATAGTTTAGTTGTACGTTCATTCCGTTAGGACAAATAAGTCAGTGGTTACTAAATCATAAGCTCTGTCTCCAGTATGAATAGATTCGTAAAAATTAGTTTTTTACTGGAAAAAGAAGGAGTCTGAGCTTTTCATGTAATGCAGTTGTTCCTTCATTTTACACTTTCATTTATCGGAGTTAAATGAATAACGCCAGTTGCGATTAAATTGTGTGTAATGATACTCAGTAATATATGTGTTATTTTAAAATTTTATTAAATATGTGCATTTTTGCCTAAAACAACTCACGTTTTAATAATAAAATAGTCGTAAATATTTAAAAATGTAACTTAAATGTAAATATATCAGAAAAAATACCTTTAAAATTAAAAGAAATGACGGTTTTAAAATGACGCTATAAAATATATAGCATATATAACTAAGCTAAAACAAACTAAATATTTTTATTTCACTGTCTTTTCGGGGTGAGTCTATTGATATAAAAGAACTAAGATTTCTTTTGTGTCTATATAAATGTAAATATACTTTCACTTTATTAAAATATAAAATTCCTTACATGACCTGTGAAAATATCTTTGAAACCCAATAATTAAGTTAAAATTAGTAGTAATTCATCAATTTAATTGATAAACATTCCTTATTAAAAACATCCGAATTTTGTATCCTAAGCAAAATATAATAATGGAATTTTTAATGTGTTCCGCTTATAAGTAAAATCAAAAGTAGACTATATGTAGGTATGTATATATATATTTATGTGTTTAATCATTTCTTTTTTGTGAAATTAGTTCCATCTACGAAGCAAAAGTTCGGCGATAAATCTTTTAGGCCCTTTATTAACACATGTTATTTTGTTCATTAACACATGCTATTTTCGAGCATTTCGTGATCAGTAAAATTTTACACGCAATTTCGTAATCTACAGCAACACATTCTTTATGCTAGATAACTATGTTTGAAAACGTTCTAAATAGATATTTTATCTTTGAAGTTGCAGCTCATATATTTTTACTTCTGCACTTGATCGAAGTAACTCCCTGCGTATCTAGTACATTTAGTAAAAGGATGCAGTTACTTCTACCCATGGTTAGTTCAAAACTGGTAGTGAGATTTTTATACTTTGAAAGTGGTACTTTTATTTCTCGTTGAAAATGTATTGTAAAATTAAAAAATGTATATATCCATATAATAATTTGTCCTTTTAAATAAGTTTTTCATTTTATCGACGTCAAAAGAAAAGAGATTTTACGCTTAATGCATACACAGAGGATATCGCAACAAGACCGCATAAAATTCGCACAACTAGATTCTTCTTTTGAAGTACATAAAATAAATGGCCAAAGAAGTGTACTTCTACCATTCATAGTTTTCGAGAAAATCTAAGAAAAAAGTAGAAACGTCATATAGTACGAACGATAACCGAGCATATATAGAGATATGCATGCGTGCGTCGTGATAGAAATTTCACTCTTACTTCAACATTTCTTCCAGAGGAATTTTTACCTGATGAATTAAAACGATCTGTCTGTCGATTCCACAATGATATGTGACTTCAAATCGTCCTTTAGGGAACTAAGATGATAACTGCTTTCTTTTATTCTTCTGAATCAGCCTGCTGGTAATAGTTTTGAAAAAACCTTTTGAAAAACCTTGTAGGTAGGCAGATAATTCTTAAAAGTAACGTATTTTTAAATCCAATTGCTTTCAATGATTTACTTAAACAAATTGCTGCTGTGGCTCATTCTGAAATATAATCTTCTAATATAAATATAATCTTCTAAAATGATAATTGAAATTAGTTACATTAATCTTTACTCAGAAAATATAACAACTTTTTTTTCGGTGGAAATTAAGTACAACTCTTTTATGTACTATTTAAACACAAATACCTTTACTATTCCGTTTCTGAATTTATGTACTACAAAGCCTAGCTTTTAAAACGGATTCCGAAATAAATTAGCGTAGAACATAAAGCATGCAGTTTTATGGTGAAATTCAGAGCTCAATTTATCTTCTTAAAACAATTGCCCTCCGCAGTCTTCTTCGGAAACAGCATTAACTTTTATCTAAACGCTCAATTGTTTTTCGGAAACAATTCCTGAAAACAGCTCTCTGAAAGTGCCTTAACAATAAATTTGATGACTTTACAAAGGTTGTTTATAGGAGTGCGCCTCTCTCCACAATCTAAACATTTATCCGTCGAAGAGCCACCTTGTTGTCCGCTTTCTAAAATGGATCACCCTCAAGATTTCTTCCCTTTTGTTTTAGTTCCGAAATAATGCAAACAAGCGGTTAGCTCCCAAACTCCTTCCCAGACACATGCATCAAGCCAAGGCACCACTCAGGACGTGTCTGCATAATTCTTCAGTGGCTGTTTGTCTGGGAGAGTGTTTGGGTTTATAAAGCGTTATATCGTAACTCTGGATTTATTATTAAAGCCTTTTATTAGTGGGCATTCTTCTATATAATATGTTGATTAATCGCAGTCATTCAGGTGTGGAAGTGGGGATGGTTAGACTCAAATAAATGCTAAAGCAAGTCTCACTGCTAAAGCAGTGCTTGAGAAAATTTGTTAACTTTCATTCAATTAGAAACGACAGTGAAAATAAATACTCTTAATAATTTGTAATGTATAAATTGATAATAACCCTCTTTCACTCGAAAGTGGCGATTTTTCATTACTTCTTTTTCGACATATCGATAGGTTACTGTTAAGTCACCGTTCGATTTTGACAAAATATAGCTCGGGTCTCAGATGGGCTACGTAGTTGAGAATTTAATGATTCCCTTCACAGGAATGAAGCACCTATCTCATATCCATAACACAGGCCTGCGATGAAAAAAATACAAGGGAACTGAAAGCTGAACTTATTATATTTTTTTATGCTGATTTCAAAAATAGTAATAAAAAATTTCTATCAGGTCACGTTTTTTTGAAAAAATCGATTTTATTAGGATTTTTATCAACATTTACCATAAAAATATTTCGGGTTGAATTTATTCGCTCCCTGCCTGACCATAGATTTATATTGGGCCATTTTATTTATATGTGATTGACCATCATACTACCATGGAGAAACTGAAACCTACAGAATATCCCTATGTGATCTCCCCCTCCTTCGCCACCCCTCCCTTCACGTCTCGGTACCTCTATAACCAATAGCGTCGCACAAATACATATCTCAGATCTTCCTGTTGGTTCGCAGACCTCTTAGGAGTGTAGTCTTATATATGGTATCACGCATTCTCTGACATAGTGAAAAGTGGAAATCACAGAAATAATTTTAACATTTGCTTTTCTCTGTGATTTTCGTGAACCATGGCTACGAGTTCGGGACGTTGTGAAAATTTGCCAGATGACTTTTGTTATGTATGCGGAGAATATAGTGTTATGAAAAACCGTATGAGGAGCATTACAGATTATGTTAGACAACTTTATCTTGCGTATTGTGGCATGGAACTAGGAGACCAGGACAAATCGTGGCTCTTCATAAAGTTTGTGTGAAGTGTCTCAATGATCTGCGAAACTGGTTGAAAGAGAAGAAGCCTGCTTTACGCTTTGGAATTCCTATGATATGGAGGGAACGAAAAAATCACTACGATGATTGCTACTTTTATTCCTGCCATGTTCGTGGGTTTAACCGGAAAAATTACAATCTAATTTCCTATCCTGATAACATTCCATCGGCCATTCGACACGTTCCTCATGGACCTGGTGTACCAGTGCCTTTGCCTCCGACTGAATTGCCAGCCATCTCTTCAATCTTCAGACCCAGAACACCTAGCAGCTACTGTCTCTGATACTGAATATAACCCCTCTGGAGGTGATTCCCTCACCTTTTTTCTCAGGTTCAACTTAATGATCTCACTCGAGATCTGGGCCTTTCAAAAGAGGCCGCTGAATTGTTGGGCTCCAGATTAAAGAAAAAAAATTTGGGGGCAAGGGAACCTCTTTTTATTGGTACAGGAATAGAGAAAAGGAATTTGTTAAGTACTTTGAGGAAGAAGAAAGTCTGGTGTATTGTTCTGATGTTCCTGGATTGATGACCAAATTTAATATCACTTACAATAAAGATGAATGGAGATTGTTTATAGATTCCTGGAAAAGGAGCCTTAAAGCTGTCCTTCTGAAACCAGTATGCATCTGTACCAGTTGGACACTCGGTGCATTTAAAAGAATGCTACGAAAACCTGTCTCTCGTCCTCACCAAAATAAAATATGCCGACCATGGTTGGACCATTTGAGGGGATTTGAAAGTTATCTTCATGCTACTTGGTCAACAAGACGGTTATACTAAGTGCCCGTGTTTTATTTGCGAGTGGGACAGCCGTGATAAGAGTCAACATTGGGTCAAGAAATAATGGTCAAAAAGACAAAAACTTGAACCAGGCATGAAGAATGTTATTAGAAACAGCCTAGTTGATCCAGAAAAAGTATTCTTACCCCCTCTCCATATTAAGTTAGGTGTAATGAAGCAGTTTGTTAAACCAATTCCAAAAGATGGCGAATGTTTCAAATATCTGTGCAAAAGTTTCCATATTTATCCGAAGCCAAGTTGAAGGAGGGAATCTTTGTTGATCCAGATATCCGCAAACTTATGAAGGATAAAGAATTTGAGACTAGCATGTCAACAAAAGAAGAAAAGGCTTGGGTTACCTTCAAAAATATCGTTAGAAAAAATTTCCGGGTAATTACACGCATCCTGACTACAAAACAATTGTAATGAATATGCTGGACAAATTTCAAGCATTGGGTTGCTCCAGGAGTCTCAAAATGCATTTCCTTCACTCACATGTGGACTCTTTCCTGAAAATTTCGGATCAGTCAGCGAATAACAGGGTGAGAGGTTCCACCAAGACATCAAAGATATGGAGCGTAAATATCAAGGTTGATGGGACAAGAATATGCTCGCTGACTATTATTGGATGTTAACTCGAGATAGGCCCGATATTAAACATAAATGAAAAGAGTACGTACTTAAATCGAAACATTTTTTTATTTGTTTTTTTTCTTTGCTCCGTTTAAAATTTGCTTCAAATTGCAATATTGATATACGCTTCAAATTGCAATATTGATAGATGTACACACATTTGCTCCTCTTGGCCAATAACTTTTAATATTGTCAGTAAGATATTTTAATAAAAACAGATTAAAATAGTATACTGGTGATTCTTTTTCTAGAAGCTATACCATAATTTGATTTGAAAAGTTTAAAATCGGGGTAACTTTCTGTTCTCTCAACCAGAATCGACTCGTGCGATCTGGCAACAGTGGTTTTCATCTATTTAAACCAATAAAAATCAAATAATAACATGAAATGATGGAAAATCATTTTGCCTTGCCAAGAATAGATTATTTTTCATAGATTTAAATGGATAAAAACTAGTGCTGCTTTATAGTACATGCAAAATTGTTCGTGAGAATTCTTTTTCAAATAGGATTTTACAAAAATATCGATACTGATTTAACAAAAAATTCTGATGTGATGGGAAAACAATGAGGTCATTTTCGAAATCAGCGCACCAGATAATATAAAAATAGGCAAACACATCTTTTGTATTTTTCAAAAACTTCAATTTCGCAGGCCTGTGTAATAGGAGCTTGTAATCGCAATCTTAATCACATTTTGTACGCCAAAAAAATAACCACGAGATTTAAAATTGCCTGAGACGTCAGAGAGCTCAAAGCTATCAGATAAAGACCGGGGAATGCGAACATCTTATCGAACTTCATGAACATGTTTTGCCGCTGGGCATAATAGCAACTCGTGTGGGACACATAGTGAGTACAATTTAATGTTTTGTCACACGACGGATTCAGGAAGGTCTACGTGCACGTCGAAGAATAAGTGGTGCGCACAGTTGCATGAAGACCAGCAATAGGGGTACCGTTGACCTATAAACACAGGGATAGACGCCAGTGCGGTGTGCTTTCATCTTCATCCTATCTGGACCATCGAATGGCATCGGGTATTGCTCAGGGATGAATATCATTTCTGTCTGTGGAGGATTCACAGCCATCGACAGGTATTGCGACCCGGAGAACACTATGAATCAGTCCATTTTGCCGAGCGGCATGCCGGTTCTACATTGGGCATGGTTTGGGGTGGGATGATGTTTGATCACAAGACAACCCTAGTACCCATTGCACGCAGTTTGATAGCGGATTGCTACGTCTCGAAAATTGCGGAGCTTTTTGTACTGCCCTTGTTGCAGGGCGCACCCAACACTGTATTCGACAATTCCAGGCCGCATGTCGCACGGCGAACTCTTACACGCCTGACCGGATTTGACATTCTTCCTTGACTGGCAGCTTCTCCGTCTCCAGATCTGAATGTCATCGAACCCCTGTGGGATCTCAGTGGACGTGAGCCATGGATGATCTGCGTATAGCAGTGGATGTGGCTTGACAAAGGTTACCTCAGTTAACCATCGATAAACTGTGATAGCATGCCTCGCAGGATCGAGGCCCGTATAGCTGCCCGAGTTCGGGACATTAGATACTTAATAAATTGCTTTATAATGATTCTCCATCTCAGTACTATTGCTCCTGAAATTTGCATGACGCTAAGTGCATTATTTCTTGGTGTTGCAATTACACATTTGTATATGTATACATGACGCAGTGATTTTAAATAAGCGACACCATTAAACTGTTTTAAATTAAAAGAACATATTTTTAATAAGCAAGCATGATATAAGTATACAGGAACAACTGCAACCGTTCTATGTTGCACTGAACCGTCAATAAATGAAGCGTTCTTTTCAGCCACGCCATCTCACGGACGTACATTTGCATTTACCTCGTTTTTTCTTCTCTTGGACGTCGGAACGAAATCTTGTAACTCTGACAATCCAGCCCCATCGTACCGACGGTCGAAGAAACTTGAATCCATTTTCCAGTTACAATAAAAATTAAACTTAGAATATGGCAAAGTTTTTGTCAGTATATTTGTAAAATTCTGATTACCAGATACATACAATAAATTAATGTTTTTTTCATTTCCAACAATTCCGTAATATAAAACTACCTTGTATCAATAAGTTTATTCCTTTGACAATCATAACAATTTTTACAAAAATGTATGGCACTTTGATTATAGCAATATTCCCACCTAGCATCGGAAAATGCAATTATATAATGATTTGTGCATTTACTTAAATTGATATGTAATAGGAACTGTAGATTATTATATTGAAGTGCTTGGCATAGATATCTCCAATGAGTCTCTGTTGGTTTACTAGAATATTTGGACAATAAAATAACTGGAAAATTTATATCGGGTCTTGTCCTACTTGGCAAAAAGAGGAGGTATCCGATTAAATTCCTATACGGAATTTCAGGAATGCCCCCATCGTCTTCGGACTTTCAATGACGACTCCAAAACTTATAGGTACTTTAACTTTGTTATCTGAATGCCCGGATAGTTTCCCTTCAATTTTGATATATAGGTTTTTTGATGCATAATCAAATCATTACGATATTCAAACTGAACACCCCAAATTATTGAAATGATAATTAAATTAAAGTTTGAATTTAAAGATTTAGGTAACTCAAATATTTTATGCACATTGTCATCATTTTTAGCAATACAAAAATACCATCAACATATATAAGTATAAGAACAATCCATTTAAATTGATGCACACTGATACAATTTTCTAATTTTTGAAACTAATTCCAGGAAGGTTTTGTCTAGTTTTGTAAACCATTCTTTACCAGACTGATGCAGGCCATATAAAGCCTTTTTCAACTTTAATACATCATTTGGTAATATTTAATTTTCAAAAACTGGTGGTTGATTTATATACACCTTTTCATTTAATGTACCATACAATTATGCATTCTTTATATCTAAATATCGTGAAATCCAACCCTTTTGAACAACAAGAATTGACATGTAAATAATCTTACTAAAGTAAAACTTACAACAGGAGAAAATACTTCTTTATAATCAGTAACTTCAATTTACCGATATCCCTGGGCTACTATACGGGCATTGAAGCATTTAATTTTGCCCTTAAAATCCTTTTCTACGTAAACACTCATTTACTTCTTAACACCTCAACTCCACTTGGATGGGAACTATGCTACAACCATCTCTATCTTGCAAAGTTTTTAACTCATTTTGCATTGCCTCAAAACACTTTTATTTCTCGAGCAATTGTTGAGATCCTTCGTAAGTCCAGAGAATTTTAACTTCAACTAAATTTATTTCCGTCTCTGAAAATGAATCCATAGTGTCACTATCAGTCTGACCTCCCTCCCCTTCTTTTTCAAGAGAGGGGGGGCTTACTAGACAAGTTAAAATTTTTAGGTTTAAATTCAACTACGTTTTCTGAACAATATTTTTTAAAATCATTTAAACTTCTAAGACGAATTACCTTGTCTAGAAATTTTGGGTAGTAATAAACAAATGTATGTCCCCCCTTTATTTGATTAAATTTCTCATTTCCAGTCAAGAGGTTCGTAAGAGGTTAGGCTCTTTTGAATGATAATTTAACGTACTTTCTGTATCTATTATTCGAATTGGTATTGTTAAATTCTTTTCATGAGGGAATATTTCAATTTCTATAGGTGTGTTATTAAATTTCCCTAATACATCCATAAATATCTTCGTTTCATCGAATTTTACTTGAACAGTTTCGATTATCTTTTGAGTGGAAGGGATGTAAATTCTATAACCTCTTGAATTAATTGCATACCCTATCATAAGACCTGGGATTGATCTTGCACACAATTTATCACGCGTTTGCTTCTGTAAATATGCATATGCTAAACAGCCAAATATCCGTAAAAGTTTCACTGAGGGTTTTGAGTCATGCCAAAGCTCTAAGGGACTTTTACATTTCTTCCCTACAGCACAACGATTTATAACATGAGTGTAGGTAAAGAAGACTTCAAGCCAAAATTTTTCTCTAGTTTTGATTCAGATAATAGTCCCTTACTGCATCAAATGCATAACCATTAAATCGCTCAGCTATATCACCCATTTCTGGTGTTTATACTACAGTCTTTTCATGTTTTATTCCGCAAGACATTAAAAATTACTTAAAATCATCATGATAAAGCTCTAAACCATTATCAGTTCTAATACTTTTCAAATCTTTTTCCGTATGCTTTTCAACCGTCGTTAAAAAATGTTTTAAACTTTTCAAATACATCTGATTTTTAGGGGCTGTGATTTCAAAGGATAAATCCAAACTCTACCCGAGTACTCAGCCATCATGGAAAGCAAAATATGCATTTAATTCCCATTTTGGTTTTAACGGAGAAGGTCCCCATGCATCCATATGTACTCGCTGTAATTGACAGTCTATCCGCGTTCTTTCCAATACAGGAAAGATGACCGTTTTGACTTTGCTTCATGACAAATATTGCAAATTTCTTTAGAAGGAGGAATTGTCGGTTAATCAGGTATGGCCACATTTTGAGACATATCGGATAACTTTTTAAAATTACAGTGTGCTAATCTACGATGCCATGTCCAAATTCCATCGTGAGAAGTTTTGATTTAAGCTAACATTTTCCACTTTAATTCTTTCATCACACTTAATTTCTTTTTCTAATTCGCTCTCCCATATCACATTTACTTCATAAAATTGATCAGATAATTTAAATTAAATCCACTTAAACACTTCAGGGAAGAATACCTCAGCTCTACCTCTACCACAAATAGATTTATAACCGCACTTATCAAGCCCCATTACTGAAGAGAGATTTCTTTTTAAATCGGGAGTATAAATTACATTATATAAAGTTACGACATTGAACTGACCATCGCAATTTACTTTAAACTTCATATTCCCTATTCCTTTATTCCTTTCATTTCTAATAGCTACAGATAAATTTTGTTTTCCTATCACTTTAAAGCTCATTAAATGTGTTTTGTCATTTGTAAAATGATTTGTTGCACCTGTATCTAAAGTGAAAGTAAATGGTGAATTAATTGGCGAAGGGGAGGGAGTAGCAATGTTTGATGCAATACGAACATTATTCCCAAAATTTGCTTCCGTTATATTGCACGACCCACTATTTTCACTTTATCGTATTGTGGTAAACTTAAACGGCTGTTTGATAAAAGCAATGCTTCCGTAAATTTTTCAACACTAAATTCCTCATTTTTTACAGTATATAAATTCTGAACAATACCTTTACATTCATCTGGCCAATTTTTAATTAACTGAAAACTTATATACAAATCATCTAATTTATGCTTACTTTCATTACATCTGGACTCTGCTTGCTTTACTCTTTTAATAAACATACCAATAGTTTCATTATCAGAATAAAACTTTATACAAAAAATAAATCATCAAAATGTCTTACTAGATTAGCACGACTGTCCATATCAAAATTTTCCTTCACGATTTTCCAAGCAATTTTACAGGGGCTTACGCCATCCAAAAGTAGTTGATGCCTTTCTTCTAAACTGCCACTGATGAGAGCAAAACCCTTTTCGTTGAGACTTAGGTAAAAGTCGCGTTTCTTGCTGTCGATTCCGATAGTTGGGAATTCCATCCTTGCCGACAGCTATACCTGTCGAGCTTTTCTCGTCGTCATCTGAAGGAACTTCACCAACGACAATCCGCCAGGCCCCAACTCCCATTATTGCTGCGCACATATTAGATGACCATCGACGATAATTCGTTCCATCAAATTTAAGGACCGGTAACTTAAAATAGTCCGAAGTTAAATGAGCCATTATTTAATTTAAGCTTTTAGTTTTTAAATTATTTACAGTTCACGGGGCACCTGGGCCCATAACGGCTGACGCACTGGTATTGAATAAGCGACACCAGTAAACTGTTTTAAATTAAAAGAACACATTTTTAACCCTCCAAGCGGCTGAGACGTAAAATCCCGTTCACTTCATTCCCGTTTTCACTGCAATGCATCTATAATTTAAATTATTTATGACACCAAGGCATCATAAAATATATTTCTATATTAAAGCTTATGGGTATTTTAGGAGTTAACTTTTTAATAATTACAAATCTTCCTATCAAAATTTTATTTTTTAAATAATTTTTAAGCTGCGTGAAAATTTTGCAGTGAAAACAACTTTACATTATTTGCCCATTTCCAAGCATGATATAAATATACAGGAACAACGGCAACCGTTCTCTGTAGCACTGAACCGACAATAAATCAAGTTTAAGCATCCTTTTATACTGCCACGCCATCTCTCGGGCGTATATTTGCATTTACCTGGTATCTTCTTCTCTTGGACGTCGGAACGAAATCTTGTAACTAGACGATCCATAAGAAAGAGAATACATCTACACATAAGAAAGAGAAAAAGCAATTAATAAAATATGATAAAATAAACCAATGATAAATGAAAAGCGAAGATGAAAGAGAAAAAGCGATGAATAATAAAAAGATAAAAGAAAGCAACGATAAAAGAAAAGCGACGAAAAAAGAAAGAGAAAAACGTTGAAAAGATATTTAAATATTTGCTTAGGTAAAATTAAAGCAATTTCAAAAATAAAATGAACAAAAAAATTTTTTAAATGCATATACATCGGATAATGTAAACTCATGTTCCATTAAAGTTATAGAAATCTCCCCGTTTTGGCTAATCTAGTTCAGTGCCCGACATTAGAAATTCACTATTCATCAAGTGCTATCCTAATTGGATTAGTAGCAGAATGGCACAGTAAATTTTAGAGTTGCTTCACTGTTGATTTACTTTCCAATAAGAGCCAGACATATAAACTCTCTCCATACCTGAGCATAGTTTATATTTGCAGAAATGATTCACTTTGCAACTCCGCGCGCACACGCAAATCAATTTATCCAACGCGGCAACGCACTAACAGCTTTGCAAAGTGATAGATGAGAGTAATACTGGACACACTCAATCACAGCAAACGGATAATGCGTATTAGAAGTATGCATGAATTCGAAAGGAAACATGTATTTTCGAAAAGCGATGTGCAGTTATGTCTAATGTTATTTATACGTAAGTTTTTCTTTAAAAAAATATTGCAATAAGCTTTTTCTATTTAATTAAATTCTACATTTTTGTTATTGATGCATTCATAAACATTGATGTGCATTGATAAAACATAGTGGTAAGCAGTACAATAATCTAAGAACTGTAAAATAATAATGTGGTTATTTTTCTTGAATCCTAGCTAAACTCTCATCCGTGACACTGTGGCGATAAACATTAAAATGTGATGACCCTTGAAATCAGCCACAATTTCGTTTTGGGGTTTAAAAATGATGAATCATATAAATAAGAACTCACTGTTGAACGTTTTACTCTCCTGCAATTTACTGCACCTGATCAAGAACTGCATTTAACAACTGTTAAGTACAGAAATTTGTTCATTTATAGACTTTCGTATTCATCCTATATGAAGTGCATAGTAAACCTCAACGAAGTTTGTTCACATAAGAAATACCTTGAAATGTGGAAAGTGTAAAACACAAAGAGGCGTATATACAAAATAAACCTTTTCTTAACATTTGATACGGTCAGTACAACATTATGTAATGGCATTTGTGTTAATTTGAAACAAACCTTATAGTTACGATAAGTGTTACAAGTGTATTTCTTTGTGCAACTAAAGTCAAAATGTTCATTCAGTTCAATTACCAAGAGGTGGCATCACTTTTATTGGTGGATAATTGCAGCATGTCGTTTATTCATGGACGAGATTAGATGGCTTAATGTGTCTGTAGAAATTCTTCCACATTCGAGCCGTTGATAATCTTTTAACTGCTGTATATTTCCGGGATGTAGTTGGGTCATCTTCCTTTAAAGTATTCTCCATCTGCTCTCGATAGGAGAAAGATCTGCACTTGCTGCTGGCCACTCTGAAACAGAGACACGTTCCGAGCGTTGCTATGTTTTCGTTATCTTCGCTATATGCGGCCTTGCGTTAACTCGTTGGAAAAGATATGGTTTCTTGCCAAACAATCTCTGCGCTGATGGGCGTAGATTCATTTCAAGAATGTGCATATAGTCTTGAGCCTTTGACAGGCCCTTACAAGAACGCAAATTACCAACTGTATTCGCTTACAAGCAGCCCACACCATCACTTAAGAATGTGCTTATATTAAGAACCATGCGCTTGTAACAAAATGGATCGTTTTCTTCACCCTTTTGCTAATAAATTTTCGGCCAATATTTACACATGACACATGAAAATAAATTCATCTGTCCGCAGTATCTCCTTCCACTAAATTGGAGTTCAGCTAAGGTTATATTTGGCCCACGCAAAATTGTGACGTTTATTCGTTGAAATGAGAAATGCTTCACGTCTTACTTTGTGTAACGACTTTTCACATCGTTTGATATATCGTCGCACAGTTGCTTAGGAAATGGTCTTTTCAAACCTTTGTTTTTCACAAGTTACAAGATCTACTACTTCCAAATGCCTATTTTTACTGTTGTATGTTGACGAAAATGTTCACTGTATAATATGTTGACGAAATAGGCGTACTTCTCGATCAACCAACATTGCCTTTCCTGTAAGACAATATTTCCAATTGTAGTGAATCGTTTTATAATACTACTCACTGCAGGTTGTGCCAAGTGGAAAATTCGGCTAATTTAGCACGGCCAACATTTTTAAATGTTAAGTTCATAAATACCGATTAAGATACAATCAATAAAATTTACTAAAAATTCGCCCATTCTGATAGCTTTCGAGAAAAGTTACAATAAACTTTAATGAATGGTTGCCTTGTTCAGAAGAAGTTAAAATTTTTCTTCTCTAGAGATGACTAAATTCCAAGTTTCTTGAAAAAGTGGCTCCGCCCATCCAAATCATGTACATGCCTCAAGTCAGTTTTCGAAATTCTGGTATTTCTCAATTTCTTTAGTTTTGGCTTGAAATCCTCCCAAAAAGTTTCTTTAGATATTTGCTAAAACTTCTAGAGCAAAATTGTTTGGAAGGTAAAAACAAAAATAAGCAAATTTAGGCAACACCAGAACTTCAAAACTAACTTGTGGCGTACACATGATTCGGGTGGGCGGGGCCACTTTTTCCAGAAACTAGAAATTTAGTTATGTGTAGCAAAGAAAAAATTAAATTTCTTCTGAACAAGGCAAACCGATATAGTTCACTGTGAGCTTTTTCGAAAGCTATCAAAATGGGCCATTTTTTAGTAAATTTTATTGATTGTATCTTGAATGGTATTTAAGAAATTAACTTTTAAAAAGGTTGGCAAATTATTTCATTTTGTATTTTTCCAATGTTTCATAACTTCTAACTCACCAGCAGTTCTATATATTGTAATACAATTGATGCCGTTTTGTAGTATTTTTTCTGCTCTTTCTAAATACTACGTTTTGTGTAGCGCGTTTAGAAACTTCAGAAATGAGGGATTTACGAACTTTTTGAACTTTCTTATTCTATATATGTGTAGTGCGAAAATAGTTGGAGATAGACCAGGGGTTCTGTGTTTATTTGTGCTCCACATGAGCTGTTGTATCACCCCCTAAAATATTTTACAAGAGTTCTGAATCACACTGTACATTAGCCCTAATACAAAATACACTTATTGAGATGAACAAAAGGGAGACAGTAAAATATATTCATTAGATTATTACTCTGAAAAATTTTGATTATTTAAATTCTGTACAATATTTAGTGTATCATAAAAAGATACATTTTGTCTGCTATTTGCTATGACAAAATACTGAAATGTTTAAAACCTTCATTAAAAAAAGTACAGAACTTTTTTCATTTCTTATTATATAAAATATTAATTGGATTCTTCACAATGTGAAAAGTATACAAGTATTTTTTTAATTTAGCTAATTGGAATACTTTTCTCAAGAATAATAATTAAATGTTCTAAACAAACATAATTTTCACATTTTTTAACACGTTACATTGCAAACGTACTGTTCGCTCTTTTTTTAATGTACAATAATAAAAGTTTCGTGTGGGCATCACATCACTTCCTTATAGGTCTAAAAAATTATATACTTTTTGTTGGATTTTACTGAACCTAAAATTATCTGAGTTCTTGTCGTTTGTCCCTGAAAAATCATTATAAATGCTACTTAAACTATTTTCGACGGTGTGCATTCTTTCACATAAAACCCTAATGTTTTTTTTTTTTTTTTTTTTAACAAGAGAAAAAACTACGAAAAAGAGTTTTAAACAATGACTGTCCATAGATTTTACGTACTGAAAGCCTTTTGGGCAACCCTTTATATAAAACATCCCGCTTTTTGAAATCAAGGAAGAAAGTTCACGAGTAGACGTTAAGTTCACGAGATTACAGATGCAGTCTTAAATACAAAATTTCATTACTCTGCTCTGAATTATTTTTGAACTAAGTGAGGCACATACATACGTATGCCCGAATATAACACCAAAATTAGTGAAAGATATTTACGGATTGTTAAAATTGATAGTACATGCATACATGTACACATATGCAAGGACATAATGAAGAAATTTGGAAAAATGAATTCAAGGATAGTTGAAATAGGAATGTTTCGTTAAAGAACTAATATTTTCAATTAAAAATCATCAGGTACCGGTATTGAAAAAAAAGTAAATATTAAGTAATATCACTGTTTAAACGTCTGCATGTTCGAAATATTTAAAAAAATGGCCGACCACTTAATCCTTGACAACTGAAATCATTTTTTTAGCATTTGTAAGCAATGGACACTTATCAAGTTTAACTTGAATGAGAATAAAACTTTTTCTAGGCGTCACTTCTTAATAAATGTGTGTCCTTCAGAAATCAGAACTGAAACGTTTTGTTTATCACAAAAGTAAAAACATAAGGAAAAAAAAGTCTTAATACTTTTTATGAGGTGGTGTATTTTTAAAAATATTTTCTTTTGCAAGGGTCAAAACGAAACAGAGAAATACTCTTGTTTGTAAGTTGGATGATTAATTGCCGACAATATAATACAAAATATGTATTTAGAGAGTCTATTATGTTTTCGCCAATGAAAAAAGGTTGGTATTACACATATAAGAAAAAGTTTTATACATTTTTTTTTCAGTCATAATACAAAATCCATTACTCATGAGAAGTAGGATGATTTATGGCAAACATTAAAAATTCTTTGCTGCTGTCGATTTTTAAACTGATAAATTTCTTAAAGCTGGCTTGACAAAAATTTCATTTCTTTATCCAAACATAGATTATCTACGATTTGATATTGGGAATTTGCTGAAAAATCAATGCGGGAAAATGAATAAATTACGAAAAGCATATTTACGAAATATTTTTACGAAAAGCATATTAATGCTCATTAAATGTTCTGAGTAACCTCAAAAATTTAAATGTAACTAGTATCCAATTGAAAATATCCTATTAACATTTCCTAACTATATGTATTGGTTCTTTCAGAATTAAAAACAAATAACTTTGCCTTTTTTATTGTAACACTTTAAAAAGCTATACATTTAAAAGTAACAATATATGCATATATATATAGCTCGTAATGATTCTCGAAAAAAACGTTGATAAAGAAGCAGTTATTTTTACGAAAAGCATATTAGTACACAATGAATATATTTTCAATCAGAGTTATATTGACCTTCTGTAAGAACACATCAAATGAACATCGCAAACTTTCAATTTAACATTTAAGAAAATCAATTAATTCATTAAACCTGGTCATATTTATCTACATTAAATATTGTTTTTCTAAATAAATAGGAAAGTTAGCGCTTACCTTATAAGATATATGATAAAACCCAGTTTTTTGAAAAATTTTATTAAGACACGTAATACGACAAAAGCTTAAATATTCCCATTACTTCTTCATGACTTGACACAACTAGTTTATGCGTTAACCGGTAGATAGCGCTATCTGTATTTAAGGAAACTTATGTGGATCGTTTTGCCCGATAGGATCATTTTGGACCACCTTCCCCAACAAAACTGTGCCAAAGTTAAATTAATTAAAACTTAAAAGACACATAAAAGGTTCTTATCGTTCCGTACACGTGTTTCGAAGTGTATGATGATTGAGTCTATGTATGGACTACCACAGATAAAAGACGAAATTGTTTCGTCCGGAACACGTAAACAGAACGATAAGTACCTATTATGTGCCTTATTTTCAAAGTTAAACTGTTTCATCTTGTAAACAGTTTCTTTTGAATGCTTTTTATTGCTGTATCAAAGTTGGTCACGTGTTACTATTATTCCGAAGGAGAAAGAACTGTTAGATTAAAATGTTTCGAAAATCTAACCCTAACTACATAAAATGACATTGAAACACTCTCAAGCATACACCCATCCACACACATACAAAAAAAAATAAAACAGTTGCTCTCAACAAGATGATTTCATTTCGTTCCGTCTCTTTTACGAATACTTACAGCGAACAAATTAATATTTTATCTCTTCTATGGAATTCTTTCAAAACGCTGACGTTTCATTCCACATCAAGCAATTAACAACACACTGTGTGACAGACCTAACTTTTGAAAAGTAAAAAATCGTTAACCTGTTTGCTATGTATGTTATTTTGAAAACGTTATGCTCGAAATCAGGAGCGATTGGAATTTGTAACCAGCTTATGCATTAACGCTTCCTTAAACAACACTAGTTCGCGTTGTGTTTCTCTGAAACGAAAGACACTTCCCTCTGGCATCGTACCGTTTGATAAATAAATCTCGCCTGAAAACGTATATCTTGTATTCTTCAAAGTGAAATGCGCAATGTTAACACTTGCGGAACGAAAATATGACAAAAGACTGCTTAAGACTAATTACTCGATAAGAAAATCGTTCTTTCTATCTTAGAATTGCATTTCTGGTGCGCGTGTGTTTCTGGATAGGAAAATTCCACTTTCCTTAACGGTATGCCACTAGATTGAAAGGAAGAACGTTATACAGCAGCACTGTTTCGCTTTGCATTTCTTATGAGTTCATTGAAAGGAAAATGGAACTATCAGTATGTTAAACAATTAAATTAAAATGATCTGAAGAGTATGATTCTAGATGGTATTCTGTTCCATACTAAGTGCTGGTTCCAGTGTCGTTTGCTAATGTAATATCTCGGTAGAATTGTTTATCTTTTTACACATGGGTACGTATTATTTTGAGATTTTGCTTTCACTAAACTACACCAATAGAACTGATAATATGTAATATTTTTCAGTATCCATTTTGCTGTAACTTGCCGCTAAATGGCGCTGCAAAGCATCAACTTCTATACCGTTCGATCGACCAGCATAAAATGTTTTATACTTACACATTTGAGCACGAAGACTATATTCTAACTGCGTTCCTTTTGGTGTTACTCACCACTAGATGACACTGCAATGCATTATTATTTTAACTCGCCACTAGATGACGCTGCAGCAGGCCAAATTCTTGACCATTCAAACGGTCGCTATGAAAATCAGTATACATAGCTATTTGAACAATGAGAATATTTTGGCGTTATCCATTTTGCTATAACTCGCCACTTGACGGCGCTGTAGCAAATCATTACTTTAATTAACTACTAGATGGCCTTGCAGTGTATCACTTCTTGACTGTGCAAATGATCGGTATGAAAATTGGTATACATAGATATTTGAACACGGTCGCTATGAAAATCAGTATACATAGCTATTTGAACAATGAGAATATTTTGGCGTTATCCATTTTGCTAAAACTCGCCACTTGACGGCGCTGTAGCAAATCATTACTTTATTGAACCACTAGATGGCCCTGCAGTAAATCACTTCTTGACTGTGCAAATAATCGCTATTAAAATAGGTATACATAGATATTTGAACACGGGGAAGAGTTTGGCGCTATCCATTTTCCTATAACTTGCCACTAGATGTCGCGTCAACACATGAACTTCAGGACTGTCCAGCCGATAGTCATGAAAATTCGTATACATCGATATCTGAATGCGAAAAATATTTTCGCCGTATCCGTTCTGCTAAAACTCGCCACTAGATTGCGCTACGCCGCATAGCCTTCTGCACCGTACAAACGATTGCCTTGCAATTCGGTATGCATGATTATTGGACACAATATAACGCGATATCCACTTTGCTATATCTGTTTATTACAATGAATAGTAATCACCACAAATCGTAATATCAAAAAGTCCATTCATTCCCGTGCGAAGAACGGGTACTTCAGCTAGTGAACAGATAAAAATTTTATCGTTAATACAAAGCAATAATTGAGATTTGACATTTAAATTCTCCGGTATATTTAAATGAAATTTTGCTAGTTTTTATGTACAAGGATTTTGTTTTTTCCTTTATCTTTGCTTCATAGTGGGTTTGTTAAACATTAAATTAAAAATAAAAATAAAAATCATTGATACCTAAAACAAAAATGCAGTTTTACTCAACAAATTTTTAAATATACTTGTGTTGTGAGATATAAGAATATAGCTATATATACGTCTTTACACATTAACGTCCTTATTGGAATAGATTGAAAAGAAATTTTGAAACAATTTAACATTTCGATAAAAGTTTCTCTAGGTATGATACAAAGTAGAGACATATATGAGCGTATTGATATTTTCTCAAAACTAATGTAAAATTTTCTTCTTCTGTTATATGATTGCTTAGTACTGTCTATACTGCTGACGTTTAGCGTAAATACAGTCCAGCAAAATGTTAATATAACAGAACTTGTATGCGAATTAAAAGGATACAACACTGTTAAAAATAATTGTCTGGAACCTCGAGGTCGTACGGAAGAAACGCAAGTTAATTAGTTTCAGAATATCATACGAAAATGTCACCATCTCAATTCACAAATAATATTTCCCTAAACGTGCAACATAAGCTTCCGAAGGAACTATAGAATAAAAACGATGCTCAAAGCAAGCACTGGAGGAACAAGCGGAGTCTGTCACTGCTCCTCAGTGTACTACGTAACACTTTTCCTTAACTGAATAGAGTAAAAAGCTGATTTTTTACTTCAAGTTCAGGTGTGTTAAAAATCACACCGATTCTGCAGCAGCGAGAACACAACCCTTCATAGGCTACGTAAGTCAATTCCTAACTTCATTAAGGTGGACTTTCTGATCTCTTTTTTGTGCATTTTCATAACCCATTATCGAACGTTCTTGATTTTTCCACTTCTGGAAAATTCAAATTGTTTCTCTAATGGCAGGCACTAGCCGTTTTGTGGCATTGTCCACCACCAGGCCGGAAGTATTGGTTTCTTTATTATGGAGGCGCAGTAGTTAGACCACTCTTGCCATTACACAAACAGAAAGGCAGTTCCATGGGCTTCTAATTAGTTTTTTATCGCATAAGCATTATTGTGCTGGTATTAAAGTCTTCTATACGTTTCTCAATATATAGTTGCCTTACAATGCTGGTTCACAAGAAAGCTAACTGCACAAGAACCATGTCTTAGACTGCGCAAATAGAACATGAAGCTAATCGTAATACAGTCAAAAATGAGTTCAAAATACTACATCCAGTTCTGAATATTGGTGATATCATGTTTAGATGGTGGAAGTATCGTCAAATCCCATTTAAACAATTCATATTCAATTATCAGTATTTCTTAATCTAATTGACTTGTTTACATTCAGAAAATCGAAGTTTTTATGCATTTAACGCAGAAAGCATTTTTTGTCAAATTTACCGCTTATGAGATCGTAAATTCGTTACAGTATTACTTTACAAATTTTGGATAACTTAATCATAAGTAAAATACTTTGAATGGTTTGTAAATTGCTTCAATCTTTTACTACAACACAAAAATGTTAATGCGTGGAAACCTTTTTCGTAACATCTACCACATAGAAACTCTCAAAATACAACTAATTAATTTACGAGCATTGTACGAAGAGTCTACCTTAGTTTTTGAGCTGTGCGTTTAGAATTTTGCTCGTTTAGAATCAATATTTACTAACTTACAAGGAAGCTCATACTTCAGAAATATAGGTTCTTAAAAAAAGATAGGATATATCACTATTAATGTAAGTTTGTGAGACCTTGTTAAAGGACTTTAAAAGTATTTAAAATCTTTTAACTGAAATTTAATAGCTTGCATGGAGAGTGAGAAATTTGCAGTCTAGTAGTCTACAATAATAATTCCACTGGCTAGTGATTCAAATAGTGCAGTTTTGTTGCATATAAATTGGTTTATTTCAGTGCAAGATGCGACCTTTGAAAATTTCCATTAACACCGCTTTTTAATATCCTTGCGTTACAGATTTTTTGATTTCCCGCCTAAAATTGAAATATCATCAAGCTGGATAACTTTTTTGCCAGATTTAATGATTTATTTTCAAAAAGTGTCAAACTTGGATAATTTTGGCACAATTTTTGGAGGGAGCCACACTACCTTCATTAGACCATAAACTAACTGTATGATAGGATGTTATTGTGCTTGAAATGGATGAATGCGGCTAAACTACGATGGAACAGAATGCCCTGGAATTTTTTTGAGTGCTCCTGTAGAAGAACTAAAAACGATCAAGATACTACTTTCAAGCCAGCTGTCGTCAAAAAAGTGTCTCTAGATCTGTGGCACGCGATGAACGTTTCGATCGTCTGCCATCTTGCTGGTCGTTAAGTCGAGCGATGGCAACGGCTGCCCTTTTTCAGCGTCTGGCAATTTATCCAGATGTTCTCGCATTCTTCCGTTTTTCAGCAGATGTCAGTGCTGTTAAAAATAATCGTGATCATTTTTTTACAGGAAATGACGTGCTAAAAAGTAGAGGATTCTCGTGGAGCTATGTCACCCGCAACCATTTTTATTGAAATCAAATCTATTCTTCGTGACTGGCAACAGTCAAAACGTCAGAGTGTGATGTTCCCAGAGCGGGAACACTGCGTGTTAAAGGGTTAACTGAAGGTAGCACAAAAGCTTCAACCTGAAGGGGACATAGACACCAAAGATGACCAAACGCGATGTAAGAAAATTAAAGCGATATATGAAGAAAAATAGGAAAAACAGACGATTTATAACTCTACAAGATGCGAAGCAAATTAACTTAAACTCAGAAACAAAGACGGGTATATGTTGAATACGAAACAAATGGTGGAAGCCACCAATACTAATTGAAAGGACAAGTCATTCGGCCAGTATGTTTACATACGTCAGAAAAAAACTAGTCGAAATGGATTCGTGGGGGGTCAAATTGGATTGTGCGTGCATACATATACAAAAAATCTTCAAAGTAAATTTAAAAGTATTCAAAATCGATATTTTTTTTATCAAAATCTAAGAATTTTTTCACAATCCGTATACTTCCTTTACTTTGTACAAGGCAGTGAAAAATCAAATTTCAGTGACTGTTAAAGTGAGCATTTTTGTTCTTTTATTTAAAAAATGATTAATTTTATCGTATACTTATAAATATGACATTTTTAATTATTGCATCAAGTGTTTGTGTAACATATTTAATTTGATAAGCTATTACATTTCAAAACGAGTTGATTTAATTCACTCTCTGAACCTCTGCTTGGATTGGGTAACATTTTGACCACGGAACTCAAATTTTTACGTTAAAACACCTAGATTTTTTTTGTTAAATTAAAAATATCCCATCAGTTACTGTTATGGTGTTAAATATGCCCTGAACTCCGGTTCAATACGCAGATTTTTCTTAAGAAAGTTGACAGTTTTATTATTTTTCTTTTTACTTTTCTTTTTATTTTTTACTAGCTGAGAACCCTTTCTCCGCACGGTAGGAAAAGAACATTTTCGTTACACATATAATTCGAATTAAACCCAGTGATGCGGAATCTAAAAAAGTGAAAAATTATTTAAATCATGATGAAACGTTGACGTCATGAGTACAAATCTGAGATAACTGCAACATGATGGCACAAAAACTATGTCAGTGTCACTGGCGATCAAAAAAGAAGCAACTTCTCTTGGATGACCTTGCACAGGCTTTTTCTCGATGGATCCGGTATCGTGGAACTGCTTCTATAGTTGCACTTGACTCTAGGCGTTAAATTAAACTCTCTACAAATTTGGAGACTATCCTGCTTATAGTCTCCACACATAGGATCTAGGTCAAGGGGTGGGGTGTCCTCCGTGGGGGTCTTTCTAAGGGGTCCTAACTCGTATTTACGCTGTTGCGAGTACAGTTTTATTTTCCGAACGGGATACAGGAAAACACCGAACGATTTTTATCGGCGGACGCGACCTGTTTTTATCCAGAAACCTTCCGTCTCCCAGTTCAGAACGCTCTGCGCTCGGCCACTGGTCGGACAAAGTCATTGCTAGGGGAATATTATAAACACATGGGACCTTACTTGTATACATGACGATTCTCTACCTAAACGCATTCTTTTTGCACTCCTTATGCTACGACCTATGTTTGAAAAACAACGTCTTCCAGACATGCCTGAAATACTTATTGCTTTCTGTACACAAAAAGATAAACGATCATCAATAACAAATAAACTCAGTTATTTTTTTAACTATGATAATTGAAAACCTTAGAATTATGATAATTTAAAAAAATTATTTTCGTTGAAATCACTCTTGCTTAAGTAGTTAAATAGATAAATTAACCTAAATAGATTGATAGATAAATTCACATTAGTACCTACTCAAATACTAATATATAAAATCCTTGCGAGATTTACCCGAAAGTAATTGCACTACTTTGTTCAATTCAAATAACGCTTCATGAAAGATGTTTTGGTCAAACTGAACAGCATCGCACTGTAAAGCACGTTTTATTTTTATTTTACTGGCTGGAGGACATCGATTGACGCGTGCGATCTCTTCGAATTATACAATGCATGACGTCAAATTGCCGTCACCGGAAATCTTCTGGGGAATTTGATTGGTAGATGGAAGTTTAATATTTCGCTCGTAAAGCAAATTTTATTATCTAATGCATTTTTTAAGTCGTGCATTAAAAATGACGTCAGTTTTGCTCGTGAAATTTAACTTAAATTATTGAAAGTAGTTATTTTCATGCTTTAAACTGATCTACTTTTATCGGATATAAACACTTTCATATATAGATGGTGAGTCACGTGACTCTTTAAATTACAAAGATTTGATAATCTGATCACGTGAAATAAAACCTCTTATTACAGTTATATACGAATTCGTGTGGTTTAACCTGAAAACCTTCTTGCGAAGGCGTAAATATTGTATTTTTCTTCGACACACGTGCATGTCGTACCGCGATGTATTATACATATAAACCTTCCTCATGAATCACTCTATCTATTGCTGGAAACTGCGTTAAAATCCGTTGAGTAGTTTAAAAGATCTAAGCGAACATCGAACGGAAGCGACTTCATTTTATACTATGTAAAGAAAAGATATGTAACATTAAATACTCAATAACGACATTGTTAAATTAGAAATATAAAAATAGTATGATTAATTCTCGTATTAAAAAAGTTCCACATAAGAACAGATTCTTCCTTTTAACCTTTCTTCCGAAACGGGAGGAGGGGGTGGCAAAACCCTTCGGAGCTAAAAATATTTAATCCTTAGTGCCACTCGATACGATCGTTCTCTGGTATTTTTTAATCAAATGTGTTACTTGACAGTTTTTTAAATAGTTTAAACTTTTAAACACCAGTTTTTGAGTGTTCTTGTTATAAGTAACTATTTGTCGATACGATCGATAGAAAAACACAGTATTATGCTCTGCTGCAAAAAACCAACGCTCGAAAGCTAAATGCTTGCTTTTGAAGAGAATAAACGTCCTCTAGTTTAATTAAAGATGATGGATTATTATCATGTCTCTTATATATGCCCTTGCCTTGAACTTATTATAGAAAACAAAACAATTTTACTTTTTTCGGCTTGTTCCAGGGTGTTTTTTTGTTTTTTTTTTTTTTTTTTTTTTTACTTAATGAACTTAGTCATCCTCCACGGCACCCCACTGATCTTGAGGACTTTCCTGCATTATTGCATATTTTAAAATCAGCTTTAAACAAAGACTTTGTATGTATTTATATACTCCCATTGAGTGTAATGTATTGGAATTCTTTTGGACGCACCTGGGAATGATATATAAATCATGCATACACCCTTTTCTACAGGGAACAGGGTGCAGTTAGTGGAAATAGCATGTGCAAATGATCTCGTAACAATGGATGCATATTTGCTGTAATTAGACCAAAGATGACCAGGCAGAAAATCTGAAATAATCAACACTTTATTTAACTCCAATTTTAAAAATATTTCATAAGCAGCCTTAAATTTTATGTGAAAAACTACTTTTTCTTTCTTGAGTTGCAAATCAGTAAAATGTAAACGGACACTGATAAGAACAAACGATGCATAATTTATCTTATGAAAATGATTTTTGCTGTTTTTACATTCTTTAAGGTTAGATATTGATTTTTAGAATTTTTTTATGTTAATCTCAAAAACATTACTTTTAAGATCAATTATATTTCGATTTCTGTTTACGCTCATTCTTTGGTATTTACGCATGTTTAATGTTCACGCATATACTATTTTATCAACCGCAGATTTTCTTTGCCTGAAAATATTTTTTCTTATGCAAAAATCTAAGATGAAGTGAAATGTTTATCAGGAGGAGTGACTTGCGTTTCTATACGCTCTTATGAAAATTAAAGAGTTATACAAGATGGTAACATTGATTTTCACAGAAAATAAACAGTTGAAATATTTTTTGACCAACCGTTATAGATTTGTAATACTTAATATTCATGTAGATGAGCTAAAAATATAGAAAATCTAGACAGACAATCAGTAATAATTTTGTTAGTTGCTATTGTAAAAAAAAAAGAGTTCGATATATAATAAACATATTTGTTATTTTCTTTTAAATAAAGAAATTAATACTTATTGCATTAAAAGCCAGAACATTACAACAAACTGTTGTTTAACTGAAGAAATTATTAAAGACCTTTGTAACTAACATATTAAATACAGTACAATACGAATGATTCAGGCAGTTCGCCATCCTTCTTCAACTGTTAAATGTTCCAACTTTCATAAAGGAGCAAAAAATAGAGAACTAAAGAGTAAGCAAATGCCTGAAGAAAAAGTACTTGTTATTTGGGAAAAAAAGAGAGAGAGAGTGAATAAAAGTTGTCAGACGACTGGCAGAAGAAATTAGCAAAAGAAAGCTTTAAATTGAAAAATAAAAATGCCTAAATAGAATAAACATAAAAACAGAAACTTAAAATAAGAATTTTTAAAAAAACCAGAAATAGAACAATCAAACTACTATTTTGTACTAGTCTTTTTTATGTGTATTATTTATTTCCTGTTACTTCGATGAAAAGTTTTATAAAATTATCCAAATACCGAATCAAAGACTCAGAATTTATGAGTGAAATTAACTTTTCTTGTAACTTGCTTAGTCAGTAAAAGAAACAAAATCAATAAGCGTAATAATTCTTACGCACATACAATTTTCTGATTAAATCGGAATATTTTTTATTAATTATCGCCATTTCATACAGATTGAACATTATTAACAAAACGATATAGTAACACTTCACAATCTGCAAATTCCCATTTAAGAAATGATTTTATAGCACACTTTCTGAAATGATGGATTAAAACACGTGTAAGGTCTTCCATCTCAGTCATGTGATTTCTCATACGGAACTGTCAAATAGAATCAATCCTTTAAAATTAAGGAGAGCTTCGGATAATTCATTTGAAAGCAAAGTTTACATCTCTTACATATGGAAATTCATTAACTGAAATTACAAAAGTTTCCTTAATTACACGTGTCGCTTGTGTTAATGTTCAATCCAGCAAAGGTAACGGTACGTGTTTGAGGTATGTGAGATTAAAATTCTGCTGAAAGCCGTTTCATATAAAAATTGGAAAAGTTTTTGTTAGAGAAAGTGAAAATGTTAACGGAATATGAGATTTTAATCAATTTTAATTCGGTTTACTTTTCCCATGTAAAACATTCATATCTGAAATATATCTCTGTATAAAACGGTCGATACATGCTGGAGTAACCATTTCAAAAAGCAGTACAACAGAATAGTGACCAACTTTCCGATATTACACTCCCTTAAATTTGCGAAGTGGTTTACTACATCATTATGAAGGCACGAAGGATCCAGATTCAAGGTAACTGTCTGCTGACCCTATTTGGGTTTACTACTGAATTGTCATGATTGCCAGCCACTAACTATTTGGTGACCATTACCCAGCTCTCCTCAGCCAAGAGCTGGGGAACATTTACCAATTTGGAGAGAAAACCGTGATTTGCTATTAAAAAAAGATATAGCGAATTTACAGGAAAATTTACAGTGTTCTATACAGTGTACGTGAATATTTTTCTACAAATTCCTATTTTATTTAAATTTAATAATAACAACATACATTTTTTTACTACACCTGCGAATGCAGGTAACACATATTTTTTTGAAAGGCTGCATTATTTTACGAATGTATATATATATGTGTGTGTGTGTGTGTGTGTGTGTGTGTGTGTGTGTGTGTGTGTGTGTATATGTGTGTGTGTGTGTGTGTGTGTGTGTCATATAACCCATAGTTGGCCTCTTTTAAATTTAAGCGACCGCGGCATCTGGTTAAGATATTCATTTTCAGCACGTGCTGAGGCTACAGCCTGTCAATCTCTTGGTGTCTCGCCAGTTAACTCCGCCTTAGCAAATTAGTTTTTGTTATTAATTTCTGGTGAAATTGGTGATTAGAGCGTGGTGTTATCCCCTAGCGGGATGTTGCTGAACTACTCATTGTGAAGTTCCTGAACTTGGTGCGGTACTGGCTCTTCTCGCACTTTACTTTAACATACTCATGTAATCCGGAGGTATTAAACATGTTCTTGTATATTGTGCATAATTTGTTACTATAAATAAAATAATATATATATATATATATATATATGTGTGTGTGTGTGTGTGTGTGTGTACGATTTTATAATTACTTTATTAATTTTAACCAAGATTTGCCTTTGAATTACACCTGCAGATTCAGAGTTCGGAGAACTTTGCAAATCAAGCTGAAAATACAGCCTGTGCCCGTGATTGTACAGCGGTTTCCAGCCATCATACAATGTGGGGCGGACTAAGCTTTATATATTAATTTTCATTTCATACGAAATATGTTTTAATTGCTTTAAGCATATAAAATTAAATTTTCATTATTCACTACATCAAGTAATAAACTGCGCCGCCCAGGTGATGTAGTGGCTAGAGAACCATTCTATCACGCCGTGGGTCCGGGTTCGAATCCCGGCTTGGGCATGGATGTTAACTTCTCCGTCCCTTTATAGGGGGTAATGCTGTCCGCCCACTGGCTGCTCCCATAATAAAATGGACAGTGACTCGGGCCTTTGTAGTGGCAAATGCTTGATGAGCAAGTGCCCGCCCATTGGGAGAAAAAAAAAGTAATAAACTGCATGTTTTTCTATGTATAACATTTAGTGGCCGTCCGAATACTTGAAAACTCATTTTCGCAAAAAAAAAATGCGACAGCGAAATGTTTCCGGATCTGTAACCTATTTATATCTGCACTATCTGCCAGTACACTTAGAAAAACCGTCTTATGTACCATGATACAGTACTACCATTTATTCTATTCAGCTAACATACCCACCATCTGTTTGTCACAATTACTTGTATTCCAATACGTATCAGGATAAGTTACCTTTGTAATTTTAGTGTTTCCATAAAAATATAGGTAAAAGCTTATGAACACAGCTTTCAGATTATTTACCATGATGTTAAAATTTTACGAGTTTACAAGTCTCTATCAAAAGTAAGTATGGACAAATTTTTAACGAACAAAGTGGAAAATATGGCTGTATAATTCGATGATAATGAGAAAAAAGTCTTAAAAGCACAACGGGATTTTTCATTAAAATTTTATTTAGTAATGACTTCATAAAATGCTGTTAAGTGACTTACAAAGCAAACAGTGTGAAAAGTAGATTCGCTAACTATATACTGTATTATCCAGAATTATGACCTAAAAATCAGTTTACTTTCTTTAAAAAAAAAAAACCTTCCGTCACTAGACATTAACACTTCGTGGAATAGACCATAAAGGATTTAAGGTTTTAGTTATGACCTGTGAAAGAATTCATGGCATTATTATAGGCGTGATTATTTTCAAGAAGCTTTTTGAAATAGGAAAATGTCACAATGATTTTTATTAAACCAATTGCTTTTCCGCTTTTACTAATATATGGGAATCCTAGAGTGTATAGTGAACACAATTTTTAACGAACACAATTTTTGAAAAAAAAGTAATTTCGGCAGACATCCAATTGAAGATGTAAAATTATTTAGTTTCTTCTACGTCGTATTTTACTCATGGTTTAAGGTTGAAAAAAGAATTTCCACAATTAACTCTGATAAAACAGGATGGTCATGTATTTAGAGGAAACGTATTGTTATATTCATGACTATTTTTCATGAACATTCAATGCAATACAAACAAATTTTCAAATTAAAGTTTCGCTAATGTTTTATAAATTTTATAATTTTTTTGGCAGAAAAAAATATTTCTTATATATATTCTTAACGGCGAATGAAAAACCAATAAATAATAATCCATGTCCCATTTTCATAAATTATCAAAGTTATACACAGAAACACTGGCAATTTTTGAATTATGAATTTAAAAATAATCTTTTAAATAATTGCATTTAAGGCTGTTAAAAGTGAATCTATACACTGTTAAAAGTGTTTTCAGTTCTCTGCATGATAAAAAACCTTTAAGCAAATACATACATAGTAGAACTTGAATCCAAATAAGAATTTCATTATTTATGGGAAGGCTTGCCCAAAAATTCTTTTGTTTCAATTTTAGAAATTTGGTGTTTTAAATGCTTGTATACATTTTTGTGATGGTGTTTGCAGTCGCATAAAAGTTATAAAATATTTTAGAACTGACTCAAGCAATGAAATGTTCCTTGAGAAACAATTGATGGGGCTCGAGTTGAAGAAACATCACTCAATTTCCCAAAAAAAACTTTTTAACTGAGAGAATAGGTCTCGAGTATTACTGGATTCAATACATAAACCAGAAGACGACAAAGAATATTGCAACGAAGGTGACAAGAATATTGCAACAGTGATTATTTGTACTGAATGTAATGTTGTGCGGGCTGACATCCAAACTTGTATTCTTTATACTTTTACTTAAATAATTTTGAAAAACAATCACTTTACAGATTTATTTGTTTTTCAATAGCTATTGTTAATTGACCGGTGATTCTCCAATGTTCGTGTTATTTTTCTTAAACCATAACTGTTGACATCTTCCCCGTATATAAAGGGAAAGATGATATAATTCTCATTTGTTTATATGGCATAAAATTTCTCAATCAATTACATACTGGGAAAGCAATTAATAAGCATACATAACTAATAAAAGACTGAAGAACATGATATATTTTTTGCATTATCTTATGCTTTCAAATTTCTCTCTACTAAGCAAAAATTATCGTTAATGTGGCGTCTTCCCTCGAATTAACTTCATATTAAGGTGACATCATCACCGAACTTTCAGTACTAATTTTAACAAAGTGAATATAAAAAAATTGAGAGTAAAGTAGAATGAAATAACTTAAACCGGTATTTGTTTTCGAGTTTATGCGTTTTTTTTTTTTAAATATTGTTATACGATAAAACATAGTAATTCATATATCACCGTTAAAGAAAGCAAACTGAAACTTACCAACCCATAAAACACCAGTTTTAATCATAATGCTATGTCATTGCAATTTACCTGAATTCAAATATTGCACCATATTAGTCATACACCTTCAACATTATTTATAATTAAATGGAGTTATGTTCCTTCAGACAGCTTCCCTAATTGATTTACAATTAAAACCTCCCCCTGTTTTAATAACTGTTTCGTGATCAGTTGATGATATCATCACTGAAACCGCTAAACGGAATTGATGGAGCGGTACGTAATCCCGTTGTCTGGAGGATGGATGGAAGCGATCAAGCTGGATGGACTTAATTGCAACGAGTAGTGACACTTCTGTGTGACCTTACCTTGCATCTTTACTTTAGATAAGCTTTTAGCCTAAAATTGTTACGTTTTGAGAGATTATTTAACAAAGCTATTTAAAGAGAACGATTGAATATAGTTAGACGATTGAATATATTCGATAGGGACCCACAAGTCAAGCTAGAAAAACTTACTTTTAACAAAAATCAAATTGAATTCATTTCAAATTTATTCATTTTATATAATTTGATTCGATCAGATTATTGATAAGCAATTGTGATATCTAGAGGTGTTTTTTTGTGGTTGTGTTGAAAGAGAAAATAAATGAATCAGATTTTCAAATGGCTATGATTTTAGGAAATTTTGCTAAATCAAAATGTTAGGAGAATCGAAAAGTATTATTACTTCCATGTAAGCTCCATACATTATATGCCCACTAGCGTGATACAATTTATACAATCAGCGTATATCAATTATAATAAACTAGAAGAAATTTTTATAGAAACATTTTTTTTTAGTTTTTTGCGGGTACTATTCATTTTAAGGTATTGGCCACTCCCAAAGCCAGGATTACTGGCTCCCTTTATTATGGAGGCACCTAATATGTGGAATAGCTTTGACGTCTATGAAGGGATGAAAAAAATGACACCCAAGCCCGTACCGGGAATCAAACCCCTACACATGGTATGGTAAAATAGCTTTATAGAAACATCTAATATATAAAATTCTCCTGTCACAGTGTTAGTCACCTAACTCCTCCGAAACCACTCGACCAATTTTAATGAAATTTTCTATGTATGTTCGTTAGGTCTGAGAATAGGTTTTTAACTATGTCTCATACCCCTAAGTCATAAGGGCGGTCCACCCCAAAATGTTTAGCCCCAGAGTGCTATTAATTTCAATCAGGATTTCTGTGTAGACATTAGCGTGTCGAGTCACTTTTCAAATGTGTTTGCCAGATAATGTGGAAAGGGGGGGGGGGTTCATAAAATGTTGAAACTCGCACAAGGTTTGCAATTTTTGTAATTGATCGCTAAATGTGGTGCCAAAACGTGACAATTTATTATAAATATATTTCGCGTATAGTTAGAAAACGCCTGGCGTATATTGTAAAAGAGTTTTATTAGGCGATTTTAATATAGATTTCTATTCCGAAGAAGTGCTCAGTGGAACAAGAAAGGAAAACACGGTACACTCATGGATTATGATGCCCATTCCAAACAGCATTTAAAATGTCTTTGCGGTATAGTTGGAATATGCCTACAGGAAGAATATGCCTGGCGAAGATTGTAAAACAGTCTCAGTAGGCGATTTTAAGATAGATTTCGATTCCAAAGATGTGTTTTATGGTACAAGAAAAAGTTGATTCCTATTTTAACGCCCCCACTCTCGCCAACCTAAAACATCCCCGTACTTTGGCGAGCTTTGCAGTCATGGGTCTCTGGGAGTTATGCACAAGTTTCAACGGTACTTACGTATTATCCCGGCGGTCCGCCAAGACAAGCAATTTTTCACCAAGATAAATGCCGGGCACATGAAATTGTTGATGGTTTGGAATACGATTGGCAACGTATTTAAAATCTACGAAAAAGTAGTTTGGCGGAAGTGACCGCCGGGATAATACGTAAGTACCGTTTCAACGCACCCAAAAGAACTAGGTGATAACTAAAGTAAACAAACTAGCGATAAACGCGCCAGTTAAGGAATTTGAAGACATTTAATTATTAAAACTACATTAATTGGTAATCCAAAATAAATAAAAATGTAGCTGCATGCTGTACTTACATGTTGTTCCAAATCGCCATTTTAATTCTAAATTACGATTTCTACATAAATGCAAAAAATCGTCATGGTAACTGCATATGTTTAATCATCGCCTCCTTGGCGAGAGTCGAGGCGTTAAAGTAGGAAACAATATATAAAACGGTGAAGTATAGTTGTGATATACTTGGCGAAGATTGTAAAATAGTTTTAGTAGGCGATTTTAAGATAGATTTCGATTCCAAAGATGGGTTTTACGAAATAAGAAAGAAAAATACAGCACAGTCATGAATAATGATAACACTTTCCAACTTAATGGAATAAGGACGAAAAATAGGGACGACGCATAAATTATGATACGATTTTAATATATAGCACTATAGTGCGTATTTAAAATCTGAAAGTGTTTCAGATTTTCATCCTTTTTTTTGGGGGGGGGGCAACATTTTTTATGGAATGAGTATCAATAAGTCTCAAGGCCAAACTATGTCTGTTTGTGGATTAGATTTGAGCACGCCATGTTTTTCACACGGACAGTTAAACGTGGCATGCTCTCGAGTGGGCAAACCATACAGTGGGCATCCAGTTTGTTTGTGTTATCTAAAGATGGGATAACAAAAAATATTGTATACTTTATTGCGTTAAGGGATTGATATTATTTTTTTGTAAAATTATTGTAATTAGCGATATATATAAATTTAAAGAATAAATTACAATGAATTAAAAATATATGTTTGGTATTGTGTTATTTTTATATTCCAGCGCTCCATGCCTCTTCCACTCATATACCACATCCTCACAAACTTACAATAAGTTAGTCAGTTCTTTCTACTAAAATAATCCTAGGAATAATTTATATGGCAAAACAACGTTTGCCGGGTCAGCTAGTGATATTATACAAAGGTTTAAATTTATTCAAAGTTGCATATAAAATAAAATATATAAATTTCACACATGTTAGCTTCATGGATTTAATTATAAAAAGAAAATTCACAAAATGCGAAATGAAAATTTAGCAACAAAGTGCGATTAATCTTTTTTTTAGTATGACTTTACGTTCCCAAATTTTATAGCCTATTCTAATATATTATATCTTTTAAAGATAAATTACTAATACAGGTTTAAATAACTAACAAGAAATGTAAACTGTGCTAAACGCTTATTATAAAACACTTTCCAACACAGTTTGTTTACCTGATTTTGGCAATTTCTCCTCGCCAAATTTGTCTATGTTCTAGGTATTACCTCAAAAACACTGCCTTTCACTATTAATGAAGTTTTGCGAGACCCTTTTAAAGAACTTTAAATGTTAATTCTATTCTTTAAATGAAGAGTAGGCTTTTATAAACGTCCATTTACTTACTGTAATAAGCTTGAAATGGATGAATGTCTCAGTTCATTGATGATGATGAATGTCTCATTTCATTCAAGTGGATGAATGTCTCATTTCATCCACTGCATTACAGTCAACTATCGCAGACTGTAATGCAGTGGAATTCTTATGAGTGCCACTATGGTAGAGCTATAAATGTTATATTAACTTTGGGGGCCCCATCATTTCCGAGTGGATAAGACAACATGGTAGATGGCTGATGTGTGAAGGACCCGCATTCAGAATTAACGCACGGCTGTCGATCTAACGGTCTAGTGTTTTGGGCTGGTTCCTCCAGATGTAACGTGACTACGCGTAAGAATCCCTTAAAACATAGGCCCCGTAGGCAGATGCCCCTCGTGAAGGCCTGTCATAACACAAAATACAGTCACATTTTTGATAGATACAATTTTATAATGCTTAATAGCATGCATCAGTTATGTTTCATTTGAAATGGACGAATGTATGTAAAATATGTTTTAAATAATGACTGTCCATAGAGCGCTAGATATTGAAATATTTTGTGCGTTCCTGCAAAAGAACTGTAATTGCGAAAGGCAGTATTTTCAGTACGGTACATGGCACAATGCATAGAAGGAACAAATGCAAATTTCATAGTAATTTAAGCATGCTTTAGGTAAATAGAGCTCGTAGGAACAGACAGATAAATCGAAATCATAAACGCTTTGCAATTTTTGTGTTTCAGCTTTTCTTGATTTACAGTGTTAAGAACACTTCATTTTACCTTAGTTCTTGCTTCTTCTTACTATACGATTTTCGTAGTCGTACCAATGCTTACTACAATTAAAAACCTATGCTTGAGTTGAAAAGATATTAAAAAACACCAGTTTCCCTTATAAAATAAAGAAACATTGTAACATACTTGTAATTTTAAAGAAATGAGTTTCAGCTTCAATTTATTAATTTTTATTTTTAACAAAATACAACAATATTGCTCTTCGGTAAACCAACTCCCGTCCATTCTGCTGCTAATTAAATGCGAAAATGAAACGGCACGCATACTCTTGTACATTTCCGTTTATCGATTTACAATTAATGCATTCTCTCGTTTTAATAAGGGCTTCATGCTCAGCTGATGAGATCTGCTGTAGTATCACTACTAAACTGAATTGATGGAGCGGTGTCTAGTCCGGCTGTCTGGAGAATCGATTGGAAGCAATAAAGCTGGATAATTTTAATTGTAACGAGTGAAGACTTCTGCGTAACCATTCCCTATTGTTTTGCTTTTGTCATACACTGAGTGTAGCGTTATTTTTTTTTCTTAATGGATTTAAATAAGTCACTGAATATTTCACCTGGTTAATGGAATAGACAATTCACCCATTCAATTCAAATTAGACAATTCAAAATTTATTCCGGTACCACATTGACTAATTATTACGGTTTGGTACATTGAAAATTTATTACATTAACCCGGATATTCCTTTAATCCATAAGATGGTTCTACGGTACAATGAAACCTTTCTAAAGAGGTCACTCTTTCGAGGACCATAGAAAATACGTCTGTCAGAGAGGCGGTGTCTGAATATACGTAATCTGAATAAGAAACTTTTATACAATATACTACAAAAAACCATTATTGAATTACTTTATTATATGTCATGTCTATACAGCTTTAAAGAAACATTTTTTCCACGACTCAAGCAAGCAACAAGCTATTTCAAAGACAAGCATCATACGTAAGATTAAATTGGGATCTGAACAACTTCTACATTTTTGCGCAAAAACACGTGCATGGACAATTTCAGGAAAGTGGGACAGTACCCCCCCCCCCCACCAAGGAGCAAATCCACTCTTCAACTGAATTTTTTGTCTTTCAAGAATGGAGAGCGTAAAAGTAATCTTTTCCTGGAGAAAAAGTTTACTTTGATAGTTAAGAAATTACAGTGGAGAATTATATGGTATTAATAAGAGGTGACCTTTTATCACAATTGATTTTTCAGAGAGGTTTCATTGTAATATGTGTTTTTAATTAATGATTTTCCCCAAAATCAAAATTCGTACATAGCATGTCGACATGATCTATAGAACAGGCCGATGAAACCAGCAACCAGTAATAATAACCTCGTTCAAGACACATAAAATAATTATTGTAATTATAATTATCAGTCACTTTCTTATTTAAGATTTTAGATACTTGTTTCTAGTGACTAAACACGACAGGTTATTTACTTTTTAAAGAAATATGAAACAACTGGACAGTTAAATAAAGTTAAAGGTATGGTTAGCATAGGCATCTTTCCCATAGCATTGGAGAGAGTTAAAAATATAAAAAGAATTAGCTACCTTCACAAAAAGTATTTTAGCTATAAAGGCGTTTATTCTTACCTTCCACAACTATGGTACATTGCCATGTTATATGGGAGTATCTTATTTTATCAAAAATAGAATCAGGAAATTAAACTGCCCCTATTACTTCAGACAGCTCCCACTTATTGATTTGCACTTAAAGCCTTCTCCCGTTTTAATAAGTATGCTCCGTGCTCATCTGATGAGATCACCAATGGAATCCCTAAACGGAACTGATGGAGCAGTGTCTAATCCGCTTGTCTGGGGAATCGATGAAACAGATTAATCCGGATAAGTTTAATTGCAAGGAATTTTGACTTCGGTGTAACCTCTTCACGTTGTTTCGATTTCGAGAAGCTCATAGTTTGGAAATGTTGCATTTTATGTACATATCCTTAAACTTTACTTCTGTAATTATAAAATAAAATATTATGATTCTAATAAAGAAAATAATTGTAAGTGTACAATCAACTTAAATATAGGTTTGTTTCCAATTTTCCTGTATGACTTTTTTCTCAAAGAATTGTGATTTATGCGTAATCTCTTTCTATCGTTCGGTTTTTGAGAGCTTTGTAGTGTAACTTCATTTTGTTTATAGATTAGTCTAAGTTTTAATACGAGAAATGAAAAAATCATAAAACAAAATTTAAAAAGTCACATGTTAAGTTATCTATGTAAAGTGATGTATTTTTTAATTACAAGGAAGTGTTCTTTCTGTATAGGCTATATCAGATGCTTTACTTTTGAAAGGTTCTTTGTAGAGGGGCTATGTTTGTTTTGAGAGTGAATTGAATTAAACTGTTTACGGATTTTCAATGTTTACACGGTAAAAAAATTTCGAAATATTACATACTATTTATTGCTGAAATATTTTTGAAAATTCGACGCAAACTACCGACGCTGATTTTGGACTCTCGAATTTTGAAACTGTAATAGATTACAGTCTAGTTCTAATCTTTATCTCACGATTGTCTTATAAATCTATATCTTATAAATCTATTGTCTTATAAATCTATAATATATAAATCTACTAGTAACCAACTTGAGCAATTCAATTCCTGAAAGATAGATCAACTTCTTAAACAAGAACAATTATATGTTGATCTCATGTGTGTCGGCGCTGATGCGAAATGGAGACATTTGAAGCGGACTTTTTCCTTCTTCTTCTTTTTTTTTTTTTTTTTGACTGGTTTTAAAGACGTTACGAATGAAAATAAACTTCAAATCTTATGCAATTACATGCTTGCGGATATTTACTCTTATAATTGCTGGCATCGAAAAAATATGAAAATTCTATCATTATCTGGGACCTTACACTGCAAAAAAAAGTCTGTCAAATTTACAGAAAAAAACTGTCAGCCAGGACGCCAGTTTATTTCCGTATATTTAACAGAAATGTTCTGTAATTTTTTACAGATTCTCCGTTTATTTTACAGAAATTTCTGTGTGTTTACAGAGTCTTCCAAATTTTTACAGATTCTCTGTTATTTTACAGAAAACTTCTGTGTGCTTTACAGAAGTCTTCTGTAGTTTTTTACAGATTCTCCGTTTATTTTACAAAAATCTTCTGTATGTTTTACAGAAGTCTTCCGTAATTTTTACAGATTCTCTGTTTATTTTACAGAAAACGTCTGTGTGTTTTACAGAAGTCTTCTGTAGTTTTTTACAGATTCTCCGTTTATTTTACAGAAATCTTCTGTATGTTTTACAGAAGTCTTCCGTAATTTTTTACAGATTATCCATCAATCTTACAGAAATCCTCTGTCTGTTTTACAGAAGTCCTCTGTAATTTTTTACAGATTCTTCATCAATTTTACAGAAATATTTTGTGTGTTTTACAGAAGTCTTCCGTAATTTTTTACAGAGTCTCTGTTTCTTTTACAGAAATCTTCTATGCGTTTTACTGATTTCTTCTGTATTTTTAAAAATTTTTACAGATTCTCCGTTTATTTTATAGCAATGTTTTGTATTTTTTTTTTTTAGATACTGCATCTAATTTACAGAAATCTGTAATTTTTCCAGATTCACCGTGTTTTGTCGACGGTATATTTCTGTCAATGTAGCAGACTTTAACCATTTTTTTACAGCTTGATTTAAAGAATTTACAGAAAAAACCAGTTTATTTATGAAATATATTTTGTATTTATAACAACTTTCTTTTGTTTTTAATAATTCAATACCTTACTTAAGATTACTTAAAAAATTTACTTACTTACAATTACTTAAAAAATTCAGTAATTTTATCATATACTAGCTTCTTTCGACGACCTTGGCCCTGTTAAGTGGTAAAAAAATTCTCCTACAAAATGTTAATGAAAATAAATTCTTGAGTATGTTTTGAAATCATAGGTGACATTAATTATTTTCAATCAATTCCATCCAAGGGCATACTTTAAAATTAAGTAACTGTACAAAATAAAATATTAGTGTTGAAAAAAGAAAGATTTATAAGAACGATTGTTATCAATCAAGTAAAACAGTAATCAAAGAAGCTGATTTCAAATGAATCAATGCATTTCAAAGCACAAAAATTTATACACAAATCAATGGATCAGGGGTGGTAGTGTAGATGTTCCAAGCATAAAATTTAAAGTTTATTTTTGAATGCTTTCGAAATTATTTCTTGATATTATCCATCAAGTATCCATCAATTTCTATGTTCATGGGGATGGAAGCGTATCAGTTTGTCATTTCAATTGTCCCTAAATAAATGGTTGGGGTATTTGTAGAAAATGAAGTTAGTGGAAGTATTTACTGTAAGGTTTATTTTTTAGGTGATTGTAGCGCGTCATTGTAGTTAAAATAATATATATGTTTGCTTCTAAACTATTGATTAATGTAGTGATGGCGTCGTTCAAGTAAATACTACATATATAGAGTGAAACCTCTGAGAAACAGCTACGTTTGGTCCCATAAAATAATGACCATTTTATGAGACAACCGTTCTTTGGAGGTTCACAATAATGTTAATTCAATAGTCTCAATTCAATTCTGTAAACTTCTAACAGTGTCTGTTTTAAGAGATGACCAGTCTTCGGAGGTGACCGTTAGTAGAGGTTTTAATGTATATACATATATGCATCTTATTTTTCAGAAATAGTTTTTAGGAGTTTAAAATTACTCTTACATGATATATCTATGCTTAGACTTTTGTAATATCCATTAATAATCAAAGAAATACGTCAGGAAAAATTGTGAAAAATTAGATTTATTTTAAGAAAAAAAATACAGTATTTATAAAGTATTTACAAAGTACAAACAGAGGAATATTTACAAAGTTTATTGTTTATAATTTTATAGGTTTGCTCTCCAGTATTCATGGGTATTTCTTAATATATAATTAGTGGTCAATTAGCTCATATGCCGACATTTTATTAAGTAAATTGAGAATTTTCATATTAACGGCCTCACGTTTTTTCACATCAGGATTCTTCTTGCATCCTCTGTTAGGATTTATTCCAAGCAAACACCTAGAAAAAAAATAATTTACTTCAGTGAATTAAACACATTTAAAAAATCACATTTTACTTTTGACTCATCTATAAACTGAAATTTGTTAGCACAAGCTAGGAGCATAATAATTTTACTTTTCAGCAGCACTTATCGTAATTCCCCCTCGACAAGCACGTAGCCAGGGAAGGGGAGGCTAGAGGAGCTACACCCCCCCCCCGAAAGTTCAAATATGTATGTTTATATACAGGGACGGATTTAGGTAAACAGGCTCTGCAGCCCCGCGTCCTCTACAAGAGAGGGGCACCCAAGCGGCCCCATTACCACAATCCACCCAGTATTCCAGGGAAGGCTTATATTCTAGGGAACACCCTTATTCTAGAGAAGGCTTATTTCAGTATTTCAGACACTTCAGTACTAAAATACAAAAAGTTCCAGTGTATTTTAAAAATGATCACTATGCCGCGCCTATGTCGGAGGGTGTGGGGGGGGGGCTCTTTCTTGCACCTTTCGTAGGACCCCATGATACCTATGTTTAACTTATGGTATTTGAATATTTGAGCCTCCCCGAATAAAAATCCTGACCATGGGCCTGCCCTTCCAAATTAAAATGTCAAAATTACCATCTTGTTTTAAAATAGAAGACTGTATGCATCATTGCTATTGAACATTCGAAATAAAAATACATGATAAAATATTCTTACTACATTTAACAATATGCTTAATTTTCGTCAAATCTTTTTGAAAAAATAATGAATAAGAAAAAAGAATCAAATTTTCAACTTTTTAAAAGCGGAAAGCTCGAATTTTTAAGCGTTCCTCTCTTTTTAAATGCAAAACTTTTATAAAGAACTGCTTACAGAGCGATCAGATCTGCGCTAATTTTTAATTACTTTCTTACATATTTCAACTTCGAAAAGTATTGAATAAAAAATTGCTATTTATGTTTAGTGTTCCTGATTCAGGATATTGGCCACTGACTACACTTATGATTCGAGATTTTGAAATTTAAAACGTTGATGATCAGACTGTATAATAAGCAAAATATTAAAAAAATACTTTTATAACTAGGCACTGGTATGAAATGGTTTTAAAATTTATGCATTAAAATAAATAAACAATTTATCTTGCACAAAGCCTCACCATGGCACACTGGTTATATCACTGAAAATTGTAGACGGCCGAAGTGTGAAGGTCCCGGGTTCGGGTTCCATCGCACATCCGTCGACCTAACCGTTCGGTGTTTCTCCGAAACTTAGGGTAAATACGGGTTAGGACCCCTTACAAAGACCCCCACTGAGGGTAACTCCCTTGTTTTGTCATTCGGACGAGGATTTACAAGTGGACTTCGAGCCAAGCACACAAATCCGATATACATGTTCACAACAGCAGCAGCTAGTCGCTATAGTGCAAGCGGGTTGCACAGATGTGTGCTTCGAATGCATATACACAAGTTCATATACGCAATATGTATTCAGTTATCCCGAGCAGGCACGTATTCAGGAAACATTTTGGGAGAGGGGGGGGAGTCCAAACCGTAAAAAAGGCAGAATTTTTCACAAAAAGACTATCATTATAGTGACAAAAATCAAAATTTCAGGAAGGGGGGGGTGTCCGAACTCCCAGGACCCTCCCCCCTCTTTCCCCTCTCCTCGTTAAATACGTCATATGAGTTTGCAGATAGTTTTGGGAATATGTGCGCAGATAGCTTTTTCTTTTATCTGACTATGGTTGTTAGTAAACTGAAATTGTATTTATTTAAAAGAAAGAAACGGGGTTTGAGGGGGTGGAATCCCCCTCACAGAGTAAATGTTAACTTAAAATATAGTGAATAAGAATTATAAAAAAATCTATACATCCCTGTTTAAGAATCTAAAAAATGAATACATAATATTTAAATAAAATATTAATGCTAATGAAAATTTCACAAAGTTATGACAAAGACTGCCAATAATGACGAATACTAAAGCTGTTCCGATCACCAGAAGCCAAAACTACCATGTTTACTCACGTAATAGTCGCACTTTTTTGGCAATTTTTCATGTTGAAAGTCCAGGTGCGACTATTATGCGGGTAAAATCTACTATATAATATTGTAACTCTAAAGAGCTATTTTTTCTGCTTCAAAACGGGGGTGCGACTATTACGCGAGTAAACACGGTATTCTGCATCAAATGACGATAAACATTGTAAAGAGTTTTAAATCTCCCTGATTTAGAAGAGATTTTTTGCAGTATTCCCTGACTTTTCCAGACATAAAATTTCCCAAATCCCTGAATCTCAAGTCGCCCCTGAATGTACAAAAAACTAGAAAATTCCCACTGTAAAATTACTTCAAATCAAAATCTAGCTGTTTATCTCATACAAATGAAAAATTACTTTTAAAACTGAAGAAAATGATTATTGTTTTTGATAATGACATAATTTGTAGAAAAAAGAAAATCACAATGTTATGAAGCTAGAAATATTTCTTTGATAAATTATACTACTCGACATTAAAATTGCTGCACTGTGTGTAGCATGTCACCTTCTTGGTGTTGCTATTTTAATTACCAGTTGTGTATTAATAAAATAAAAAAAACAGTTATATGCTATATACATATAAATTTCACACTTTTTAAAATATTGCTATGAGGTTTGATTTATTTATATGTTTACAAAATTGTAGTTAAAAGTGTTTCATTAACTTTGAAAAAAAAGTGTATAACTATGCTTCTTTGATTCATTTTTACTAGGATTAAGAAATAATAGTAATGCAATATGCAAAAAGAATTGCAAAGTGTGTACAAATTTAAAACTACATAACAAATATTACAAGGAAATTATAAATAATTTGTAGATACAATTCTTCTGTTCTTTTATACGTTAAAAGGTGAAATATATCATTTCTTTAATTTGGTTTACCTCATAAACTTCATTGAGATATATCCATTGATTTAAATTATTGAAGGCACTTACGCGTTAGGAAACTTAAGATACTCCTAGAAAATCAGAATTCTTATTGTAAGTATAGAAGATAGAAATTTATAAGTCTGGGAAGTGTATAATATTATATTTGATGTGAAATCCCCCAAGCACACATGCAGGGGCGTAGCCAGGGGGTGGGATATCGGGATATATCCCCCCCCCGAAATTTTTGGATTAGTGATGAAATTCCGTCTATTTATACAGAAATCAGTTCATATCCCCCCCCGAAAAATTTTCCAGGCGCATATCCCGCACCCGAAAAATTTTCCTGGCTACGCGCCTGCACACATACACACTAAAAACATCATAAATTGTTCTGTGTTAGACGACTATTCAAGTACAAACACTAAAAATAAACAATATATTTATCACAGTGCCAGGATGTTTAAGTTCAGCGATATTCTTTCACTTACTGGAGCACTGCAAACAAAATGATAGCGAACAAAAACACTCATTCCAAAATATTTAACATATCCATAACTACAATATATAATAAAAAAGGCTAACTACAGTTCTAGGACCAATTAGCAAGTTCAATGAATATAAACAAACACTATAATAAGGAAATAACTTATGAGAAACAGTTTATGAGTAGTACTTAACTTGTTACATGAAGTTGCTATTGCTCATTTCCCCCAAAACCAAGAACAATTGCGATATGTAGTTGTTGTGAACAAGTATATCGGATTCGTGTGGTTGGCTCGAAGCCCGCTTATAAATCCTCGTCAGAAGGACAACACAAACAAGGAAACCTCCCCGAAGCTCACTCAACGTAACGAATTTAATCCAGTCATAAGTACACACTTAAAGAAACCTAATGTGTAAAAATTAGTTGCTATTTCCTAAATTAAAGCTAAAATTAATTAATAAAAAATGAGTATGAGCCGACAGAATAGAGCCTCTATCGCTACTTGGCGCTTTCTATTTTCTTTTATAAATACTTTTACAAAAAGATGCTTATTTAATAAGCATTTTAAGTAAGCACAGGTCAGGATTCATCTACAGCAATGATTCACTGCGCGCAGAATATATGGTGGGAAAAAAATCAGGCCGGTAACTGGTTCCGTTTCGGAGAGGGGGGGGGGGGGTGGACGAAATTGGCCAAAAATATTTTTTAAACATAAAATCTATGCATGCATAGGAGGTTAAACGTAGCTTTTTAGAAGAAGTTTAGCTTTTTAGCGAAATAGGAATTGAAATAAACAATGGTATTAAAAAAATAATTTTAAAAAATTGTAAGGTAATTTTTTGGAGGGGAGGGGTTCACCCTATAATTCCCTCCTCCACCCCTTTGATTTCACCCTGAAAGAAATATATTATTAAGTTGTTTCATTAACACAATGTCAGAAACCTGCTGCACTTAATTTTTTCCGAATTCCTCAGTTTTTTCGGGATGTTCAATATGTAATGGCTATAACAATCTATTGTTTTTACTTAAAATCGGCATTGTAGTGTAGGAATGTGTCACAGCATTTTGTGATTGAATCTCACTTTCTACTTGCTTCGATCCTCTATGTTCCAGGGTTCGTCTAGAAGGATTTCTAAATTAAAACCTGACTGATCAGCATAAAAATTTGATCGTCTTTTAACAATGAATCCTTTATAAAGACATTTACATCATTTACGGACGCCTGCGTTAATTTCTTAATGATTTCCTTTGACCGAGAGTTTTTCAGCAAAACAAATTTTGTAACTTTCCTGCTCACAATCTTATTCTTTTTTTAAAAATCTGTACTGCCATCCTTTAGATGCGCTGAATTTCAGTCCTAATTCGAATGCCTTTTCTGAAGCCCAAGTTTGTAAATCACAATCATGTACATTTTTCTGTAATTTTCTTGCGTGTTAGAAGTGTTAAAACGTATATTTTTTAATTTGATTTAGTTTATATTAATAATCGCCATTCTTCTGAATTTGCTTTTCCCACAGATATAACTGCCTTTTATTTGTAACAAATTTAAAATAATTTTGAACACTCTGTAAACTGAGGGATTTTGCAACTATTGTATCCCGCCAGTATTTTACTGCAGTCTCCTTATCTTTTCAAGAAATAAATTGCTTATTTTGCATGATGTCCTCACTGGACATGAAGTCAATGCTTTCGTTTTCTAAACTAGAAAATATAGGATCTTCAGGGGTATCGAGTAATAAGCTTTGCTCATTTGCTACCAAATCTGTTGCATTTACTTTCTGATAATTTTGCAAGCTTTCAACGATTTGATTTTGCAGACTTTTTCTTCGTCTGTGCATGGAGACAATGCCATATTTTTCGAAGAAAATTCCGCGTAAAGCATAAAAACAACATTAAGTATATTTGCTCCATAGTATCATCATGTGGATAAAAAGAATAGAATTAAAATAAATGCCTCACTTATGCGTAAACTGAATTTGCAGCTTGCAATGAGTTAATACAAAGGAAAAGAAATTACTTTCTTCAGGGACTTTCAGAACTAAAATAAAAAGATTATAGGACTTCAGCTGAACTAGTAGAAAACTAAATTAAGCTACTTAAAAACCCAGCAGTTGAAATATAACACGGTATAGCAAACCAGTGGCGTAGCCAGGGGGGGGAATATCGGGGTATATCCCCCCCCCCCGAAATTTTTGGATTAGTGATGAAATTCCGTCTATTTATACAGATATAAGTTCATATCCCCCCCCGAAATTTTTTTCAGGCGCATATCCCCCCCCGAAAAATTTTCCTGGCTACGCGCCTGTAGCAAACACTGATTTATAAATATTTCGAGTACGTACTCGCGTGAGCGTTTCAACTTTTCGATTAATTATCCCTGTCGCCAAATACTAGCTAAAGGGTACAATTGGTGCGATTTTAACTAATTTTTAACCTTTAATTTCTCAAGTTCTATGAGGAGATAGCAGCTAATTTTCACACAGTACGTTCCTTTTAGTGTGTACTTGAGATTGTGCGAAATTCGTTCCATTTGGTGAGTGAGCTTTGGAGAGGTTTCCTTGAAAGAGGGGAGCCCTCCGTGGGGGTCTTTCGAAGGGGTCCTAATCCGTATTTACGCTAACTTCCGGAGAAAACCACGGAAAACTCTGAACGGTTAACGGTCGACGAACGCGCGATGGGACCCGAACCTGGGACTTTCACACTTCGCCCGTCTACTATTTCCAGTGACATAAACGCTGTGCCATGGTGAGATGAACGGTACGTATTGTTCGTTAGCCGACCCAGAGCGTCACCTGCGATCAGTGTTGCCAGAAAATTTTGCACATAAATCGCAAGTAGCTGAAGAAAGAGTCGCTAAGGTGACGTCATAGTATGACGTCAGATCAAGTGATGCCCTGCACTGCTTAAAATCATTATGCCGATTTATCTGGTTGGTCCATTGTTTTCAATGCGTAGTTTTACTCATAAAAGACCCCCCTCCCCTCACCCGCAAGTCTAAAATAAATATATCAAAATTCACAGGTGATTTTTTTTCGTTTCTTTTTGTAGGTAAAAAGTCTCGAATTCACAATCAAGTTCCATAACTGTTCTATTTCCCATCATTCAACGCCAAGGACGGATTAAAATGGAAGACGGAGGTGTAACTGCCCCCCCCCCCCAAAAAAAAAAGAATTCAACCTTTTTGGAAATATTTTCTACAAAAGAAACCATTTTCCCCCTCCCTTCAATGTTACATGCCACTTTTTACAAAAGAAGGCCGATATTGTTGCTTACAGTGAGAGTAAATGCCATTTTAAATGTCCATTTTATGGAAATAAAATAAGAATTCTTACATTTTTTCATGTAACTCCTTTTATTCTTGTGGTGGGGGTTTCCCTCCCAGTTAAATATTACTGTATTAACAATTAATTAATAGTAATCAATCTAATTAATTAGCTTATTGCTTTATATCTCGCTAATTACTTACTGATTTAACATTAATTATGTCAATTAATTAATCTAATTAATTACGCGGCGTCAACATTATCGACAAACACTAAAGTACTTAAAAATGTTCTAAGTCCAAACGAGCCGGGTTACGCCAACGCGGAACAAAATCCGTACATAACATCAAACACTCACCTGAACCTACGTATGCAGTTGTAACTAAATATACCGTCGCTTTTCTCCAGCTCCAGCTAACAACACGTAGTACAATGCCTTGCCGTTTTAATTGCGCCGGAGGCGAAATGAACCTCACGGTTGAGCAATGACGTTTTCGTCTAGTACGCATGCGCGGGTGAAGATAAAACAGAAAAAAACTGTTTTTTCTTACGAACAGACTTATTCTGTAAATAATACGAGTAATTTCTGTACGTTTTACAGACTTTTTTTGCAGTGTATGTATGCCACAAAGAGAAATGAAATTTTCACGATTCATGGCCTTTCTTCCACAGTTCAACAGCCAGGAGAATCAGTGAAAGAATATTTACGGATAGTGAAGCAAATTAATAAAGATTGCGAATTTAAAGCCGTTACTGCTGAGCAAAATGAAATGAATTTACTAGAGATGCTTTAATTCGAGGATTAAAGAATCCCCGAAAAAGAGAAAGCTTATTAGAAAATTATACGATCACACTTGAATTCGCCTACTATCAAGCTGAATCGCTAGAATTAACCAAACACCACTGTTGCACGTATTTATCCACATCTCTATCGAACTGCACGCCAGTGGCTGCTGTTGAACAACTAACCAACAACACCGAGAGTATTCCGTTGGCTGCCGTTACTCCTGCACATTCTCAAAAATGCTTTATTTGCGGAATGATTCAACTTACGAAACTTTTGCCCAGCTAAAGATGTTCTTTGCTGCCAACATGGCGGAAAGGCCTTTATCAAAGAGTGTTCAAACGAAGACCACGTGATTCTACAATTATACTGCATTTGTATTAAATAATTTTAAGCAATTTTTGAAATATTTCACATGAAACATAATCAGAAATTTATATAATTATTATAATTCTGAGAAGTAAATGTAATCAATAATTTAACTTGAAGTTTCAAGCAAATAAAACTTTGGTAGGCAAAAAATCGCATTTTTAATTGTTAGCGATAAAAACAGTCATCGTATCTACACGGAAATAACGAGTGTGCCAAATATAAGTGCAAATTATAGCAAATTCATCACAAAATATATATAACAGTTTAAAAATAAATGTAGTTTTCAGGAATAAAGTTATAGAGAGATAATTTTTTTTTCACCAGACACTTGTATTCCATTATGTAGTCATTTACCATTATGTCAGTCAGTCTGTTGATATCTTTCTGAACTACAACTTTTTTTGTCATTAAAAAAATCCGGTCTTTCCCAATCCTATTAGTGCAAACTACAAATTTTTATCATTATTTGTTCTTTTTTAATGAACTTTCAAAAACTGCACAGATTTCTAACTTATCCGGTAATTACGAGATTATAAACAAAACGAAAAAAATCCTTGTGCTTAAAAGTGTGTTAGCAGTTTCACAAAATTCGGCTAACTGCTTTTATTGTTCTATGAAAAACGAATCATCTGTGATTCGAATTTATTTATAGCATTATTTCTTCCACAATATCTTGCATCGTTTATTTTTTTCTTCAAAATTTCGAATAGCTATCAATAAACATGGATAATCCTAAAAATACAGGTACTGGGGACAATTTGTACCTTCATATTCGGGAATTCACTGTAATTCTGGGATACATTCGATTTAATCTCTTCTCTGCAATTGAAAGGGCAAACGGTCCTGTAGTTTGTTTGTTAGTTGGAACTATACACAGGCTAGTGATAAAGAAACCATTATTGCTATAACAGTAAGTTTTCAATATCCATATTTACCATAGTAAGGAATGAAACAGGAGAGCATAAGAAAAAGAGGGGAGCTGAAATTCGTACCAGGGATGAACAGCAGTCTTATTTTGTTTCCGATAAATAAGTTGTAATAACCACTCATAAATTGTTAAAACGTCTAAATTTACTCAGTTTCTCCTCCTGAATTTTAGTATTTTTATTTTTTGTAGTTGGGATATCTGTTTTTGGAATTCTTTATTTGTTTCCAAGAAGCCGCTTATAAATCCTTGTCGAATGAAGTAGACAGCACAATGACAATTTTTACCTACACACAAAAGAAAACTGACGGTTTAATAAACACAACCAACGACGGTATGAGTGAGAATCGAACCCTCGACCATGTGATTAAACGATCAGAGAACATGTCTTTAGACTCACAGTCACCGGACACTCAGGAACTTTATTGGACATTTTCATGAATCTCTGTCATAAACAAACACAGCAGAGCTACAGTTTTTTACTTCACTGATCAAGCCATTGTGATAAGCCGTTTAAAAATTTTGAAGCTTCTACTTCCGTATTCAGAGATTAATCAACCCGTGAGTTAACTCACCAGCGGGCATATTCACCAAGTACTTGACACTCTTGTTAACCCCCTACACTCGTTAAATAGACATAAAATATACATCCATTCGCCACCTGAATCTCGTTTTGGTGGGTAAACACGGGTGTTAGTTACTTGGTGAATACGGCTGCTAAAGTAGTAACATGAAGGGTTAGTGTAAAAATGTTATTTACCATTCAAAAGAAAACAAAATAAAAAGGTTATCATGACATTTCATCAAAACGAATTCGGAATTCTATCGCAGTCACACTAGCAGAGGTGCCAAGTCTCCGGCTTTTTCCGGGTGATTTCTCACCACAATTTTTAGACAGCTTTATTTTGCATTAAATATTTGGACTTAATTTAAGCATAAATTTGTAAGTAAAAATTAGTGGTGGGAAATATCTCGGAAAAAGCCGGAGACTTGGCATCTCTGCACTAGCCATTTAGGCTGTCTAACTCAAGGAGACAACGCATGAAAAACATTTTATTTTTTTGCGTGATTACCTTTAAAAGTTTGTTCTTCCTTTACTTATAATATCCCTTTTATTATTAATTTCATCACATTGCTGAGATATATTAAGGATTACTTAAACGGATATCTGACATTCAATGCATACTTAAACTAAATCGCATTACCTACACACCTTCAAATACTCGTTAAAAGGAAGAAAAAAGAAAATTAATTCCAACAACACTTTCCATTTTGTTGAACTTGCACGCGTACTTTCCAGCGTTACGGTCTGAGTAAATTTAACGACGAACATAATTTTACCTTTGCTATCCAAATTAAGTCAACATTTATGCAGATGTAATAGGGCTTCAAAATGAACAGTGTGAACGCGAAAGGCGGGAGATAACAGCGCACATTTCATCGGCGTAACCTCGGCAAAAATGAACTCACAAGCCCAATTCTGTAATGAATACGAGCAATTTCGGAGCTGGATAATGAATGTGAGCCGAACGATGCTTGCTTAAAATGGGTTTTTCGAAATTAGGGGAAAAAATAACGCATTAAATTCGACTTAGAATAACGCATGGAGCAATTTTTGATTTCACGATGGGGTTGTTTGCGCGCTTTTTGCGATAATATCTGCGGTAAACTTATGTTTAACTTTAAAAAAATAAAAAAAGAGGAAAAGAAAACTGTTCTAAAGAGCTACAGTTAATAACGGCAAATGCAAAACAAGCTTTTTTTTCGGGGGGGGGGGGCGGAGGGGATATTTTAACTTTTATAATTCCTTATGTTGGAGGAAAGAAGGTATAAAGTTGAAAATGGTGGATTTAGGGATTACTTTTATGTTAAATACAGATGAAATAAGATATACTTCCTTTAATGTTAATTAAACGTTTAAATCCTGTTAAAGGTAAATAATTTTGGTCGGTTTTCTGTAGATGTAACGTGAATACGCGTTAGAACCCCTTAAAAATTCCTCTGACCATTCCCCCATCCTTGCCAGATACCCCATACTTTGACATAAAGTTAGTGATTGTTTGTAAGTCTGTAATTACTAAAGTATGTAATATGGTCTGGTTGAAGTCTGTAATTACTGCACGATTATGAGATTCACCAATACAATTCTTTATTAATTCCACTTTTAATTGCTTACACATTTTTAAAGATAAAGCAAAGAACACACATAATAAGCAATACACACTGTATGCATGTTGCACGAGACACATCTTTCCTAGATCAGAAGGATTTTAATAAGGCCGTCATATCACAACTAGGCAGGCAAAGCTCTAACATTTTAGAAAAGTGTGCTGCGTGAAATTTAACAGCACTTTTTATTACTGCCGTTTGTTTTTATAGAAAGATATTTTATTTGCATGTCTTTTAAACAGGATGTTAATGTTTTTGTTTAAAATCATTATTTCAATTGCTTTACCCTCAAATGCATATTTAGCTCGGTTATTTCATATTTTGTAAAGGCGTGGCATTCAGCCAATATTCATATTCCTGTTCTTTTAGTCACTCAGTAAAGAAAATATCTGAAAAAGTGAATAGTGTTAAAATTATTTTTTAATAAAAATAATTAATGCATTTGTTCAAGAAAGCTTTAAAGCGACTTCAATATAAATACATTAGCATATTATTCCTTAAATTGCCTAAAACCGTGGAGTGTATAATTTTAATATTACTCAAAAAATACTGATAGCAGGTCTTTTTTATAAGCAATTTAATGAGAAATTATTAAATAAACACGTTTAAAACTTAAAGAAAATGTATAGAGTGCTGTTAAGTTAAGTTAGGTAAAAAAGTACAGAAATTTTCAAGACATTAAATATAAAATACTATATAATTTCATATGGCCTCAGTACAAAAAAAAATCAAATTTGTAAAATGTGCCCCAGACATTAATTAGATCATTTATAATGTCTTAGATTTTCATCATGAAATAGATTCAAAGATATGTTTAAAATCATTTGGTGAGATGTTGTATAATACCAATATAGCAAAAGTATTATGTACCTATGCAATCATTCTTTTCTTTCGTAATTTTTTTATGATACCTGAAATACTATCATCCAACCTTATCGTTTCCTTTAAAGAGCCAGATACGTTTTTTGAACATTTGTAAGACACAGTTTATCGAGATCTGTGGCTCTTTTATGGACTTCATCTCAGTAGTTCCTTAATATAGTATTAATTACATATGCTTTACGGCAAACATTACTAGGACAGACACAAATATACACGCCCGCAGCCGGGATTCGAACCCCAAAATATGCTAGTAAGGCGCACTAGCCGCTACACCATCTGGGCGGCTCAAGAGCCAATGAAAATGATTTAAGTCAGCTGTATTTATATTTATAACTCAAACGCTTAATAGGATAAAGCATGAAATTTTGTTGATCATCCAGTTAATGCAATACACATTTTACTAGTTGGACAATATTTCGAGCTAGGCTATATAAAATTCAAAGTTTGTGCTTATTTAGATTTAATCGGCTGAAAATTTTAATCGGTACCAGGAAATTCTTTATTTTGTTTGCATAACTTTTAATTTATAGTATATGATCAATATTTAAGAAATAAAAGGCTAGGTCAGTGTCTGGGGACACCCGGATTGTAAAAATTGGGATTGTAAAAATATTTCATCGATAATTCGGATTGTAAAAATTAGGATTGTAGAAATGTTTCATCGATAGAAACAGAGGAAAAGTTGCTCTGAGAATGTTAGCAACATGGATTGCAAGCTTGAACCTTTCGCGTTTCCGTATATATCATTTATTATTTTTACCCTGTGTCTTGTTTAGACAATCCGTTTTTATAGTGTCTGCTTCAATTGAGAATCCCTCCAAATGTGAATTGTTTGTCATCATACGTTTTCTTCTTGTAAAAGGTGAGCGCCCAATGAATTTTTATAAAGATATATAAATATATACATTTGTTCTCCCCGTCTTTGAAAACCTTATGCATACTTAAAACCATACAATATTGTCCTTTATGCAATATGCATGTCACACACATACGCAAAGAAAAATAGTGTTAAATAAACAAAATAATATAATCAAAAACCAGTGCCAAAAGTTTGGAGGTATGAGCACCATTTAAATTGAAAATAGAAATCACAACTGTGTGAAACGTCATATGCTCTTAGAGTGCTTTATAAGAACGAAAGAGAAAGATAATTTTATAAAAGAATATTTGTTTTGTACAAGTAATGTTATGAAACATGTTGATCAAAAAAGCTCTTTCAGTTCTGCTTTTGCTATTTTCAGGCTGAATCATACTTGACATAATTAGTCATAAATGCATTGCAGATGTAAAAAATGGCATAAAAAGTGCTTATGAAACCCTACATTGAAAAGCCACCGAAATATTGAAAGTTTCTTCTACGGATATATTTGAGTGTTAATTAAAATTATTTCTGAATATCTGTTAAAGGAAAATATACAGGGTGTTCCAAAAATGCAGTAACGGGTCTTAATCCTTTATCTGTTAGAGATACGTAGGCAGTAGAGTGGTCACAAATTATATGGGGGAAAAATTTTAATGCTATTTTTTGGGGCACCCCTCCTAAAAGTTGTCAATTGATTAGAAAATGAGATCTATAAAATTTTAGCTCACTTGCATAATATTAACCCGTGCCGCATCGAGATTGAATTCTTGAAAAATTACGATTTTTGCCAAAAATATCTAGTTTTTCCTTCATTAGTATAAACGATTTGCTCTACAAACCTGGTACTTCTTTTATTTCACAAAAAAATGTTGTTGCTTTGAACTTTTACTCTCAAAAAATACAATTTTATTTTTATACAATTTTATTGTACAGTTTTATTGTTATTTTTCTTCTGTGAAATTATGTTAGAAATATAATCCCAGCCATGATGATAGTCAAGGGAATGAAAGGCCTTTTATAAGATAGTATAATACAAAAAAAAAATTTCTTCTGTATTAGTGTATCGAACATTTCACTGAACATATTCTGAACGATTTGTTCTTAAATCACAAGTGCGGTCCAAGTGCTTTTAATTCACACATTTAAATTTGCAAGTCCTGTAAAAAAGAGGCGTTGCATGCAATATATTTTCTGAAACTTTGAGATTCAGTTTAACTGTTAATATTATTAGCTCTACTAAAGTTTATGAATTTTACAAAATATGAAAAATATCATTAATAAAATTGCATTTTTATCTTTCCGATTAAAAAAATAAATTATATTATAATTATTTCGTTACAAGAATTTCATTAAACTGCTCATTTGCGATGAAATTAAAAATGATTTTCTAGTCAGAAGACTGACATCATATATTATTAGTATATTAAATGACAGGTGCTAACTAATTACTGAGTTTTAAAAACTTTGTTAAAATTCGTCTATGCATTCGTTAAAATAATATCACATAGAAATAGTCTTAGATAACAAAGCACCATATTGATATTTCTTACGGATTATGTTTCATTCTAAGAACTCAAACAGTTAATTAATAGAAAATCTCTCCAAAAAAGCATTGTGAAATACAAACTAAATCTATAACAAACCTTTGTGCTTTCGAATTTTACGTTAGGCAATTTTCTTGTGTTATTATCTAGAATCACTTTCTCAGAGCTAATTAGAAGAAAAAGTATATAAAATCTTCATAAGTAAGGATCTCTTGTAACATCCTGAAAAAACTATTGATTAAGCTCACCTTTTTTGTTTATCAGACCGTCTGATATAATAAAAGGAATTACAAGATTAATCAATATACTTTCTTTGTAATATTTTAAAGATACATATTCTTAAGAGAACACGCGGTCATGACGAGCTACCCAGTCTGATGATGACTTCAAATTTTGAAACCACTATCGTTCGAGAGCATGTTGGCTTCAGTGTGCAAGCTGATTCATTCGTTGTCGCATATGTTTCCTACATTTACTGTGAAAAAAAATTGCCATTTTACATATTTTTTAATATTTGCTTGGTACGTGATTACAATAATGTTTTTTTATGCCATCTATAAAGTTATTTCTATACACCAACGATTACTTTATGAGGCAAGAACTTGTAAATTTCTCCATTGTGTATCTTTTTCGAAGAGTGTTTTTAAATACATTACTATAAGTCTAATGGAGGCAAAATAGGGTATGGGCATTGCTATGTTCGCTGTGCAATGAATATGGTTTTACATTTTTGAAAGATGGTGACATAGTACAGAAAGACAAGTAGAGGGAATTTGCTGCCGGAAATATGTCAACAGTGTCTATCTATATAAATAAAATTAGACTTTTGTCTGTACATTTCTTGGAATTCAACAATTTTGCGATTTCTATCCGTTTTAAGCACCCTGGAATCCGATGCGACCCTCAAAAAAAAGTTTGTCTGTCTGTCATTCTGTCATTCTGTCCGTGACGCTTTTTTTGTTTAAGCATCACGTAAAAACGACTGAAGCGAATGATATGAAATTTGGTTTCATGATAGGTGGTCACTCAACTTAAAACATAGGCGTCGAATTTTAAAAAAATCTTGATTAGATTTTCAGATTTTGCGAAAATCGTTTGAAACTGCGTAAATTTGTGTTCAAGCATCACGCAAAAACGACTGAAGCGAATGATATGAAATTGGGTGTCATGATAGGTGGTCACTCAACTTAAAACATAGGCGTCCAATTTAGAAAAAATCTTGATTGGATTTTGAGATTTTGCGAAAATCCTTTCAAACTGCGTAAATTTGTGTTCAAGCATCACGTAAAAACGACTTAAGCGAATGATATGAAATTGAGTGATATGATAGGTGGTCACTCAACTTAAAACATAGGTGTCGAACTTTAAAAAAATCTTGATTGGATTTTGAGATTTTGAGAAAATCCTTTCAAACTGCATAAATTTGTGTCCAAGCATCACGTAAAAACGACTGAAGCGAATGATATGAAATTAGGTGTCATGATAGGTGGTCACTCAACTTAAAACATAGGCTCGAATTAAAAAAAATCTTGATTAGATTTTGAAATTTTGCGAAAATCATTTCAAACTGCTTAAATTTGTGTTCGCACATCACGTAATAACTGCAAAGGTGAAAAAATGATATTTGGTGAGATGATAGGTGGTCACTCACTTTAAACTATAAGCATCTAATTAAAAAAAATCCATCAGATTTCGAGATTTTGTGAAAATCGTTTAAAACTGAGTGAATCTTTGTTCCCGTATTACGTAATAACGACTAAAGCGAATGATGTGAAATTTGGTCACACGATAGATGGTTGCTCAACATAAACTATAGGAGTCCAATTTTTAAACATTTTTATTAGATTTTGAGATTTTGTGAAAATTCTCTCAAAATAATTTTATATTTCTTCAAACATCACGTAATAACGACTAATACGAATGATACGAAATTGAGTGATATGATAGGTAGTTGCTAATCTTAATTTATAGGCGTTGAATTTTAAAAATATTTTCCTTACATTTTGTGATTTTTCGAAAATCGTTTTAAAATGCTGAAAATTTGTTCCAGCATCACGAAATAAAGACTGCAGGGAATGAAACGAATTTGGGTGACATGATAGGTTGTCACTCAACTTAAATTCTAGGCTTCAAATTTTTCAAAAATGTTGATTAAATTTTAATATTTTGCGAAAATTATTTCAATATGCTTAAATATTCGTTCGCGCATCACATAATTATGACTAAAGCGAATGAAATGATATTACTTAGTTACACTCTAACCTGTAATATTTTAACAATACATGAAAATTATAACTTCGCTTTCTTTACTTTTTCTCGGCAACATACTACATCCATTCTGTGTACTCCTACAATGCTGACGAAAGTTCTTGCTTTTTGGAAATTTTCATTCACTAACCCGTCGAGGACGGGTACTTCAGCTAGTGCTGTTATAAAAGTAAACGTATAAAGTACATATTAGCAGTGAAGACATTTTGAGTGGCGAAAACTTGACTGATTTCTCTTCTACGTGTCCAAAGATTCCCTTAAGTCCTAGTCAATTGTGAATTTCGTATATAGCAATATGAAAATTACTATACCTCACCTTGCCTTCTAGGGGTGCCCATCTTTCCGTACTCATGGGGCAAATAGGGTGGTGAGATTTTTTATCTTTCTTTTACATTTCTAAAACCATGTTATGCTCCAATAATTCCTAAAAAGTTTTAAAAAACTGAAAGAGACTACTATATAAGTGCAATAATTTTACTTTTGTTGCATTTCCAGCGTTAGGTACAATGTATTGCCCGTGACTTCTCGACGTTTCAATATTAGGAGCATGGAATGCAGACGTTTGAATATTAAAACAAGCAAACCAAGTCTGATATATACATGCTTTTATGAAAAGTAAAGGAATCTAATTAGAAATAATTAATTGATTTTATGATTTTACTTTGAAATAAAAGTTACGGTTTACTTTGAAATAAAAGTAAATCGTAATAAAAAAGTGAAAAAATGAAATATCTTTTTCCGCAAAATAAGTAATAACAGGAAAGTTTACATAAGGATATAATGGATAATAATAACAGGAAAGTTTACACAAAAAGTATACCTTCCCTTATTAACGTTCGTTTACTATTGGTTGTGTACACCAAAGGGATCCTATTATAAGTTATGATTGTATAGAGATAAAATTTTATTTTATATGAGCAAAAATATAAAACCTTTCTCCATAAAATCTATACATGGGATTCATATATAAATAATGCTTGTCATTTGAACCTGGGGCACATGCTATTTTTATGCCAAAAGATTGCCATATGTGACGGATTAGGCTTTGCTTTAACACAGACTATTGTACTGTGCTACAATTATAAGAAACATAGCATTGTTTCAGCTCTTGATAAAAGAAAATAATCGATATGGGTAGCTGCATTCAGCTTAAAATGGCTCAAATCATTCCAGCAAAGAACCTAAATATTCAATTTTCTAACTGGTATCAGAAGGAGAATAAAATTTATTTTAACTGCTTTAGACATGCTTGGAATATGAACCATTATTTTAGCTTTTTAGCGCTAGCCTATATTTCAAAGAGTTGAGAGATGTGCTAAGTCGGCGGCACAAAAATGACAGCCATGTGTCGTCCTGTGCTTTGTAGGAAATCTTGATGCAACTAAATATCCAGTTACATAGTCTTAAGCAAAATAGATATTTAGCGCTAAAAATTTATACAAATTAAAAATTTCAAGACTGCAAACAATTAAATATCTAAATCATTATACGATTTCTTTGGTGTTTTTCCTTTAATACAAAAATTATTTGAATGTCATTGCATAAACATATGAAACGAGAAGGAAACAAAAAGATTCAATTCAAAAAGTTATAAGTGTTGCTCAAATTGCATACACAATAAATAAATGAAACTCGTGGCTTTCAAAGATATATGACACAGATTAGCCACTTTAACTTTCCTCCATCAAAATATTGAAATATGTGTTACTCCTATCTCCCTTAATTATTCCCAGAGTAGTTTTAATGCAAAGAGGTCTTTCCATTTAAAGTTTTCTCACACAATCCGGCAAATGAAATAAAGCTACAGAGCTAACCGTTAAGTAATTTCAAGAGACAGAAAATGGATTAAGTTCTAACTAGCTGTACTCCATTTGGAAATATTTACATACGTAGACTTTTGGTCTAAGGATTTATATTTTTCTAAGTGTCCACTAAGTGATATCCCAGAATAAATTCGGTCCACTTATTTTAAGATGTTCAAAGATTACAGGGGAAAGCGTTGCTTTGACATGCAGAACATCCGTGCAAATAGCAGATTGTCGAGAGCTCTGGTGTTAGTTCTTAATACCGACAACTCTTAAATTCAAAATTCTAAACAAGGGATATACCTAATTCACAAAAATGGTAAATACAGGTTAAGTTTTAGAGTCTGATTTTCAGATCTAGATGATTTTTCAGAAGGGTGCTTCACCGATGAAAATGAATTCTGCAATTTTCTCCGATCTTGAAAATGCTTTTAGTTTGATTCGCTTTTACTTTGAATGAATTTGACTCAGTCAAAGATGGCATCGAAGAAGCATGTAAAATCAAGCTATCATATTAGAATGACCGTTTAACCATGAAAAGTGTAATATTCAATTAACTACTACTTATATAAGAAAAAGTAACATTTTCCAATTTTTAAAATTGTACAAATTCGTCGAACAATATGTGAATATATTTTAAAACTATACTTTTCTTCCCTAATGACCACTGAATTTTAAATCAAGTTTACTAAACAGTTTTTAATTTTCTCAAAAAATTACTAAATAAAAATAGATGGTAATGTAGTTAACTTGCTCGTTTGTTTTGTTCCTAAACACCAAAGGGGAATATAACGTTTAATCTAACCACATTAATAAAATTATTGCAACCACAGACGGGCTTCCATAAATATGCCCCTCCGCCTTCAGTTCGAGAATGAAGTGATTGAAATTTTGCTAAATTTTATATACTATTTAAAGATCTTGTAAAAAATAATTTCAAAATATTCTCGTACATATCATTTTATTAAATGCTTCACAAAAGCTGTGTGCTACTACACGAATGAAATTGGTAATTTTTTCATTGCATTTTTCGTATATTTTACAATATAAGTAATCCATTTCGGTTCATTCAAAGTACACGCCAAATTTGGTTGAAATAAACGCTTAGAAAATCTGTGATGCTCAATAAAATTTATAACTAATCTACCAACGTTTTAAGCAAATATGAAAACAACTTACTTTTATAATCAATCCTGAAATATCAAAATTAAAATTTAAAATTTCTCAAAATAAAACTAATTTTTATTTTTAAATTAAAATTATTTCCATAGTTAAACGTCGCAGTACACTTTAAAAAATTGTATAACTTTACGTTTACAAATACAGCTACTTGGCTTTATATACACTGCTGGCCATCGTAAATGCAACACCCTGAAGGAAGCATGCAAATAATATGAAATTTACAACATGCATTAGCTGAGGTGAGATATGCAAATGATTAGAATTTCAGCGCAGACGCACATCAAGCGCGCCTGTGGCGCCACCTCAAAGCGCTATTTAAGGCTTGGAGATTTCGACGGTTTCAAGTACAGCAATTGTGTTTTTCTTGCTTTTTTTTCAAAAAAACGATAAATTATGCCTCGTAGGAAACAACGATCATCTTTTGATCAAGTATCCGAGTTTGACAGAGGAAGGATAGTGGCATACCGAGATTGTGGGTTATCTTTCAGGGAAATCGGTCGTCGTATTGGACGAAACCAAACAACTGTGATGCGGATATGTGATCGTTGGGTGCAGGAGGGTACGACGGACAGACGTGATCGACCGCATCGACCTCAGTGCACCACGTCACGTGATGACAGGCAGATTGTACGCATGGCAGTGACGGACCGCTCAGTCACATCACGAACCATATCACAGCAGATTCAGTCTGTAACGCATCATCCAGTGTCTGCGCGTACCATTCGACGTCGTTTACAGCAGAATGGTCTGTCCGCAAGACGTCCGTTGCTTTGTCTACCTCTGACGCGGAACCACAGACGTCTCCGCCGCCAATGGTGCGATGAAAGAAGGATGTGGACGACAGAATGGAATGAAATTCTCTTTACTGACGAGTCACGCTTCTGTATGCAACACCACGACGGTCGGATTCGAGTCTGGAGACACCGTGGAGAGAGGATGCTGAACAGCTGCATTATGCACCGTCACACTGGTCCTGCACCGGGTATTATGGTATGGGGCGGTATCGGATATATCTCTCGCACTCCTCTAGTACGCATTGCCGGTACTTTAACCAGCCAGCGCTACATCTCCGAGGTGTTGGAGCCAGTTGTCCTTTCTTACCTTCAGGGCTTGCCAACAGCCATATTTCAGCAGGATAATGCACGGCCACACGTGGCACGCATTGTCCAAGGGTTCTTCGTCAATCACCAGATTGAATTGCTTCCCTGGCCGGCGCGCTCTCCGGATCTTTCGCCGATAGAAAACATGTGGTCCATGGTTGCTCAACGACTGACCCAGAGTTCATCCCCAGCTGTCACACCAGATCAACTTTGGCAACGTGTGGAAGCTGCTTGGTCTGCTGTACCCCAAGAACACATTCAAAGTCTCTTTGAATCAATGCCGAGGCGTGTGGCAGCTGTGATCTCCAACAACGGCGGCTACTCTGGGTACTGATTTTGGCAGGAACCACGCTTCATAGAATGCTGTAAATTTAATCATTTGTTACTTGGTCAACATGTTATCTACACAATAAATTTTGTTGTGATATCTCTTGTTTTTCTTGGTGTTGCAATTTGGGTGGCCAGCAGTGTATAATTTAAAATTTCCCTCCCATCAATTTCCACGCTGAAAATTAATAATCATTATGTACATCCCTCTAACTAAGGCCATAACTAAAATAAATCAAAACGAATAAATTTTAGATCTATATTTCACTTTGCACAGTGATTTGTTTATCTAGCGAATTGTGCAAATTATCTCAGTCAAGTTTATTGTCCATTAATTCTGAAAACTGTTTGGAGCTAAAACTTAGTCCTAATCTAGATGTTACTAAGTGTACGACATCTTGAGGTAGATTAAGTCGAAGGAGATCCATTTCATGGATTTTACGGAAAATATTTCCAATTTACTCAGATGACGAAGCTTAATGAAGTCAATCATACTTAAAATTCACATACAACAAAATTTATCTATACAAAAGTCAATGGTCAAATGTCTGTTCCTTCTATAGACTTAAAAAAACTACTCTAAAAATTTACGCTCCTTTTTATTTCAAAATAATCCTTAAAGTCAGGCTAGGTTTAAAACCATTGAAAAACTTAATTTGACCAATAGAAATGATGATAGGGTCCAAAACCTTCTTTTCACATTAACTTTTGCAGCTTTTGTTTATGCTACCATGTCGGCTGGAAATGAAATCATTTTGAATCTTTTAACAATGATTGCATTTGGATGAATATAGTATATATATATCTACAAAAAAACAATCTTCAAATGTATATTTCTTCTACAGAATAATAAATAAAACTACTTTACCGATTAAAACGCATTTTTTCGGATTATGATCCCACTTTACGAATTACAAGACAAAATGAAACAGTTATTCACGTGATGTTTTAGAGGCGTCATGGTAGAACTCATTCCCAAAAGCCAAAATCTTTTTCATTAGAAATGAGGTGTTTTGAAATGGAAAGCAAACAGATTTGTTTGTATTCGATCGCAAGAAATGCTGACATGATTTTTGTGTCATTATTTTGAAGGTGTGCTATAAATCAGTATTATAGTTAGTATCTGAAACACATATTTTATGTAACAGAGTCAAACAACTGCGCTTTTTTGAGATTCCGCAAAAATGGAATTAATATCAGTCCTATGACTAAGAAAAATAATATGAGATTACTTGTGTGTAAATCAATGAGAAGAACGCTTTCGCTACTAGCCTAATGAATTATATAATTTATACATGCATAGACTTTTGACTCATATGGCTAACATAACTCCTCAATCTCCAAAGTGTTAATAAAGCTCAATTTTTCCAATTGTAAAATTAATTATTTTTTGTTAGGAATAAGTCTAGTGGCAATCTTGCAATTTAATGTTAGAAAAGTTTTGTAAATAAAAATATTAATTGAAATAAAAAAAAAAAATAGGATTAAATCTAGAAACATGCTAAACGGTTAACCCAAAGGTCTAAGCTCGAGAGTCTCTCAGGGTAAATTCTAACTCTCTGACCTATAAAAGTACTAAAAATGTATATTTTTGGCCTTTTCAAATACTATCTATGAACTTTTTAATTAAAAATGTATAAATGTGTATGTAAGCAAAAGACAGAATTAAGTACTTAAAACCAGGTAGAATTAGAGCCAATTTTTGTTGTTTTTGTGGGATTTCGGCCGATCAGCTACCCGTGGGCACTAGGCCAAGTGCTGCGGTGCCATCCGTGGGGGTCTTTATGAGGGATCCTACCCCATATTTATGCTAAATTTTGGAAGGAACCACGGAAAACTTCCGCATGAAGAGCCACTTTTTAAAAATTCGGTAGCCATTGCTTTTTAAGAAAGTTTAATATTATATATATATAAATATATAGTTTAAAACGTATTTTCGGGAATTTGCACAACACTTAGGTAAACTGTTTATCAAAAAATCTGTAAAAGTTTACGTTAAAACTGATTTTTTCTTATGTAGTTTTTCTCCACTTAAAAACATACTTTTTCCAATAATTTTTCAGAATTCTTTGTACATTTTAACTAGTTTATTCATTACGAATAAGAACAGCTTACATGTATGTATATATAAATATATATATATATATATATATATATATATATATAATATAGCTTAATTTACGTAATATGGAATCCCAAGTAAAATATTAATTGATAGCACATAATAACAAAAATAATTCGTAACCATGAAATTATAATTGAAAATACAGAGGCTATAAATACTTTAAAACAAGGCCATCAAAGCCAAAGAGAAGTGGGAAAACAAGCCATGTGAGATCACGTGGGCTTAAGCCTAAGTTGATAAACCCATGCAATAAAGTGGAGATGGAGCGGAAAATTGAAATGGAGTACTCCATTATCAAGTACCACATTACAATTAAAAAAACAAAAAATAGCTAGGTTTCGGCGGGTTACCTGACAAAAGAAGTCACTTTACGTAAACTGTGGGTACGACCATAGCTATAAGTGAAAAAACAGCATGGATGCTAACCAAACATGAAGGTGGGAGCACAGACAAGACTAGAATTCGATGCCAAACGAGAAAATTAATCGACAAAAACAGAAACAGCTAGAGCCAAGGAGGAAAAAGTAGGAGAAAGAAAAAGAGACAAAATGCTGCCTAAACCATGTTAAATTATCAAGAAATTCAGAAAATGGAAGGGAAAAAAGTTTAAAAAATAAAAATAAATAAAAATAAATAAAAATAAAAAAATAAAAATAAAAAATAAAAATAGATAATAAATAAATAAATACTTGAGTATAGCTAACCTATGAGCAACGGGGTACAAGCTTTAATAGCTAAGAAGTACTAAGGAAATATGGTAAAAAAGAATTATAGAAAAAAAACTATTATAATTAATAATAATAATTATAATAATAATATTACACAGGTATTAATTGTTATTAGTGCTAATATTATACTTTGCAGTATAAGTAAAATTTCACTAAGTTGTAGATGGTAGATGTGTATGTACATAAATATATATTTGTGAGGAAAAGTGGGAAGGGGGGGCTGTGCATTGATAATTGCATATTCTACTTTATTTGCAGTTTGTAAATATTCTATTTTATAATTAGTTTTAAATATTATCAACTATATTCTAAAGACTAAATTATTTGTCTTTGTTTAGCTGTATCCAATTTTCATTATAGTTTTCAATATTTTCAAATATGTTATAAAAATCATTTAAATGTATTTGGCTGTACGAACTCCGATTTAAGTATTATTCATTATATTAATTGATTAAGTATAATTCATTGATTTTTCTGTTTATTAAATATACCAAATACAATTCAGTTTTTGAATCTGGCGGCACTATTATAATCATAATATTACTCTTAACCCTCTCACGATCTGACAACACCAAGTATATCACTTCCAGTTATTGGCAACAATAGCACATTTCTTTTTGATACCTCCACGTATGATTAGCGGATTGTTGAGAAATTAGCTCTTTTGCTAATCCGCATTACTGAAATCTTTTTTTTCATTTTTAATGATATTTTTCTAAGTGTAGCCCCTGACGAGCGTCTCAGAAATTGTAAATTTCCATTCATTCCTGTTTTTTCTATATGGCTTCTGGTGTATTTTGTTTTTTCCACGTGTATGTCTGGCCCACTGTTTTTGCTGATTAACGTCAGTATTTTTAATTTAAAGAATCTTTATAATTTTCTATCCTAACACACTATTTTAAATAAACATGCTATAAAAATGCACTTTCATTTTTTTTAAGTTTTTCAATAATGACACTTTTATTTATTTTTTGAGATGAAAAAAAAAATATCTCTAGTCTATCACCTTCAGTGACGTAGTATTGCGTGAGAAAGTTTCTCTCTGTGGAAATATAAGTATATTTATATTTTTAGTTTCTTTCATATATTTAATGACATATAATCACGGTTTTACCTGTTTTGTACATAATATTTAACAGTCATAAAAGAAAATACAGGCCGAAAGAGGCACTTGTAAAAATATTACTACATAAAATATCCATAAGAAAAGAGTTACGTGAGAAAATGTTATCCCGAAATTTCAGTAATTAACTGAAATAGTAACTAAAGCATACTTTATTTAAGATTAAACGGTAATTAATGAGTACATGGAATAACATTTTCATAAATATTTTGGAAAACGAGGCTTATTTTACATAAGTATTACCACTTACTCGTTAAATAAAAATCATCCTTAAAATAAAATAATTTTTGGATTCTTCCTTGCGTACGTCGCTGAAGTTCAGTTGCTAAAGTCGCCAGAAATAGTCATTAGCTTGCATTAGTGTCTCAAATGAAGCTACTTGAGCGGATTTTCTCATGTTCTTTAAATTGATAAACTTTTCGAGACAAGTTACACAGTTAATGAAGTCAAAGGAACTTTTAAAAGTCCTTCATTTTCAAAAGAGAGGAGAAAGATTTGCATATTTTGTATCCATTTTTATAGATTAATAGTATTCGTTAGTTAGATTAATAGTATTCGTTATTAATAGTATAGATTAATAGCATTATTACATCCTTTCGTTAAGTTTAGAATAAATGTTATTATTGTATTACAGGTATTTTGTACTAAAGGTATTTACGCAGAAGGATATGTATACAAAACAGCAAAATACATCAGTATTTGTGTTATTGAACATGCGATATTTTAGAACATTTTATATATTGTACAATGCGGTCTCACAGAAGAGTTTCTAATCTTAACAATACATAGCATTTTAATTGTTACCGATGTACGCTGTTTAGGCAGTTTGTAAAACGTTTGTGGTTTGTATATTTTTATAAATGTTTTAACTTTTTGTAGGATCGTTTTCATATTTATTTTTGACTTGACTCTGAAATTTCTGGTATAAACCATTTTCTATTTCTTTAATCATTTTCTTCAATCATTTAGTTTCACTGAAAAAAGTAATTACAGCAGAACGTGCGGACTGAATAAACACCAGCAAATCGTGATGTAAATTTACAGCAGAGTTTGAAAAGTAAGTGACGCGCAGTTAACATACATGACTGTGTTATAAATATATAGAATGTTTTTTGCATCAAAGATGTAAATTTAGAACAAAGTTATGTAAAATGATGTGTTTTAGTGAAGAACCTCTGTTGAATAGATCCTTTAATCTATACGTGTCTAAATGATCGATCATTCTCCACATCCCTAATTAGTGGACTGCATGCATTTTAAGCACTTATAAGGTGACTGGCTTATAAGGAGAACGATATTATTTGACTTCTGTTTGTAAAAAACTCTAGATAATCCTTTATTCTGTAATTTTTTATTAGAACAGTCTTCTAAAACAAAATTAAAATGCAACACCCGTACAACACGCCACACTTAGTTCCCTGCTCTTGAACATCATGGATTTGACTGTTACTGATACCTCGAGCAGCACTCTTTATCTCTTTAAACTTCTGCTAATGTCATTTGCTAGCCACTTCCAAGCTGGTGCGCAGTTCAAAATTTGCAACTAATAGCGCCAGCTATGACTAATTCAGCTCTTCAGTGTGACGATGAGTATCACTGCTCTTCACTGTAGCAATTAATCTAACCATTATCATCTATAGACGGTTCTTGACATAATGATTCCAAAAATTACACAATAATCGCGAAAAAATAATTAGCAGCTGCAACATATACTAGTTTATTCTAATTACGGACTCTAATGGTGCGCCTTATTTTTCCTTAACTATGAGATATTCCTGCGAATCATTGACTCCAACGGCAAAAGTTTAATTGTACATATACAGGGTGAATCTAAACTCTTGGACAAAACTTTAAGAGGTGATAGGGCACATAATAAGGAATCAGAATCACATAGCAATGTGGGGTCGGCAACATCGTCTACATGTAGCTGTTAATACTCACTTTGGGAAAAGTGCTGAAACAACAGTGCACTTTCCGACCATTGTTCATCAGAAACTAATGCATTTTTCTCCAAAAACAGAAGACTAAAATTCATAGTTTAAAAATTCTATTTTATGTCACGGATGAAATTTTTGGAGATGAGCCTATTGTTATGAAACTTGGTTAAGAAATTAGACGAACAGTTCAATACTTTTCACAAAGTGATTATTACCAAGTAAGTGAAAACTGCGTTTTTGACCCCGCATCCAAACTGACTCTGATTCCTTATTATGTAACCTATCACCCCTTAAAGTTTTGTCCAAGAGTTTAGATTCACCCTGTATATGATCTTCATAGCCCATTCAAATAAATTTATCAGACATAGTTCAGTGTACAAAAGAATTTCTAATGCATTGTACTATTTCTTGCAAACATAATTTAACAACTATAATTCAGTTTCGCCGAATTAATTCCTGATACTTCTCCCTAATATGAATTTAATTATTTCTTAATACAGCTATGATAAATTAATTGAAACTCCATTTAATAATTTTTGTATTAAATTTTAGCTGACAAGTTTAGAGTGGTTTGAGTTTCAGTGCAACATGTCAGTATTTAGATTAATCATGTTAAATTTCAGATAAAGCATAACGGGCATCGGCAATATCCGTTCGAGGCTATTTCAGTCACGAGTCGGTGAAAAATATTCACTCGGGCCAATAACAATGATGAAATGAGCATTAATGCAGGCAAGTCGTACAGTTCATTGGTTGAGATGATGTGAGGGGGAAGGATAATGACTTCACATCGATATAGTCCACTGAACACCTTAATAGTGTCGTTTCGAAAGCACAAACAAAATCTTTTAATTTTGAAATTTCCGAGTTTCACTGGCTTACTAATATAAGCGTTATGATTTATATAATTTAGATTATTGCTATAAGTATAGTCACAAAGAAAGGTTTTGTGATCGATGTTTATGATTTGAGGAAATGATACCGAAACGTTTTGGGAGAGTGACCCTACTTGGTGCATTCAGGTAACGAATACCAAAACCCAAAACCATAGACGAAATCTATCTGAGTAAAAATTAATGTATCTGCTTCTTTTTAGAACGTCTTATGGAATAAATTTCGAAATCTAATGCAACTTCACATTTCAAAAGCAATTTTTCTTTTTTTTTTCTCAAAATTGTTTCTAAAAATGTATTTGTATTTTTTAAACAATTGTTTAATATATCTTACGACTATAAGGCTCTTTCTTTACTTTCCAAAATCGTTAGAAACATACTGAGCTCCCTCACCTCCCCCTCCTACAACATAGAATTGCTACGCTCTGTTTACAACATACTTAACTTCTACTATATATATATTGTAATATTATTACTTATTTCGAAGAAGATTACTGTTTTTAAATGAATGAAAAAGGTTTAAAAATATCCATTTTTAAGCATTTAATTCTGAAATTTCAGAATCTCACTGGTTTCGCGCTGTATGTGTAAGACAAGTTTTGAGGACATTGTCATGCCGAATGTGTTGATATATCACTCAATCCTACTTCAATGTTTCCATTCGCAAGCAGTCCTGCAACCCATATGCTAGCACACGCCCACATGTACATAAAGCAAGTGAAACGGATATGTGCAATTTCCAATTTACGCATCTACTCGAGTAACTGACGCCAAGTCAGTAGAACAGATTTCATAATTTCCTTCATATGTTAATCTAGTCTTCACACTAATTAAAAACGGAAACACACAGCAACCAATATTTATTCTTTATATAATCTTAAAACTGTAAAAACAAAACAAAACACAGTCTGAGTCCTACACATGAGCAGTGCAATAATCTACAGGACTTGATTATCAAATCATATTTTCTGTAATTATTAAATGAAACCTCTAAGCATTCCTTTTTTATTCTAAAAATATTTTTTTTTAAATAAAAGGAAACATTATTTTTAATTTCTGATTTACCCTCCAGGTTTAGAAGCCATTTTATCATAGTTATTGCTATAAATCATTTCACTTACAAAATTTCTGTGATGTTATATAACAAAGATCTGTTTTCCAACACAAAAAGTAAACAGCATTTTATACTTTCGTTGCATGTTTTCAGTCTCATTTATTTTAACTAACAAGATTCTTTACAATGTTTTGAAGACCTAACTAGAAGGAATAGCAACATCACAATTTTAAGAATAATTCATTTTATTGGTATGTTGTGTAAAGGGAGTGGGTAAACACTTTAACTTGGGGAGGAAAAATGATTTGAAAAAATTAAATTTTATCTGCTAACAAAAAAACTGACTGTTCCATCATTCACAAAGAAGATATTACCACAAAGCTGCATCCACCAAAGGCGGTTAGCGGAACATGGTTGTGTTACATGCATATTCTTCATTCGGTTCACCAATATCTTTTATTTACCTATGATGATATGATTTGCCCATAACAGATTTACACTGCATCTTCTATAGTGCAGTCAAAATATCTAGTTACTTCTATGAAGCTATTTACATAATGTCATAGTTTTTCCGTTATCTTTTTTCTGCTAATGGCGCGACGATATCAGGCTTTATCCAACCACTAAGGCCGGAAGTAATTTTGACATTATTATGGATGGAGGATCATAAAAGGGACCAACGTTGCCTTTTATGTAGAGACGGGCGAAATAATGACACCCGAAGCCATGCTTGGAATTGAACACTGACCTGTGGTGTTGCAGAATGGCTGTTTGGCCACTACACAAAACGGACGGCCTTTGCACTGTAAAAATACTAATTTTTGTTTTCTCTCAAAAACGATAATATGAGTAAAATATATAAATGATACCAACTTAAGCACTTCTTTGATATATTCATTCAATAAAATTTATGTTCATCGACTGGTGCCATTTTTGATAAGCTGCAGCCCAGGTGGTGTAGTGGTTTAAGAACTATTCTGCCTAGAACCACTGGGTGCTCCCGCAATAAAAAGGCCAGTGGTTCGGGCTCATTACTTAGTGTGACGAAGATATTTGGTTGGCTATTGTATAATTATTAAAACTGCGTTGTGACGGATGAATTCAGGTTCGATACACTTAGTTGCAATAAAGAAAAAGACATAGAATACATAAAACTGTTTTATTTAAAATAAACTATTGAAGCATACACTTATTACAACGGTTGGTGGTGGCTCAGCGAAATAAAATTACGTCATGCAAGGACAGGGATGAAAAGATGGAATGATTTAAAAACTATGCCAGCACAGGATTTCACCTTGGCGAGAACAAAAACCTGGCCGAGATAAATAACGCCAATTACAGAACAACCCTAAAAGTTAATCCAATAAAATTAAAGTGATGAAACCGAGATCAAATAATTTTAAAGAAAAGGCAGGGCAACAAAAAGTAACAAACGCCAACTCTATACCAAAGAGAGCAGTAGTATACCAAAGTAAGCAATAAGCAGTTGCAATTTCAATCAAACGTAGTGTAATCTATTTTTAGCTCAGAACGACTCCACAGGTCTGAAAAATTAAGAATAAGGTATACGGGAAAAAGCGACTATACAGATTAAAAGCCGAAGTGACAGAAAAATGAGAACAGAAAAAAATTGATAAGTCATTCATTAATTTTGTTTGTTTTGTGCTAGCTTACACAAAGGGCATCTTTCTATAGGGTATGTAACTTGATCGGAGGACTGTTAAAGGGGTTCTAATGCGCATTCACGTTACATCTGGAGAAAATCGATCAAAACCCCAGATCGTTTGATCCACAGAAGCATGGCAGGCCCGATTGCGGGACCTTCACACTTCAGCCGTCTACTATGTCCAGTGCCTTATCCACATGTCCATATTGGAACATATTTATTTATTTTATTGCTGTCAATTGTGTCAGTTCAAGAGAGTCCGTTTTCTATAATTGCCGTAAAATCTACCATTACTGAGAAATCAGTTGCCTTATTTATAATTTGGTTACCGTGAAATAATTTGCGAAGCCGACTTCTCTAATAATAGCTTTGTAGGTTTGTTCATTCCGTTAGGACAAATAAATCAGCAGTAAATCTATCATGATCTATGTCCTTTATTTTACTAGGAATGGATTTGTCAAGATTAGCTTTTCAGTGCTTGATAAAGGAAGAGTCTGAACTTTTCACTCAATGCAATCATCGGATTAAATACAACAATTACAGTTATGAGTGTATTCATTAAAATGTAAACAACAAAACATTCTTCAGCGTATATATTACATAACTCAAGTAGATTTTCATTTTATAAAAACAAACTATATATGCCATATATGACCTGTACAAATCTGTGAGGGACGTAACTATTATGTTTAATTATTTACAGTTATATTATTCAATCAATAAATATTCCTTAGTTAGAATTTTCAAGAAAAATCACAAAGATTTCTTTGAAAACTGATACCTTAAATATTCTTAAAATGTTTGTTTCCTAATAAGAATACGCCAATGAAATATTTAACGGGCTCCCTGTATAAGTACAATTTAAAAAGTAGAATAGATATTCGTTTAAACAATTCTTTCATGCTAAACCAGTTTCATCTACAAAGCAAAATTTAGGGACGAACCTTTCAGACGTCTGATTAACACATGCTATTTTCTGCCGAGCAGTTTACGATCAATAAAATTTTACACGTAATTTCAAAATGCACAGCAACACATTCTTTATGCTAAATCTCTTTATGTTGCCAGCGCTTCTAAATGATTATTTTATCTTTGGAGTTGCAGCTCATATATTTTTACTACAGCGCTTCATCAAAGTAACTCAGTATCTAGTACATTCAATAAAAAGAAACTTTTACTTCTACGCGCACAGCACTTGAAAACTGGTAAGATTTTTTTGCTGTAAAAATGCATTTCCCTCCTTAGAAAAGGTATTGTAAAATTAAAAAAGAGACTTTATTTACAATATTTTGTCGTGTGAAATAATTCTTTCACTTGAATATCTTGGATAGATATATATCCTTTTAAACCGACTTAAAAAAGGAGGAAATTTTATGTTCAACCCGTACATTGAGGGTATCGCAACAAGACCGTATAAAATATACGCAGACAAATTCTTCTCTTGAATTACATCAAAAATCTCAAACAATTTTACTTTTGCATCTCATATTCGTATTTTCCTAGAAAAATGCGAGAAAAAAATATGACGCCATATGAAAATATTTTACGTATCTGTAATCTGATATGAATATTTTCCGCCCGTGCTTTGACTGCCACAGTATTACTGCGGAATTTATATGCTATTCTGTGCACTATGACATCTACCTACAGGAGAATGTGTATTTTGCATTTAGAGTTCTTTTACAGGAGCACTATGAAGAATTCCAATCCTTGCAACTCTATGGGCAATTATTGTGTAAAGTGTAGTTTAGAGATATTCTCCTATTTCAAACAAAACAAATTTGATCTATGCTGTTAAGAATTATAAACTAAAGCTCTAAATTGAAAACGGCATATGCCACATCGCGACATACATTACGATTACACATTACGGTTGTTTAGAGACATTCATCCCTTTCAAGCACAGCACAACAATATTATAAGTATTTGTAACAGTATAGTCTTATTTAACGGTCTCTCTATGACCGAGTGGATAAGAAGCTGAACATGGTAGACGGCTGAAATGTGAAGGCTCCGCTTTCGGGCCTACCGTATCTAACGGTCTGATGTTTTGGGTGGTTTTCTCCGGATGTAACGGGAATACGCTTTAGAACCCCTTACAAAAATCCTCCGCCTAAGGTACCTTCCCCATAGGCAAATGGCCTTCTTCTAGGCTTGCCACATAACGCAAACACATACACACATACTCTTAATTTAACTGACGAAAATAACATTTAAAGTTTCTTTACAGCATCTCGAAAAATTACATTAATAGTGATATACAGTTTTTTGAGATTCTCTACAATCCAACCAAATTTCACGAAGATATATCACCAAATTTTGCGTTAAAAACCCGTTGTATTAGAAAGTGTTTTATAATCGATGCATTTCACTTGATTTATTTTACATTTTGAAATTACTTTTGTGTAAAGAATTTTGGCTTCAGCCAAATTTCTATCTTCATACTTAATTGTTTCATTTTTGTATATACCTGCTTCCGATTCTTTTTTGGTACATTATTAAAGATATTTCTCTAATAACATCTTGCCTTATAAACTAATAATATCTGCAGACGTACAAATATATTTTGCATCTATGTACATGCGTTTATACATATTTATTTATAAAACTACTTCAGCATAAAACTATACTTGCAAAATTGTACGAATTTATAAAACTTTCAAAGCCCTAAAAATCAGTATTATGCAAAATTTATATCGAGATAAAAAGATAAACTCAGTTTTTTAAATTATATTCGGAAATGAAACGGCAGTTATATATAGAGGGATATAAGACGATTCTGAACCCCATGGCAATTTGAGATCATAACGTAATCTTAATGGGACTGTAATTAATCATTTGGAAGTGTGAAAATGTTCTCTAATTCCTTAATATAGTTTCATAAACAATGGACTTTTTCGTTGAGAATTTCGTCAATGTTTGTTTGTTTGTTTCTCTTGTGCTATGACAATCCTACACGAGGGCCTTCTGCCTACAGGGGTGTTGCTTTGGTCGGAGGACTCTTTAAACGATTCTGAAGAGTATTCGTGTTACATCTGGAAAAAACCGAAACCACAATTAGCACACCAAAATTTTTCCCCAAATGATTGTCAAGAGGTAAGTAAAAACAGCGTTCTTGACCTCACATTGCTATGTTTCCTTATAATGTGCCTCATCTCCGTTAAAGGTTTTCAAAATAATTATGGGACAGCCTGCATAATAGTAATCATCGGGTTTTAGTTAAAATCAATTAAAACAAAATTGAATTAAAACAAGAAGGAGAAATAAAGTGTGGGTTCTTGAGTATGCGTTTCCGTGACAAGGCAAGCCAACACGAGGCCCATCTGTAGGAAGGGAGGCGCCTGAATCGGAAGACTTTTTAAGGGGTTCGAACACGTATTCACGTTACATTTGGAGAAAACCGACCGAAACTCCATACCGTCAGATGGACAGCAGCATGGTAGGCCCGAATGCGGGATATTCACACTTCAATGGTCAACCATGTTCAGTGATTAATCCATTCGACCATGGTTATATCATCAGTTTATGCATCGAGAAGTGGAATAAACATTGCAAGCTATCTGTTTTAGTCTGGTGTTTCCTGTAAAATTTTCATTTGTTTTTCAGCATAGAGGTCGGAAATTTCACTATTACTTAAGCATTTCTCCCAGGCGTAGAGTATTAACAGGAGCATTTAGACTTAGTTTCCGATCGCTCAATGCTGTATGATTTAGAATCGTCATGGTTCGTTCTACCATCCTTTGTATTTTTGAATCCCCCTGTCACCATAATGCATTTTTACACGGATTGCTTTATTTGATTGAAGTAAACTAATTACCGTTTGTGTTTGATTCTGAAATTACATAGATATCTCTACTTATTATAAAAAAGGTGTCTGTGTGTCTGTGTGTGTGTCTGTCGGCAGCGTTACGGACAAACGGCTACACCTAGAAACACCAAATTTGGTACTCGGGAAGATGTAAATATGTAGTTGTGCACCTCGAAGCGATTTTTTCAAAATTCGACCTAGATTTTTTTTTATTTTATGTTTTATGCGATTTTTGGCATTTTTTCTCACCTAATTCGTAATGACAGCGGAAATTACGCTCGCAGCAAAACGGCATTTGTATCATCGGATAGAGGAGAAAATTTTCTTTTAAAAACAGTTTGTTCTGAATACGTAACATGATTTACCGATTTTTAGGAATTTTTTTACTAAGCATTTGCTTCGGCGAATTGTTTCGTAAAATAATTTTAAAACTGTCGCATCTTGAATTCTATCCGTCATAACTTTTTGATATTTTGACAAATCGTGAAACATTCTTTTCTCCCTCTTTTAAAATAAAAACGAAAAAATTATGTAAATTAGATGATTTTTTATAAATTTTAATGCAGCCTAATGTTTAGAATTTAATAGCATCAACGCGATCTTACGCCATTCATTACATTGCGATCACGGCACGAGAATTTATCTTCGGTTGTTGCCACAGAAAGGATTAAAAAAAAGGGTTTTCTCAACCAATCGAGTTTTTAAATGGGATATTGGAATTTCAATTCGCAAGTGAGGATCTATGACGTCAAATGCTTTAAGATACGTAAAACTATGTATAAATTAAATATATATGGAGAGTTTCCTTAATGGCAACCATTATGTAAAATGATTATTATTTATGCTAATGCGTAAATTGCAAAGAATCGCCATAGAATCAAAAGATTCCATTGGGGCCAAATAATCTAAGCTGTTTCTTTTAAGGGAGCCTTGAAGAGGGAGAAGCGAATATAGATAGTATTAATGTACGTAATAGGTAGTATCATTAGATTCGTAAGGATAATATGAATAAATCATAATATACCACGTTAATAAATATTTCATGAAATTAAAAGTGTTTCTCCTTTTTCAATGGTTGTCTTACAACCAACTAAACGAAAAGTAATTCTAATTTGCGTTAATATATCCCGCAGTAATTTCAACAGAGGAGATTACTTGAACTTTTTTAAAAATGAAATTCTGTTTTGTCACATGCAGATATGATTTTAGTAGTAAAATATTTGCTTATTCCCGTATGAAGAGCGGTGACGGCAGTTATCTTAAAAACATCTCTTGAAAATAGCATAAATGAATTCAGAAGACCTCAAAACGTGTAAATACACCAAAATCTCGAAGTCGAGTTTTTTCATGATTACAATACTTTCCTTATATGGTACATGTTCGGAAAGAAATAAATGGTTGTCCATTCGATGTAGTGTCTTAGGTATTTAATGCTACAACTTGAGCCTAAAAAACAGTATGATGTAGAAATAAGACATTTTGAAAGCCAGGAGTTCTCTGCAAACCATTAACCTTTCCACTTTTTTGATAGTGAATGACACTGACGTAGTTTTTTGAGTCATTATACTGCAATGATGCCAGGTTAATACTCGTGACGCAAACTTTACATCAAGAGTCAAATAATTTTGCTCTTTTTCTTTAAATTCCACATCACGAATAAATTCGAATTATAAATGTAAGGAAAATTTTCGTTTCCTAAAGTGCGAAGAACGGGCACGCAGCTAGTAATCTTCTAAAACAATAACAGAAATCATAGTTAAATTAATCTTTACTTAGAAAATAATAACAAAGCATTTTAAAAACGTGAAAATGCAGTACTACACAATTCAGTACTACCAATGTTAATTCAAAATATTTTGACAGTTCCATTTGCGAATTTATGTACTACAAAACTTAGCTTTTAAAACGGACTTCAAAATAAATTAATGCAGAACATAAAATGGACAATTTTATTGTGAAATTCAAAGCCCAATTTATGTTTATAAAACAATTGCCCTCCGCGGTCTCCCTCGGAAACAGCAATAACTTTTATCTAAACGCTCAATTGTTTTTTGGAAACAATTCCTGAAAACAGCTCTCTGAAAGTGCCTTAACAATAAATTTGATGATTTTACAAAGCTTGTTTATAGGAGTGCGCCTTTCTTCTCAATCTAGACATTTATTCGTCGAAAAGCCACCTTGCTGTCCGCTTTCTAAAATGGATCACCCCCAAGATTTCTTCCCTTTTGTTTTAGTTCCGAAATAATGCAAACAAGCGGTTGCCTCCCTAAATCCATCCCAGACACATGCATCAAGGCGAGGCACCACTCAGGACGTGTCTGCATAATTCTTCTGTGGCAGATTGTCTGGGAGAGTGTTTCAGTTTATAAAGTGTTTTCTGGCGACTGTGGACTGATTTTATTAAAGTATTTTATTAGTACTATCTGTTCTTCCAGATGTTTTGTTATCTAATCGCAGTCATTCAGGTGTGAAAGTGCGTATGGTTAGATTCAAATCAATGGTAGTGAAAGTCTTACAGCTTACTCTATTGTTTTTTTTAACTTTCGCTATCCTGGGAACTATAGAGAAAAAAACTCTTACTATAACGTATTCTTGACGTAATTTCTTGAGGCAAATCTAGTGGTCATTCGGTACAATGCATCCTCCTGGCTTTGAGTTACGTGCTTTAGGACATATCGATCCCACGATAGCCTAGTCACTCAGTTCCTGTAAGAACATAGAAAGTGAAGCAGACACCGGCTTGACTAGTGCTTCGGAGGATGAACTCCTCTCGTGCCTGAGGTGCTGTGGGACCGAGTACGCTAATGCTAGCTGGTGCACGTAAAGTCCGTCGCGACTCCAATGTCCTCATGTTTAACGCTACCGCTGGGGGTGCCGATTTCAGATGGTTGGTCCCTCATCTGGAATCGATTCAAAATTAGGAGGACTTCCTACTACTGCGGCTCATCAAACTAGAAGCCTCCTCTTCCGTCTATCTATTTCCTATGTGGGGGATTTGGCACGGCTCCGCGGTTGCCAGATAGCATTAGCAACAACAACAGGACACTCCGAGATCTCCCTTCCCGGGAATGAAGCACAACACAATGTGACACACACAATTTCATCATAAGCTTGTGCTCTAAAGTCCTAACATTATACAACCCCACTTACAAAGCAAAGATTACCTCTTCTAATGAGTTATAAAAGGCATTTTTACACCAAGGAGGAGAATTTCTTTAGAAAAGTAACAAAAAGCATTAAAGAAATTCGGTGTTAATGCAAAAGACGCTCTACAAAGCATTTTTATCAATACAAAAATAAGCATGCTACAGGAAATTTTTACAAGGTAAACGAATGAAATAACAAAGCTAAATTTTACACTAAGAAACTGAGAAAGTAATGCGCAATTTAAGCATATATATTTGTAAAAGGGAAATTGCATTCAAGAGACAATGTTGAGAAGATGATGCAGATTTAAAATAAACTCGTCAACAATTCATTATCTATTCTTTCTTTAATCCATAATCCTTGTAAGGAAGTCACGACTGTAAATCCATTCCGAGAATTAATGCAACAATTGGAAAGAGCACAATCGCCCATCTTTACACAGTTTAAGTATCTTCATACATTTTGCAATTGTCTTAAGCCATGTTTCTAGTTCAGATTATCATTTTTAATGAATTGAAAACAATTTTTACCAGTTTCATTCGATGGTGCGTGCTCAATCGATGGTTAGTTTACAATATGTCCCATCATTAATCTTTTTTCAAAATCTACCGGCAACAGCTCTATTTTCTTAATAAAATTCGACCTATGAATTGCAGTATATTTTAGGACTTTGTATCAGACGCGTTTTACTGTACTTTTCGTAGAGGAGTATTTAATCTGTTAGACAAAAAAGTCAGCTAATTTTACTCGCTGATTTTTGTTTAACCTTAGCTATCTTTGAAAAATGGACAGTATACGGCACACCATGTGTACTATTCTTAGCACGTGCTATGAAACATGAAATCCATCTTACAGTTAGGAATATTGGGATATGAGAAGCCCGTTGACCAGGCGAATTCCATTCTCTTGGCATAAAGCATCTATTGCAACTGACCCTTTGAAGCACAACCATTTCCCAATGCTGAAAAAAGGGCATCCGTTGCCATCGCTCTATTTAACTACCAGCAAGATGGCATTGGATCGAATCTTTCATCGCGTGCCACAAATCTAGAGACCATATTTTGACATAGCTCGCTGTGCACTCGCATATCATGCTGCTAGTTAAATCGAATGATGGCAATGGCTATACTTTTTTCAACATTGGGCAGTATAATCCAATCGTTCTTCTATATCACTGTATTTCCATTGTATTCTTCCATTTTTCAGCAAATGCCAGTGCTGTTAAAAGTAATCCTGACAATTTTACAAGTAATCGTCATTTTTTTACGGGAAATGATGTGCTAAAAAGTAAAGGATTCGTGTATCTATGACACCCTCAAGTATTTTTATGGAAATGAAATTTATTCTTCGTGACTGACAATAGTCAAAACGTCAGAGTTTTGTGTCCTCACGGTGAGGACACCGCGCATTAAAGGATTAAGCATTTGAATGTTGTACGCTTTGAGATGTGGAAGCTGTGTGTGTTTGTGGGAAGGGGGGGGGATATTCACTGGAATCATCAAAAAATAACTCTTAAACGATTAACTTAAACGATAAACTTAATAGCCGGACAGTATCGTGGGAACTGCGTGGTCAATCGAATGAGAAAAAATCGATGACATTGAACCTTTACCTGTTAGATCAATATTAGCCTTTTTAATGTTTTATTTGACGTATGGACTTTGAATGAATAAATAAAACTAAATGTACCCTAACTGAATTATCATATGCGGTAACATGTTAACATATATTCATGTATTTCGGTTTATGAATGCACTGAACACGTTGCAATTATGTGCCTCGACAGTACTGTACATTTATTTTGAAGATCATGCTCAAGAACTATCCGGAAATCGCTCTAACAATCTAAACTTCGTAGCGACACTGCTGGTATTTCAACTGCTCTCATCAATGAATTTGTAAATACTTCACATGATAGCAATTCATCGCTATATATTCATATTGTGTTTAAGATATTGCGGTTCTCTTCTGTGTTGTGTTAAATTACACAATGGTAACATCGAGTTCATTTGCCAATTAGCACAGTTTTAACTATGAAATATTCCTATTGAAGTATTACAATAAAACTAAGAAATTTCAGATGCAACTGGCTGGAAATATTACACAAATTTCAGTATGGACTAAAATAGTTTGAATAGGTAGCATTTTTATTTTGAATAGTAATATAGGGTAGGTGGGTACAAAGGTACGCAATTTTGAATTATAACCCATTTCTGAAAAATTGAAACAAGTTATGAAGCTAAACTTTTTATTAGAATATTGCTTAGACGTTTACCTGCCATCTTAAATAATCACCTTTATCTAAAATATAATACATAAAAACTGGAAGTGACTTTTACAGATTTTTGGTATTTTCGGATCTTCCTAACGGAAATTATTACGACGAACGGAAAATCTCAACGAACGGAAAATCTTCCTAACGGAAATTATTACGACGAACGGAAAATCTTACGACGAATCTTCCTAACGGATATTATTACAACGAAAATATAAACGGACAGATTTTTGGCAAATTCGGATCTTCCTAACGGAAGATCCGTAATTGCCCTATCCGAATTTGCCCTATCTAATAGGGTAAATATCCACTGTGGTAGATATAGCACAAAACTCATGAATGAAACCCACTTGCAAAGCAGTGTTTGCTGCAAATTTATTATTTGCCAGGTTATGAGGTTGACTGCTATCAGCACCTTTAATACTAGTGGTGTATAATTAAATTTGCCTTTTTTTTGTTTGTGTGTGTGTGTTGTGAACTCCATGGACAATTTTGAGTTAATATGATAACAATCTCTATCTAATCTAAAGCATGTATTCTAAATTTAGATTAACAGAAACAGATAGACAAAAAGAAAAAAAACACTGTCAGTTAAATTTAATTAGCGGAACTTACACAATAGGGGGAAGACAGTTGGCTGTTACAGAACTAAAAGGAACTCAAATCTTTAAGGGCCGTAGAAAAACTTATCATCTTGCTAAAACGAACTGATGTGATCGTAAATGTTGCAATATAAAACGGAAGCAATGGCAAAATAATAATAATTGTAATAATAATAATAATAGTAGTAGTAGTAGTAGTAGTAGTAATATAATAATAAATTTAAAAAATGAAATATATGTCTGGCTGAAAATTTTACATGACCTTGCATGTCCGGCAATAGATTTTTCCGGTCCTGATGGCCATCATCATTAGAAGGCACAGAACTTAGCACAATATAATGGTTATTCGAAGGCTCAGAACTTGACACAACATGCGAATATCAAACAAACAAAACCTCTACTAGGCAACAAATCATTATTGTAAACCCCAAAGCACAAGGTGCAAAGATCCGCATTCAGATCTTTACCCCATCGTATATGCGGATTCTTACCCCATATGAAGAAGATATCAAAATTGCTTTCCTGCGGTTTTCGTCCAATGTCGTATCACTTGAAACATAAAGTAATGAGATGATTATTTGGTTAGCTTCACATACAAGAAAAAAAAGAAAAAACCATAAATCTGTAAAATTTCGAGCAAAAAATAAGTTCCAAAAAAAAAAACTGCATCAAAATACGCATAAAAGTAATTTACCTCATAGTATGAAAACTGACAATCGCACATCCGTGATTGTTTGTTTGCAAAACCAGTGCCATCTAGGAACCTTGTGAAAAAATCAGTGTGGCTAATTTAGATTTCTAAATAGTAAAAAAACACATTCGGATCTTTGGCCCGTGGGGAACTTCACTCAGAACTACCTTAAGGATTCAAAAATCGAAGTCGGTAGTAAGAGAATAAATTTTGTTTCACCTAAAAATCCGATACTTAGTATGTTATATGATTGTAAAGTGCACAATTTATCCTGAAGAGTCTATTCGGGTATGAGCTGCGAGCGAATGCATGGTTCTATGCGACTGCGTATGAAACGGTTACTTTTTACATTGCTTAACCATCAATATTTTAGCATGCACCCTGGAAACACGTTATTGCTTCTGAGTTATTTACACACGGTTTTAGTTATTTTTTTTTTACCCTAAATGACTCTGGGAACTTGTTTGTAATTTGTAAAGCCAATTTATAGCTCTCTGAATTTTGAAATCGTTTAATGTCGATGACTTTTGCAAAGCTTACCTGACAGCAAAAAATACATTGGTTTAAGAGGATTCCCTAGCCTTGTGGAGCAGGCACTGTATATAGCAATGAGATATTTGATTCATTGGCAAAATAAGGAGCCTTGACTCTGCAAACGTCTCCTTCCAATATCTCTTTCGGAGAATAAAGATAATAATAAAAAATACAATGTCTGGGGTGGTCAACATGAGCTATGTTGTTTGACAAACTCTATAGTCTTGGAAAGACAAATTACGAGTTGTTTTAAAATGTCCCAAGAATACGTTCGGGGCAGGGTTTTGAAATTCTGTCACAATCCAACTTAGCAGTGTTGGAGGGGTTTTAAAAAAAGTCGCAAAATTCAGATTCAGTGATCACTCCTAATAATATGACTGATCCTTACCATTTCGCTTCGGTACTATCTAAGGTTATTGCTACTAGTATTTTATCAGATTTGGTTAAGACAGCATGAGCAGTTTCAGAGGAATTAACGAATAAAAAGAAAATTGTTTTCAGAGATTATTCCTCTACGACTCGACCGATCACTACCATCTGACTACGCCCTACTATTACTGTGCCATACTTGGTCAAAATTTGATTAGAAGTCTCGGAGAAGCAAGCATAGAAATGCTGCAAAATTTAATTATAAAACTTCGCTTTGCCTTTGGTTACGATCAGGAATGAAGATTTCCAAAGGAAGGGTAAAATATTAAGAGACGGGTAAAATTAAAACGTTTAAAAAAATTAAATCAACAAAAAATTTATTTTAAAACGCATATACATCGTATTTTTTAAAAAGTCGTTTCATTAAAGTTATATAACGCTCTCCGTTTTAGCTAATGCAATTCAATAATCAACACTGGAAATTCGGAATTAATCAAGTGCAATCCAAACTGGATTACAAGCAGTATGGTACAGTAAATTTTAGAGTTGTTTCACTGTTGATTCACTTTCCAATACCGATTTAGAGAGCCAGACATAGAAGCGCTCTCCATACCTGAGCATAGTTTATATTTGCAGAAATGATTCACTGTGCAACTCCGCGCGCACACGCAAATCAATTTATCCAACGTGGCAACGCACTAACAGCTTCGCGAAGTGATAGATGAGAGTAATACTGGACACATTCAATCAAAGCAAACGGAGATTGGGTATTACGAAATATGCGTGAAATCGGAAGGGAATCACGTACTTTCGAAAAGCCAATGTGGAATTTTATGTAACGTTATGTATATGTTAGTTGTAAAAATATTAGAATATATTCATTGTATTGAATTAAATTCTGTTTTCCTGTTGTTTTTGTTACATTCTTAAACGTTTAGGTAACCGATGAAACCTAATAAGCAGTTCAATAAGCTAAAATTTGTAAAATAATCATTGGATGAATTCTAGTTGAACACCCATCTGTGACCATGTAACGATAAACATTAAATTGTGATAATCCTTAGATCAACCACCATTTCTTTTTTGTGGTTTAAATTCTTCTTATTCTTTCTTTTACCGCAAAAAATTTTGAGGCTAACATTGCGGTGGTCTCAGGGACGTGCTTAGGGTTTTAGCGGCCCTGGGCGAAACATATTGAGTGGCTTTGAACAAATAATAATTTGAGATATTTCAAATTTCTGTACTTACTAAATTGTAGATCTTGATCTGTTGCTTTAGGCGTTCAACCCCCCCGCTCTTTCACCCCGAAATTTGAATTTTTGTAAACAAAATGACGTTAATGAAGCCTCTGTGTCAGGAAGTACTGCCTTTTTTTCCACTATGCTACTGATGTGCCGTTGTCAGTTTTGGGTGAGAAAGTTTTTTGGATTAATTGATATCCATGAATTCAAGAGTTTTTTGGCGGCCCTAAATTTTGGCGGACCTGGGCGATTACCAGTTTGCTACCCCCTAATCAAGCTCTGGGTAGTCTATGGCTCTTTAGTAGCCTTTTACCTCACCTGTTCAAAGGACTCGCAAGCAGAAAAAAAGTCACACTACCGAGAAACACAAAAATAGAGAAAGAAGAGGAAAAAGTAAAATTAAAGAAGAAAACACTAAGAAATTAAAAAAGAAGGGAGAAAGACAGGTCGACACACACAACTAGCTGTCCACCAGCCCTCTTGTAGTTTAAATACAATCTATTTAAATAAAAATATTAATATTCGTTTTTTCATAACTTAATGCTTTTCACCGATTGATTTGAAATTTTTTGCACATCTTTTCAATCGTATGCGCGCGTGTTTTTATTTTAAAGTTATATTGATGTGACACTTGTGATAGGTAATGGCTTTGTTGGCATTACTAATACGGCAGCATTTGTGGGAGCTGGATCCGTCCGATTCGGTTTTCTCTAAACTAATCTCTAATAATATTTCTCTAATTCGCGCGATGGAGTGGAATTGTGTGTGTTTTGAGAGTTGTACTTTAGGTATGGGAATCATTATCTATCTACATAAATAAAAGTGTAAATATTCGTTCTTTATACTTCTTTATCGTATTGCTTTCTTTTTTGGGATTACTTTCGCGATCTATGACAGATGGATCTGAAATCTGGCCTTTTCTTATTCGATTTTTCATTTATCACTTTTTTAAGTGCAGTGGCTAGGGAATTCGGCGATTTCTCTCCATTTAACCAGACTGAATCAAAGCCATGCGTGACCGGATACAACTAGTAAATCATATAAATAAAATCCCATATTTAAAAGTTTTATTTCTTGTGCATTTGAGTGCTTTAGTATTCATCAGACTTTAAAATATTCGTATTTTTCTTTAACTTCCTAAGTTAGTGTACGGAAGAAATTAATTTGTGAAAAGATTTTTAATATTTTTGGTGATGATGGTAGTATTTGTAAAATAAACATAGAAGCAAAACCGTAGAGAATTAACGATTGTGGCGCATGTGATCGATGATAGTGGTTAGTATTTGATGAATTGGTTGAACACAGGGTTTTTCCCTGATTTACGTATTTTCCTTCCAATTTCTTTACAAACACACACACATCTAGAAAACTTGAGCATGCAGTAAACATCTTTATCGAAGGAAAAGAAAACGATCATCAACATGTCAGATATGAATAATTCCTTGCACTAAACAAAACATCACTTCCGAACTCTATAGATGAAGACACATAAAAAAGGCACTCTTTCTTGAATCAAAGAATAAAAAGGATAAATGACGATAATAAGCATTTTTTTTTATTTTCAGGAGAGCACAATATAAGCTTCTTGGTTAAGTTGCACTCAATAAGTATTGAATATAGAAACAATTACATATTTTCACATAAAATTAGAATATATTACGGACACGGACAGAGGCACAAGCCCCGAAGGGCAAGTGCTTCCCCGAACCTCCAACACAGCTCTACTCTGGTCTCTAACTTACAACTAACTGCCCATATTCAAAGATGTACGGGGGGTATGTCACCAGGTCAACTTTTGCCGTTAAGCTATTACATATGTAAGAGAGAAAAAAGGAACACGAAAGACTTTACTAGAACATTCGATGCATGCAGCTGCACACAGAGAAGCAAAAAGAAAAACAAAACACTGCGGTCTGGGAGCAGTGCAATACTGCAAGTTAGGCTTTCATATGAATAAGTGCGAAAAGAGGGTGGGAAGAAAAAATATAAATAAAACAGATTGCAGCTGCAAGTTTGATTAGCACAGCAGAAGGCAGGAAATCGAAATGATTAAAAGTGCGTTATTGCCTTACAAATAAAATGGCTGAAAGGAAATTTGAAAGATTTAAAAAGAGTTACTGTTAAAAACTTATAATTAATTAAATTTAGAATAGACTATTAGTTTAAATTTAGACAACAATAATTAAGATTTGTAATAATAATTTTTCCTAAAAAATATGCACTGTGTCAACGTGACAGTTAGTAATTTTGAATTTGTAAATCTGTGTGCCCATTCCTAATTTGTGTGCATTTTCTCGTAGTGCCTCTGTTAGCTAGTAGCGTAGTAAATTCACCAATTCTTCCATTACAGAATATCTGCCATATTGATTTTATGTATCTTGCAGCAACAAATGGAAAATATGACAATGTTTTAATTTATGTTTTGTGAAATTTATGTGTAATTTTCCAAAAATTCGAATTATCCTATTAAAATATTTCCCTAAAACTAAATGTAGTACAAAATAATAAGTTACTTATTTAAAAGCACATAAAAATGAGATTTTTCTTAATTTCTGAAAATTTCGTGATATATAAATTGGTTTCCCAAGTTGATACACAACTGGTGCAAGTGGATCACCAGTATGTTGGGGTAAATGACTCATTACTTGAACGGGCCAATTTCATTCCTTATGATAACAGAGAACAAAGCAAGTCTTTACCTCTATGATGGCGTAAAGAGCGGACCTCAGATGTCAACATTTTAAAAATATTTTTCCCACAACACGGAATCGCATCAATGGTGAGAAATTCGGGTGGTACCGAACTATCCAGTGAAGACATCGGCAATGCAAAATCGCATCGTTTAAGCAAAAAAACGGGAAAATGAGGGAACAGAGTTTGGAAAACAAGCGAACGAAGCAATTACCCTGAAACGTGATTTGACATACGACTGGATTTCAAAAACTAATGTAACTAATCGTAGGCTTCAGGTAATGGAAAAATGGACAATACGATTAACATACTCCGAGTGCCAGAGATGAGGGGGAAAGGGCCCAGTTACTCTCCTGAAGCGATGACGATTCATTTAAGATTGGTGAGCTGAACTTTTACAATGATCATAGCCTCTGGCAAATATCTGACAAATAATAATCAAAACCACATCTCCCCCCCGCTATTTCATCTTATAGGTTTTAATATATACCAACAGCGATTGTGTCACGCCCTCTAGTCAATGATTTTCAATTTAATTATCAACTGAATAAAAATTTAAGTAGAATTTAACCCGATCTTAGTTTTTCTCAGTGTATTATTTATCTTACGTTTTGTACTTGGGCCATTAATATCAGTGAACAATCAAAGATACAGGCTTCTTGTAAAGGGATGCACAAGAACGGACCATCTAACTAACGGTTCCATACGTTCCGATTTAAAATATATAACATTATAACCAATATTAGAATATCGAAAGAAATGAAAATTTTCCGTATTGCGCATGGACAAGGACTGGCTGTCAAGAAAACTGATAGAAATACAAACCTAGAGGATACCAAAATAGTGGAAGACCTGTACTCCGATGGATTGACAATGGAGTCGGAACAGGCTAATGGCCTAATCCCTGACGTAGGCGATGTTTGTTGATGATGATGATGGCATGGAAAATCCTAGGAATACTGCCTGGTAGTTTTTGTGCCATAATAGCTATTACGATCGCTAGACCAACTTAAATTAATTATTTACTTGTTAACAACTACACAACCTTAGAAGTGTAATAAAACTAAGTGAACCAACACTTTCAAACTGACACCTTATATTTCAAACTCATATTTCAAATTACAACACATTTTGAATTTCTTTTTAATATGGGCTAATTGTCCAATTATGACCAGTTTCTACATTCTTTTCTATTATTTGTTTCATGTAGCTACCTACATAACCTAGGAAAATTTAAGTTTTAGTTCTGTTGTTTTACTATCTACTTACGATTTAGTTCTGAATCTACACAATTTATGAAAGGCTTCATTTCATTTTTTTTTTCATGCAATCGTAAGCTTAAATATCATTCATGCGTGTTATTTTTCATGTTCAAATATTTTATAACATGTAAAAGTGCTTAGAAAAATGTTTAAAAATAAAAGGCATTTTCTGCTATTGAATTTTTATTTAAAAAAGGTTGCTACTAAAAAACCGTTTTAGATAATAAAATGAATTTCTTTTTAAGATTATAAAAGTATCTACCTTTGCCCACTTACCCACCTAAATTCTACAGTTTGACTAATATTGACTTACCTCACGAAAGGGGTAAATGGGCCAGCTTGACTGAATTCTTTATTATTTTTATAGCAATTTACAACAAGTGCCGTACTACCTTAAAGTTAAATTATGATGAAAAACTGTACCAATTATCCCACCTTACCTGAATTAAATGTTCTAAATATTTTTAACAGTTCGTATACATTGAGAACTTACTAATCTGATTTTTTTTAACTATGCAATCATAAAATAATTGTTGAGTATGTTAGATATTAGAGAAGATTAAGTAAAGCTATAGACAGATGTCAGCACCGATCAGAACGTTCGAACTCGATTAAGAAAACAATCTGCTTCGAGGACAGGACGCTGATTTGTTTTGTTTTGATTCGTGCGTATTATAATTCTATCCATTAACTGTGTCTTCATATTCAATAATACAAAGTTCTGTTAATCCACAATTCGTCATAATCTCCAGAGATGTAATTATTAAATTAAGTAGTCAAGTCATGTATGAATAAATCATCCATTCAAATTATCATGTTTTTTAGCTTGCTTTGTCAATGGTTCGATTTCTTACAGCGATTGATGGACATATGAAATGAGAATAAATGAAAGGTAAGCAATTACCTTATTTTCTAATTGATTTCTAATATGGTTAGTTAAGATTGACTAATATTCTATAATCCTTCAGGTACAATAATTAGACATTCTGTTTATTCTTATTGACCAATTCAACTCATTCAATTCATTCCATACAATGTACACCATTTCACTTCCTTTTAGGTCTATTAAATTACTCGCATTTAACTTTTGATACGTTTCATCTGAACCTAAATTCAAATTTCAAAGTTTTCTTTTTCGATTCCCTGTACAAAAATTACGCACACCATTTTCAACAGTGTGTATTATTTTCAAAACACCGCTGATATTAATTAATTTTCTTTTCCTTCAAATTAAAAAATGACTGAAAAATGCAGTACAATGATTGTGTCCATAGCAGGCGCGTAGCCAGGAAAATTTTTCGGAGGGGGGGGGGATATGCACCTGGAAAATTTTTCGGGAGGGAGATATAAACTTATATGTGTATAAATAGACGGAATTTCATCACTAATCCAAAAATTTCGGGGGGGGGGAATATATCCCGATATCCCCCCCCCTGGCTACGCCCCTGGTCCATAGAATATATTTTTCTCCTTTTTTGAAGGCGGGTACTTCCAGATTAGGCACTGGATCGCCCCGAAGGTATTAGCCATTCTATTATGAGGACACCCAATGGGCGGCTAACAATACCCCCTATTGAACCCGGACACAAGGCGTGATAGAATATTCCTTTAGCAACTACACCATCTGAACGGCACTGTCTGTAGACTTTTACATATGAAAGTACATCATAAATAAAACACTCCACTACTGCGATCAAAAAAAGAAAGTGCATAATAGATATTACAATAATCTTAAATATGAGATTTTATCACTCTACGGGTAATTATTTTCTTAACTTTGCGAAGTGCATACATACATACGAACGTATTCACATATCACTCTGAAACCAGTCTAAATGCATCCAGTGTTGGCTAAAATAGATGATACACACATGCATTCGTACGTACAGATATCTATACTCGAGGCAAACTTAACCTGATAGTGGAGATAAAGCTATGGACTGCGTGATTCCGCCGCTTTCAAATAGTTCTTTCCGTTTGCCCTGCTTTTTGCAAAACTAAGATATTTATCAACTATTAAGTGCTAAAATAAAGTGTATGTTATAAAATAATTGCATATTTGTCTTATTTGAATTCAATAATTAAAATGATTACGAAATTAAGTCAGAAATTAGATGTAACGCCTTCCCTGACGCTTGACCTCTTCTGTGCTGGGGGGAATCCGAACTGCAGATTCGCCTTGCGGATGGGTTGCTTAGTGATATTGACAGCCAAATAATTGTAAAGAGAAACGAGTGTCGGAGCGATACATTCGGAGAGTAGTGAAAAGGCTCCTGTAGCCTTCTCCGCTATCAGGTAAATTTTTCATATCATTTTTCACGGGGTAAGGTTTGCCCCGAGTAGAGTAGAAATTTATAAAAATGGATTCAGGCAATCTTAAACTAGGTGTGTAAGTCAAAATATGAAGATGGAACTTTTGCGTGATTACAATATTTTTTTAAATTATTATTATTATTACTTCGTACAAGGGAGTAAAATTTTTACGCGGATTTTAGAAATTCTTACTAAATTCATCGCTAAACAATTTTTTTTGGAATGAAACAATTATCGGAAAAGTGACATGCTTTGCATCAAATAAACACTAAAAATCAAATGTTATGACATTTATAAAAACTGCAAATACGAAGCATTAGAAAAATTGAACGAACACTTGATTTTTGACAACTGAATTCATTTACGCATTTGTAATATATATACACTTCTAAATGGTTATTGACCATATCAAGCTTAACTTGCTTGAAGGAAACTTTTTCTTGACATCTCTTGATAAATGCGTCTGCTTCAGAAAGCAGCACTCATATACTTTTTGTTTATTATGAGCATAAGCATAATGTTTAAAAATAAATGCGTCGCCTTCAGATGGAGGGCTTAAACTTTTTTGTTTATCATGAAAATAAAAATTTAAGGTAAAAAATAAATAAAAATAATTTATATTTCTTATGAGATAGTACATTTTTAAAAACTAAATTTTTTTTTCACCGAAACGAAACAGCGAAATAGTTTTGTTTGTAACTTGGATGATTAATGGCGGATAATATAATATTAAATATCCTTTTGGAGAGTATATTCTACTTTCGTCAATGATAAAATATTGATATTACACAATTAAGGAAATATTTTTTTCAAACATAATAAAATCCAAAACACATGTCAAGTAGGATGATTTACAGTAATACTTAAAAATACTTTTCTGCCGTCGGTTATTGAACTGATAAATTTCATACAACTGCCATCACGGAGGTTCGATTTCTTTTCTAATTTTTAACCAGACATTGACTATCTACGCTTTGATATTGGAAATATGTTTAAAAACTTATACAGGCAAATGAGTAATGCTTCAGAAGTTTTGAGAAACCTTGAAGATTGAAATTTCACCTATATCCAATTGAAAATATCATACTGACATTTATTAACTACATAAACTGGTTCAATCAGAGTTTTTAAAATTGACTTTGCCTTTTCTTAAATGTACACATCTTAAAACAAGGCTTCTAAATCGTAACAATTTAAATATTGTAATTTTAAAAGTAACGACATTTATATAGGTTTGAATGATATTGACACAAAGAATTTATGAGGAAGCTTTTTTTTTTTTTTTTTGTTCGAGAAACATATCACTGAAAAATTAATATCTATATTTAATCAGAATAATACATATCTTTCCTAGAAACCATAAATACACGTGATTTGAACATATATTTAGAACTTAACCATGGGAAATAAATATTGCCAAACATGGAAAATAAATATTGCCAAAATTATCACAAATTATGTTTAATGTTTGAAGAATCTATATTATAGAGCAGTCGTAAATATTTCATCTATACCTTTCTACGTGGCCTTTTCTTCTGTGTTTTCGGAAATCTTTATTTGTATTGCATAAATCCTGCTTCTCACGTACTTTATTATAATAAATTATGCGTATTTTCATACAAAGACACTGCATGAAAAGATGAATGCTCACAGTTATTGAATCTCAAATGCAAGTCAAGTATAAATACCACTTCGAAATTTCTAAGTTACTTTCTTTTTCGATTTGCATGTGCTAACAAAAACTATTACTTTTCTACGTGCTTTTACGTTTTTAGTGCTTTTCACGTTTTAATTATTCTTAGTTTGTTTTGTGTTTCTCTGATCTCTGTACGGCGTAAGGATAAAGTCTGTAATCGCCTGATGCATTGGGAAAAAAAAAAAAAAACTATAGGTGTACATATTGCCTAGAAAACTGTATGTCAGCGATCAGAATTTTGCGCTTCAACTTCTCAAAGATTAAAAAAAAAATTACTTTTCCTCATAAGAATTATCTAAAAAATCTTGTACCTACATATGTACTTGGTAATGAATATTCTGCATTTTTCTTTCATTTATTTATTTATTTATTTTTTTTTTTCAAAATGTAATTTTCATTTCCCATCACGTAAAAAGCAGGTTCGTTGAGAGAAACCGTGTTCTTAGACGTACAAATTCATTAATCTGCTCGTCTTTGTAATATTTTGAGAACATTGCAAGCAGGAACACGAGTGATTGAAATTCGTATTCATCTTTTGTATTAACGGCGTCCTTCACTACAGAAAGTTTCCGTTGCGTTTCGCTGTAATGAATGACACTTCCTTCTGGCGTCACGGTTTGATAAATAAGTCTGGCCTGACGCACAGGCCTTGTATTATTCAAAACTGGAAGACATAAAGTTAAGACCGGCAGAACACAGATATGACAGGAGAGTGCTCAAGACTAATTGCTTGAGAAGAAAATGCTACTTTCTATACTCGGTAATGTTTACTGATGCACAGCAGTTGTGTTCCTGTTTTGAGATCACTTGAGTTGCTTTTAATTATACGTGAGAAAGTTAAAAAGACATTTGTCTTCACTTCTATTTATCTTTTCTTATTTGCTAGCCATTTTAGCAAATGAATCGCCTAGCTATTAATTCCCGTAAGAAGAGATTGTTAGCATATTTTTCAAAAGCATACTCTATTCTGTATTGAATGTGAATTCCAGTTCATTTATCTGTATTCAACTGTAGCTGGAATTTCAAACTCAGTTTTTTATCATTTGTGCAAACCACTTCGTAAAATAAATAAATAAATAAATAAATAAAATAAATAAATAAATAAGCACTTTTGGCTGGTTCTTTTGGATTGTAATAAATCAGGATAAAAAAACAACGTATATGATCACCAACCAGTAAGAGAATTAAAATAGTAGGCTGGTTTCGGCAGTATAACATGCCATCTTCAGTGCTAGAATGAGAAAGGCTTCGCTTCTAACTTGTTTCCGCAGTGCCCGGGCGCCTTGCCCCCTCTACTGCGCTCATGAAGCTACATTAAGAAGGGGATATGATAGACATAACACAGTACCCAATATCAATAAAAAAGTGGGGGATGAGAAAGGCGAACATTTGCTCTGTTTATATAGAAAAAGTGCGGCTTAAGGACGGCATTTACGAGGGCCAATACAAAAGTAGGAATTCAAAAGAGGGTTTTATGAGGACGAATAAGAGCTGGAAATTGGGGTAACTGAAAACAGAGAGATTTCTAATATTCATAAAGGTGGGAGGGGGCAGCGAAAACACTATTAAGAACATTTTATGTTTTTGTGCCTATTGGAAGTTTCAAGAAAATCTAATTCACATGGGGGGGGAGGTTTTTCAAATAAGTTTATCTGAACTGAAGTCGAAAGCATGTTTGGCATCCCAACAATGTTTAGAGATGGCAGACCTTTTCATTTTATGTTTTTTAGCATATTTTTTAGCTATGGCTCCTTAATTCTAAATTTAAGGATGGGTTTAGATTGTTCAGTGTAAGATAAACCACACTGGCAACTGATACTGTGACTCCATGAAGCCTCAATGGGCTCTTTTAGGCACCAGAAAATTAATTTTTTCGTGGGCCAGAAAATTACTTTAAAATTGAATGTACTGAGATTTTTTTAGCAATTCGAGTATTGATTTAGGGAAGTAAGGGAGGGCAATACTGGTTTTTTCATACAATCTTGATGTCGTATATTCATTTCATATACATTTTATTTTGAAATTTTGTTAAAATATACTATTCATAAGTTATAATAATTGTAAAAGTGTATTATCATTATTATTACTTAATTAGCAGTTATAAGTACCATACTTGTCGAATTTATTCAATTCACAAATTTATTTCATAAATATATGAGTAACGGGAGAAATATCGTGGTGTATACAGTAAAACCTGTGTTGAACGACCCCCGTATTTAACGACCACCTGGTCTTGTCGACCATGCCTTAGCGGTCCCAAGTACCATATAATTATAAATAAAGGTTTATTTTCCTTATTGAACGACCACCTGCCTGACGCGACCAACGACCGCTATGTATAAGAAACAAATTTATTTAAAATCCTATTTTAACGACCGTGAATTCTTTAAAAAAAAAATCTTATTTTCCCCTATTTGAGTAAGTGAGTTTCGAATGATCAGCAATCACGCGGTATCTTGAAAACAGAAGTTGACACTTGTTTAGTTGAGTTGTAACGCAGCTTCCAGTCACTAAATAATCCATGAAGTCAGTGAACGCAATAGCGCCATGCACGCAGTTACTTGTGTTACTGCTTCTTGGTGGATATTTATTGAAAATAGAATTTTATTCATTTAGACATTACAGTGAATCGTTTAGCACATTTAAAAAAAAAAAAAACATTTCTTCGAAAAATAATTCCATCACAAAATCTGTGCTCCGTAGGAAAATACTACAGAGAATGACACCATTGTTTTGACCGACGAGCGATGCCGATACTGGCGAGAGCTAAGCGCGCAAAATTCAACACAAAATTTTATTATATCTTTCAATTTTTTTTTATTTAAAGATATTCTAACTTCATTTATTAAAATATATATAAATCTCACTGTCTTTCTCTACATATTATAAAAAAGTAAGTACATACATGCTTTTTATTATGTTATATCTACTATATAAAAGCCCTTTCAGTGATGACAGGTAATTATCAAATAAATTCCAATTCTATTGATAAAATTAAGTACACTTAACATTTTGTCAAAATGTATCGTATTACCTGAATTCAAAGACCGACCCTCCTTAAAGACCACATTTTCTTGGTCCCAGTGGTGGTCTTTAAAAACAGGTTTCACTGTATACGGTTTTCAAGGGCGAAAGGAAAACAAGTTCACTCACCTGATGTTACTAACACGTCAGGTTTATCTTATAGAGCTGACATAATTTTATTTAAAAAAATGGAGCTGACGCACTTACTGAACATGCGCGGTGAAAAAAATTGCTAAGTTCTTTAAACAAGGAAGATATTGTGGCATATGAATCGATTGCAAACCACTTTCTAACGCAAATGGATTTTTTTTTAAAACTAAGTTTGGTGACGTCTTGATAAGTGGCGATCTACGGTGTCTAAAAATTATCATCAAACGAGAATTGGGAGATAACGTGAAATATCTGTACACTACTATTAATGTAATTCTGCGAGACCCTGTAAAAGAACTTAAATTGTTATTTTCTCCCTTTTAATGAATATTAAGCTGTTATGAACGTTTATATGCTTGTGCTTGAAACGGATTAATGACTCTAAACTGCTATACAACATAAAGTATTGGAATTCTTTTGCGTGCTCTCGAAAATCTATTAATTAATGCTAGAAATATTATCTTCGACGAAGAACATTATTTTGGAATCATTAACTACATACAACAATAATTTTAATCCTTAACAAAATATACCAATTTTGTTCTCTTTGAAATGTGGAATCATTCCTAAAGCCGTGTGTAAATGACTGCCAACAGGAAGAAACTACAGAATTGAATATTATACAGAAATTCTTTTGTAAGTCTCGTAAAATGCCGTTTTGTAAGCTTGATCGCATAAAATAATTAAAAATACTACCTACACTATATTCAATAGAGTAAATGGTAAGGTACATAGAACGACATATATTTAAGTTTCGTAGCAACGATTGTATGTTTATGGCAGTTAGAGTACAGACGGACGGAAAGGCAAACAAATAAAATCATAAATTTTGACAGCTTTTAAACGATTTTTCAAAACATATGGGCATATACAGCTCCAGAATTGTTTCTATATTTCAAAATCTGGAATATTTTTGTAGAAAATTGCACACTCATAAAAAAGAAATATATATTTACTGATTGATCTTCATTAAAAAATTTTTTGAATAGAAACAATTTTTTTTACCGAACATTTCTAAACTATTTCTGTGCACCATGCCTCGAGAAAAAAAAAAGCCGAGATTTTTTTGGGGGTAAAATTAATTATTCTTTCTTCCTTAGTAATCATTTTTCAAAAAGATCCATTAAAGTGCCTGAAGGAAACTTTCGTAAAAGCCTACGATTTATACTGAAATAAAAGGAAAATGCATTTAATCTCGAAGAGAAAAATGCTAAAACATAGATAGAAAAAAAATTAAAAATCTTTAATCGAATCTAGTGATGACACATTTTTATAATAATACATAAATTACATCTAGTTTTCAAGTGTAAGAATTTTTCCGTAGAGGATATGAAGAGTGTATAAATAATTTGATATAAAAGTAACTAGAAAAAATCTGTGCATTTATACATTTAACCCTTTGAGGCGCAACCCTTTCCCAATGCTGAAAAAAGGACAGTCGTTGCCATCGCTCGAATTAACTACCAGCAAGATGGCGGACGATCGAAACGTCGTTCATCCCGTGCTACAGACCTAGACCCTTTTTTGACGCAGCTGGTTGTGCCCGCGCACAGCCAGCTGCGTCAGAAAAGGGTCTCTAGATCTGTGGCAAGCGATGAACGTTTCGATCGTCCGCCATCTTGCTGGTATTTAAGTCGAGCGATGGCAACGGCTGCCCTTTTTTCAGCATTGGGCAATCTATCCAGCTGTTCTCGCATTCTTCCATTTTTCAGCTGTCGGTGCTGTTAAAAATAATCGTGACCATTCTATTCCGGGAAATGATGTGCTAAAAAGTAAAGGATTGTCGTGGAGCTATGTTACCCGCAACTTTTTTTATAGAAATCAAATCTATTCTTCGTGACTGGACCAGTCAAAACGTCAGAGTTTGGTGTTACTAGAGCGGGAACACTGCGCGTTAAAAATATGATGTAGAAGTGGAATTATTATTAGATACACACCGCAGAGCCAATACATTATGACCACCTACTCCAAAACGCGTTGCGCCTCCAGCTGCAACTCCCCGGGGCATGGATGCAAAGAGTTTTTGTTAGATACTGGAGGTAGGTTGTACCGAATATTTAAGTAGAAGCCACACAAATATAATGGAATATGATGGTGTTTGAGCTCTGAGCTGTTGGGGAGAGGAGAGCAGCTGTTCTCCTGGAAGACCCTGACATACACCGACCCGACCATCGACGTAAAGAAGGATAAACCCGGATTCATCCTGCTAGGCAACTCTCTTCTAATATCAGTGGTCCAATCTCGATGTTTCCGTGCCCACTGTAAGCATAGTTGACAATGACGCTTGATAAGCAGAGACACTCGAGTCCGATGTCCTCTCCGCAGTCTCATATCCAACAGTATCTGCTGAAATGTGTATTCCGAAACGCTTGTGCTTGGACCTGCATTGTATTGGGCTGTCAGCTCAGCCACTGTCTGCCGCCGATTTTGCTGTACTAGGCGGGACAGTCTTCGGCGTCCACTTTGCTTTGGATAATGCGTGGACGCCCGACATCTTGGCGTCTACTGATGGTTTCAACGTCATTAATACACTTTTTATAAATACTGACAACGGCAGATCGGGAACAACCGACCAGTCGTGCAATTTCCAGAGTCTTCGGGACATTAAAATCTGCCCTCTATCAAATTCGCGTAGATCTTTCCGATCACTCACAAACGTAAGTGGAAGAATGATTCCCAACCTTCTCCAGCAACAGCTAAATATCATTCCCGCTTAATTACGTGCTCTTCATGTCATCCAGACTAGTTCATTGAAAAATGAGTGGGTGGTCATAATGTAACGGCTCTTCGGTGTGAGTGTGTGTGTGTAAAATTTCCAATATTTATGTCGCATAATTTGTGTAAGATGTGGGCTTTCCTAGGTTGTTGAGGTAATCTGTTTAATCATCTGAACAGCTAGAGCAAAAAATTGTTACTAAAATCAAGTTTTTTACTAACTCGTCTGTAATTATTCTTAATTTGATTATATGTATAGTAGACGTAAAGCCTTTGTGGTGGCAATTACAACGGGCGCTAGAAAAAAACTTTTGGAAAAAAAATATGTCTGAACTCAATATATTTAATCTTCGTCCACATCAAATAAATTTCATATTCAGTTTTTATTATGTACCGAAATCGAATTTCGTGTTCACCTGGAAAATTGCGGAAACATTTCACATTCGAACAATTTCGTTTTGTGTCAACAGCCCCTCTTATATTAATTCTTCATGCAGAGAAAATCATTTTATATGGGGGAAAATAATCCGTATAATTTGCTTAAACTATTTTTAAACGAATTGGAATCGCAATTTTCCCTTCAATATTACCACGCTTTTCGTCCTTAATTTTTTAATCTTTTTTGGAGTAATGGTGGTAAAATTTTTATCTTGGAGTGGTTACATGGAATTGTTACAGAATCAGTGAATCAGTGAGTCAGAGATCAGCGAAACTGTATAGTATGACATGACCATAAACTATTTTAACATTGCTGAAATTTACTTCAACTCAATGCAGTACGAAGAATTTTCTCTAGAAAGGGGTCAGCCTAATTATATTCAAAAATCTATGCTTAATTTATAAGTAATCTTAAAAATAATAGACAATTTTGAAAAATGTCACTCAAAAAATAAAAACCTCGCAAAATGATCATTTAGGAAAGCTCCACACTTATTCAGCTGCAAAAAAGTTTCACATGTGCATGTGTAGAAGTAGAACTCTATTTTTTCTGTCCTTCTTATTATTGTTTTAAAATATGTGTGGTATTTTGAAAGTTTTTAATCTGTTTTCATCTTTAAGCATGAGTTCTTGAGTGGTCTTTTTATGTGTAGGGGAAGGTGGGGCAAGATGGGGTAGCGGGCAAGACGGGGTACCGGGTCTCGTCGGTCCTACGAACTACCTATCATAGCCGCCCTGGCTCGTAATGACGAGCCATTGTATTGTTTATCAGTCAGCTTTGTGACCGGCTTCTAAGTCCATGCTTTTTTGCCCAACCGCCAAACCTCGGTTTTTGTCAAGATCGTTGTGATTTTCGTGTTATACATCGCATGTGTTCTGTACCTCAATATTAGTTTTCTAGAACTGACTGAAAGTTATTCTTGTTTATCAATAGTTACACCAGCAGGAAAAAGCATGTTTTCTTTCATATTTCGATTTAGTTTTTTAAGGTAAGTTATTTTATTGAAATAAGCGCGGGAGGGCAAGATGGGGTACGGGCGTATGGGGTACCCTATCTTGCCGCTCGAAGAAAACTATGATTTCTCTAAGACACTTTATTATCCTTTAAACTTAATAGAGTTTTCTTAACTTAATTGAGTTGTTTTAGGATGGTGATGAGGGGGAATCGGAGTGGAAAGAGTATGAAAAATGCGGTAGATGTTGTAATTAAACAAAGAATGGCGTATAAATTAGCGTCGAAAACATATTGTGTGCCACAAACGACCCTTGAAAGAAAAGTTAAAGCTCGTGTAGGAGTAGTTCCAGTCTAGTCATCCAGGTGCACCTACAACTTACCTTGGATGAAAGTTCCTTTGGGCCCAAAAAATCGAAAATTTTCTGATGACGAAGAGAAAAAACTTTGCAATTACATAATGGATAAGGAGGGTCGTCTTTATGGACTTACAGCAAAATATTTAAGGGCTTTGGCATACACTCTAGCAGTAAAAAATGGGAAACATGATCTCTTTGTGAGAAAAAAAAAGAAGCTGGCAAACATTGGGTTCAGGGATTTTTAAGCAGGCATCCAAAATTGTCGATACGGCTGTAAATGGCTTCAAAAAATGTGGGATTTGCCTATACGATCCAACAGTTTTTTCCGATAGTGATTTTGCTCCTCATTGACAACAAATATTCCACAAACAGAGAGATTATCCATCACTGAAGCATTGCCACAACCTATTACGTCGGACAACGGAGCAACAGCTCCAAATAGACCATTTGCATGACCATTTCTCTGAAGCTTCAGTTGACCCTGAGACGATAACGGCTGAGACAATACCTGCAAAGATAACTTCAGTTTCGACAGTTGAAGATTCTGACAAAATAACTATTGACGAACCGCTGATATGCCACATGCCTGTTGTCATGACACCATCTGAGATTGAAGCAGAGCGTGAGCCAGGATTCTCCACTTGGATGTCCAATATCGAAATAGATCAAAGGCCAACTACTCCACCATCAGTATTTTCTGTAGTTAGTCTTCAGCAAGTGATGCCTTATCCTGCAGCTCGAAAAATTTCTCGTGTGACAAGGAAACGAGGAAAAATGGTTATCATTACTTATTCCCCGTATAAAAATGAGTTAGAAGAAACAAGGAAATAAAGAAACTGGCAGAAGTTAACAAAAAGAGAAAAAGAGAGGTAAAAGAACAAAAAAGAATAAGAAAACCGAATTGGCTAAGAATAAAACCAACAATAATCCTAATTCCTCACCAGAATGTGACAACGAAGAAGATAATATGACTTGCTTTTATTGCCATGGAAAATACTTGGATTCTCATGAAGGATTGGTCGCATGTTCTCTCTGTGGGAATTGGGCACGCTGTAGCTGTGCTGGGATAGATGATGAGGACGATAATGCAGTATTTTTTTGCAAGTTTTGCAACCCAAAATAGAATATCTCTCCCATACCGCATCTTGCCCAGTAGGGTACCCCGTCTTACCCTAGCTAGGATGCAAGATGGGGCGTTGGGCATTTTTGACAAAATTGGCCATTTTTTTCATTTTCTATCAGTGGAAAATTTCTTAAGTTCCTTATTTCCAAAGATTGATTGTGTAAGAGTAATTATAAATAGATAAATATTCAAAATACTTAAAGATGTTCGTTTTATTAAGCTCCAAACATTAAGGACCCCGTCTTGCCACCCCTTCCCCTAACAAAATGTCGCTACCATTGGTATAAAAACACAATAGAGCATTCATCTGCTAATGGCCAATGCTAGACAGCAAAACACTTGGTTTCGAAGAGAGCAAATGTGATTTTAACTTAAGGGGATGGGTGAATTATTGCACCACTTTCTGTTGAAACTTTAGTTCCTTCCACCCTCGCAGCGTTTTGGTTCAGTCCCACACTGCCCCCTGCTGAAGTTTTATTTCCTTTTTGCTTGTAGAAAAGCCTTGTTGAAATCATCTCTCTCAAAAGATCAGCTTAAAACGATTATCATAGAAATTGAAACAGCATTGAATTCCCCACCACTAACCTACGTATATTCAGATGTACAAGAGCCGTTTCCTGTAACTCCTGCCCATTTTCTTTTGGGTAAAAGAGTTACCAGATTATCGTCCGTGAAACTGTAGTGAAAAGAACATTTCAGTACCCGAAAGTTATTAGTGAAAACTTTCGATTACCGCTAGAAACTATTGCAGTGGTTTTGGAACAGGTGGGAAAAGGAATATCTATTGAACTTAAGATCAGCTCTTAGCACTACAATTAATAATCTGATTTAATTTCTGATTTTTAGGTGAATGTCATTGTCCTAATAAAGAGGCGAGCATTTGCCTAGAAATTCCAGTAAACTTGGTCAGATTTTACAAAATTTTCCAGGGTGAGGCAATGTTTGGTACTATCTAAGTTTGGTTGTGTATTATTAGTATTTTTAGTTTAGTGTTATAGATATTCATTGTTGTTTTTATATTTTTTCTTTTAAGCAGTAGTGATGAACTTATAAAGTTCATCGGGGAGGACTTAGAAACTTTTATTCCTTCCACCTTGCAGCGTTTTTGATTCACTCTCACGCTTAAGTGTGCAGAAGTTTTGTTTTGTTTTTGCTCGCTTGCTTGCAATCTACTTTTGTGATGTACTTGTATCCACGATGCTGCGCAATAATCAAAAATTAAAGATTGATCTGCCAGATTAATTTAACTGCCTTTAATAGTTTCTTGTATTCATTTTTTGATACTTTATCTTGTGACAATCACAAAACACACAGTAAGGAAGAAATTATGGATAAAATTATTACACTTTATTTTACACTCAATACAGTTCTATACGTAAGCCTTTTTTCAAGGCGTTCTATTATTTAATGATAAGCTTAGCCGTCTGTCCTGCGCAGCATTGATCCTGAGCATTTTCCTTCCTTATTATGTGTGTCATATACTGTAATTTATTCATTTAAATTCACGAATTTTTCTTTAAAAAATTAATATCACAGAAGCTTTAAAAACAAACCAATGATGACTATAATACTTAAAAATTACTGGTGTTTAAAGGTTAGTATTAATTAAGAACTTTGTAAACCATTAAGAGCTATTTTTTGAGTTGTTTACAAAGTTATTCATTAATTATAAGGCAATGATCAATGCCATTCGAAAAATTGATACCGATTTTTCAAAGGTGGTTCAGTTATTTAAAAAAGTTCATGGAAACACACCACATGCTTTCAAAGTAATAAATAAATGTACAATCTATTTGTGTGTTGATCTTTACAGGATAAAATTTTGAAAGTAATTCAAGAAAAAAGTCTAGAAATTACTTTGCAGAAAGACGTATTTTATGTAAATATTTATCGCCATTTATTACGAGAAATTCTTTAAAAAACGGAGAATAATTAATCTTTACAAGAAATACTACTCTTCTAAGAGATTAACTTAATAAAGAATCTATTAGATAGAAATGCATTACTAAAATATTTTGAATTACTAACGTCTTTTTTAAACAAAAGAAAGGGTGTATGGAATTAAGAACTTCTATGCATAGAATTTGTAATTAAAGACAGTGTTCTCGCATTCTCCGAAACTTGTTCTATTTTTCTGGAATAGAATTTTAATTAGTACTGCTTTGCAAGAATGTTTTGAAAAATTAAATATCCTCTAATTTCATTTTGTTATCATGGAAATTGATATTATTTTATAGTTCAACAGTTTTCTGAAGCAATTTTTTTTTTGCATTATATATAATATATATATATATATATATATATATAAATATATGTGTATATATACTATATAACACAGGATAAATTTCTCAATTTTATCAGAAAGACTTCTGTGAATAAATTAAAATGCCCCTGAACTCAGAACGAATACAAGTTAGAAAATGAGGCAAGGATTAAACAGGAAATGGCGAAAAATTATTTTGTATAGAGATAAACTGTTTCATTAGGCGAAACTACAAGGAAATGAGGATTATAGCTCAGTATATTTTAAAGGATAGAATCTCCTTCGTAATCTCACATAATTAAAGTAATTTTTTTTTCTTTGATGCCAAATCTTAAAGTGCTTCCCTGTATAAACTATAGAAAGTTTTATATAAAATCGGCATAACTAACACAATTTATGCAGTAGTTGATTTTCTTAACACGGTAAGTTTCCTGCACCGACCACTGTACTGTGCCCACTAAGATAAGGGCTATTTTTGAATACTGAATTAAAAAAATAATTTTTTGCGTTTTTTACTCAAGAAGATACATTTCAACATATCTTGTGAAATTCTGTTAGATTTTCCTCAACCCGTATTCATTTATTTAAATAGTGATTTAGTGATTGATATGTTATGAAATTAGGACTTGTGTTCTTTTTTCGCGTTTGAAAATTTTCAAAGTGATTTTTTTTTCATTGATTACTTTCATTTTTACAAAGAAGCACATATGATTCAAAGAAAACCTCGAAAAATGAAAAAATATTTACAATAAGTAATTTTGAAATTTACAGTTGTACCTGTCTTTGTAAAAGATGTACCTGTGCTAATTTAATGGCACTACATTGACAACGACTCACAAAGAAAATTAAATGTCTAAACACATTCTTTAAACTTTGTTGGAAAATTTTAAAAAGTAACGAGTATAAAAATGTAATATTTAGTAAAATGCTTCAAATTTAGAAATAAAAATTTAAGATTTTTTATTTTTAAAGAATTTTCTAAGACAAATATTTGCTTCTAATTAACAAATTTAAAATAAACATTGAATTTTTAATTTGTTAATTTCTTTTTTCTTACTTTTTAAAATTAACATAAACTTTTGGGTTGACAAGCACACTTTACAACTATGCTTGTAACTAAAATTTTTCTTTTTGTTTCAGTACTTAAACACGGGTATTTTTAAATTACTATTTGTGTAGAAAAGTCATAAAATAAATTTAAGCACAAGCGACCAAGAGAATCGCGCCATAAATCTGTGCCACTTTAAGAAAAAAGGATTTTCAATACAGTTAAATGAAGCGTTATTTTAAGTAACCACCACATTAAAGAGTGAGGCAATATTTCATTTTACACTTCTTATGTTATACGTTAAAAATACGTAAACGGTGTTTTAGTATTATTTTTAAAAAAATGTTTCGAGAATCATTGCTCTGCGGCGTGATTACCCCGAGTACCGGGATAAATCCGCCACGTGTATCCATTGTGTACACCTGACCTCATGAACTTGTCACACTTTCTGTTGTACACACTTTTAAGCGATACAAAAAAATGCCACGTCGAGGGCTCTATGAAAGGCAAATAAAAAGTACTTTTATTAAATCTTATTTTACACAAATTTTGCTTTTCAACTTGAAAAGATATCAAATACTCGCTCATTTGTAGCAAAATAATTCAGTAGCATAATTATTTTTATTTAATTTACTTTTTTAAAATAACCGGGTTATGCCGCCAGGGTGTCATATATTATGAGAAACGATATTAGTGTACGACTAATAAAGATGTGTACACATAAAGACTATAAAAAAGTGACGAAATGTTAATCGAATCCGTACACAGAATATTTACGGCTATAAAATAACAGAAAAATGAATTCATATTGATTTATACATAATAAAGAATCAAATGAATACGATATTCCCATTATTAAAAGCACACTGTTTCGATCAGAACTTTAAATACCTACTGATGATGTATCTCATGTTGCTTGCAATAGTAGAACCCGTATTGCAACTATCTGGCTTAAAGATAATATTTGTTTCAATGAAATATATATATATACTAGCTGAAGTACCCGTTCTTCGCACGGGAATGAATGGACTTTTTGATATTACGATTTGTGGTGATTACTATTTATTGTAATAAAGAGTATAGCAAAATGGATATCGCATTATATTGTGTTCAATAACCATGCATACCGAATTTCAAGGCAATCGTTTGTACGGCGCAGAAGGCCATGCGGCGTAGTGCAATCTAGTGGCGAGTTTTAGCAAAACGGATACGGCGAAAATATTCTTCGCATTCAGATATCGATGAATACGAAATTTCAGGACGATCGGCTGGCCAGCCCTGAAGTTCATGTGTTGACGCGACATCTAACGCGAAACTCTTCCCCGTATTCAAATATCTATGTATACCTATTTTCATAGCGAACAGTTGCACAGTCAAGAAGTGATACACTGCAGTGCGATCTAGTGGTTAATTAAAGAAATGATTTGCTATAGTGCCGTCAAGTGGCGAGTTATAGCAAAATGGATAACGCCAAAATATTCTCATTGTTCAAATAGCTATGTATACTGATTTTCATAGCGACCGTTTGAATGGTCAAGAATTTGGCCGCTGCAGCGTCATCTAGTGGCGAGCAACATCAAAAGGAACACAGTTAGAATATATTCTTCGTGCTGAAATGTGTAAGTATAAGAAATTTTATGCCGATCAGTCGAACAGTATAGAAGTTGATGCGTTGCAGCGCCATTTAGCGGCAAGTTACGGCAAAATGGATACTGAAAAATATTCTCCGTGTTCTAATATCCGCGTGTACCAAATTTCATCGAAATCGGTTGGACGATATTTGCATAGTAAACGGCTAAACTGAATAGAATTTGACGTTCTGCTGCGCTACCTGGTGGCAAGTTAGAGGAAAACGGATAGCATAAAAAGCTTCTCCATGATAAAAGACTTAGGTGAACCAAATTTCATGGTGCAACGGTGCTCAACGGTGCTGGAGTTTTTCAACCTCATACACACATACCAACATTCATTTTTATCTATAACCAGTGTCATTATATATATCCCAGTCTCAAATAAAATCCAGTTTCAAATCTAAGCCTCGCGAAAGTGCCAACATACGCCATTTTGCAAGCGTTTTTTCAGGAAATCATTCGAAGCATTGACTTAGTAGCAATCAATATGGGAAATGGTTCGACCGCGAAAAAGTAAAGCAAGCCTTTATTTGAAAAGTAGAATCCCTTAATACAACCGAATTTTTTAAAATTATCAACTATAATGTGTTTTATTCATCGTTACTCCGATGTACTAAATGAGAAGATTTCAATTTTTTGAAATTTGGCGGAATTCCCCCAACTTAAATCAATGTACTCATTTGGCGAGAATTCTGGAGATAGATCGCTTGAAATCCCTTAACAACTGCATTATTTCTTTACGGATCATTAAAATTTAACGCTGTATTCTAATAAAACCTTTGCACTTGTTTTCAAAAATCTATTTCCTTAAGCTCTCAATAAATTGCGCCAAGCCGAAATCTGTGCAAACCGCTAGAACTCACTTTCTCAAAATCGGCATTTGAGCCATTTTATTTTTTCGCCAAACTAAAAAAAATTACCTATTAGCCTCGGAAATCTTCAATTCTTATTGTTTCGTGTATAAAACATTTCATTCCTGCTCCGATTTCCCATGCGCACGATATTATAATTTAAAAAAAAAAAAATAACCTTACGAATATAAACTAACAAAAAAAAAATCATTATTATACTTTTATATTTACTTTGAGAATTTTAAAACATTTTATTCGGCAAAATTGCCACACATGGCAACCACGATCCTTATTTCACACTTTTTTCACTACAGGTGGTACAATTACGGAAAGCTTTTTGCGTGGAGAGCATAAAAAATCTCTTAAATTCCGGGAACGGGTGGACTTTCGGAACGGGTGGAACGGGTGGAAAGTTTTAAAGTGGACTACGATTTATTCTATATTATTTTACATATCTGTGCTAAATTTCAGGCCGATAGGTCCATTTTTGTGGATTTGTATACGAATCAAATCCACAAACAAACAAACAAACAAACAAACAGAATTTCATTTTTATTTATAAGATATATCCTTATAAATAAAAAAGAAATTCTGTTTGGCAGTTTGTTTGTCTATTTGTGGATTTATTAGTATACAAATCCACAAAAGTGGACCTATCAGCTTGAAATTTTGCACACATATGTAATATAAATGATAGTCCACTTTAAAACTTTGAAAGTCTACACGTTTCCGGATTTTAAGAGATTTTTTATGTTGCCAACGCAGAAAGCTTTCCGTAATTGTAACCCCTGTAGTGAAAAAAGTGTGAAATAAGCATAGTGGTAGCCATTAGAGATGAGTTCGGGCTCATTTTTTGAAGCCCGAGCCCGAGGACTTTTAATCCGAGCCCGCCCGAGCCCGAGCAATATTATTTAACTCGGAGCCCGAGCCCGAAATTTCACAGTTAAAGATAAAAAAAAATCCAATTACTTCATTGATAGAATACAATGAATTTTGCCGTTTGTGCAAATTAAAGACAAATATAGTTGTAAACTTTCAATGCACTTTCTAATTCTTTATTTATCCATATGTTTATCAAATAATGTCGGATCTCATGACTCACTCATGAATATAAGCCGCCGTTCTGAAATATCCAAAGACCTTATCGCACCTTCTAGGCGCCAGTGCCGCTATTTTTTTTATAAGTACAGCCAACACCGGTTATAGTGAACCCGGATATAGTGAACCATCGGATATAGTGAACACAAACCATGAGTCCCGACTCACACACAGTATCTCTATCCATCATGAAGACACTTGGGTTTTAGTGAACTTCGGATATAGTGGACGAAATTGGATGGTCCCCAGAGGCTCACTATAACCGGAGTTGACTGTACTTTTACTTTCCTCATGAATCACTTTTTAAAATCTTTTTCAAGGAGTATGTTCAATAAAGGAGAAATTTTTCACGAGCCCGAGCCCGCCCGTGCCCGAACACAATTGTTAATTACAGAGCCCGAGCCCGGTTCGGGCCCGGGCTCGGGCTCGGGCTTTCGGGCTCGGGCTGAGCCCGTCTCATCTCTAGTAGCCATGTGTGGTGATTTTGCCGAATACAATGTTTTAAATTCTTAAAGTAAAAATAAAAGAATATTAATGATTTTTTTTTGTTAGTTTATATTCGTAAGGTTATTTCTTTTATTTATAATATCGTGTGCATGGGAAATCAGAGCAGGAATGAAATGTTTTATAAGCAAAACATTAGGAATTGAAGATTTCAGAGGCTGAAATGTAATTTTTTTTAGTTTGGCGAAAAATGAAATGGCTGATATGCCGATTTTGTGAAAGTGAGTTCTAGTGGTTTGCACAGTTTTCGGCTTGGCGCAATTTAAGGAAATATATTTTTGAAAATAAGCTCATTGTTTTATTAGAATACAGCGTTAAATTTTAATAATCCGTGCAGAAATAATGCAGTTATAAAGATATTTCAAGCGATCTATTTTCAGAATTTTAGCCAATAGAGTACATTGATTTAAGTTGGGGGAATTCCGCAAAATCTTCGCATTAGTACATCGGAGTAACGATGAATAAAACATGTTATAGTTGATAATTCAAAAAATGCGGCTGTATTAACGGATTCCACTTTTCAAATAATTGCCTGCTTTACTTTTTGGCGGTCGAACCACTTCCCATTTTATTTGCTGCTAAGTCAATGTTTCGAATGATTCCCTAAAAAAAATTCTTGCAAAATGGCGTATGTTGGCACTTTGGCGAGGCTTGGACTTGAAACTGGATTTTAATTGAGACTGGTATATATAATAACACTGGTTATAGATAAAAATGAATGTTGGTATGTGTGTATGAGGTTGAAGAACTTCAGCACCGTTTGACCGATTACCATGAAATTTGGTTCAAAGACTTTTATCATAGAGAAGCTTATTATGCTATTCGTTTTTCTCTAACTTGCCACTAAGTGGCGCCGCAGAACGTCAAATTCTATTCCGTTTAGCCGTTTGATATGCGAATAACGTCCAACCGATTTCGATGAAATTTGATACACGCGGATATTTGAACACGGAGAATATATTTCACTATCCATTTTGCTGTAATTTGCCGCTAAATGGCGCTGAAACGCATCAACTTCAGTACCGTTCGACTGATCGGCATAAATTTTTTTATACTACATATTTGAGCATGAAGAATATATTCTCACTGTGCTCCTTTTGACGTTACTCACCACTAGATGGCGCTGCAATGCATTATTATTTTAATTCGTCACTAGATGACGCTGCATCAGGCCAAATTCTTGACCGTTCAAACGGTCGCTATGAAAATCAGTATACATCGCTATTTGAACAATGAGAATATTTCGGCGTTATCCATTTTGCTATAACTCGCCACTTGACGGCGCTGTAGCAAATCAATACTTTAATTAACTACTAGATGGCGCTGCAGTGTATCACTTCGTGACTGTGCAACTGATCGCTATGAATATAGGTATACATAGATATTTGAACACGTCGAAGAGTTTGGCGCTATCCATTTCCTATAATTTGCCACTAGATATCGCGTCAACACATGAACTTCAGGACTGTCCAGCCTATCGTCATGAAAATTCGTATACATCGATATCTGAATACGAAGAATATTTTCGCCGTATCTGCTTTGCTAAAACTCGCCACTATATTGCGCTACGTCGAATGGCCTTCTGCACCATACAAACGATTGCCTTGAAATTCAGTATGCATGATTATTGAACACAATATAACACGATATCCATTTTGCTATATCTCTTTATTACAATAAATAGTAATCACAACAAATTGTAATATCAAAAAGTCCGTTCATTCCCGTGCGTAGAACGGGTACTTCAGCTAGTTCTTTACGAAAAGGATTTTACTTCCCCTAATCAAAAACCTTATTGTTTTACTATACAGATAGCTTTAAAATATTAATTTTACATTGCTACCCTAGCAGCAATCTTTGCTCGGGCTTTACCAGGCCTATGATCAGTGTATCGGCTATTCATCGTCTAATCATTACTGATCATCGTTAATTTTTCGTATGTTCATCTTTTCCCGATGATCGAATCTTTACACTAAGATCTGATAGGCGCTTTCAAGATTGCGAAGGGTAAAGCGAGCAAACAGGTTTATATCGGTCTTTCTACCAAGCAGCTGAACGGCTCGATATCTCCGTTCCTTCATTAATGTGCAAAGAGCATCATATGGACACCATATGTTTGTTTTAAGGTTGCTGATTGGCTAAGCTCTGTCAAAGAGGGGAGACAAGGAATATTTTTAAAACAAAATTTGTCAGCGACTAAAAATTCTGGAAGTATCCTCAAAAAGTGCGAAATTAATATACAGGTTGTCCAGCCTTAATGTGACCCAATAGCTAATTCCCGAACTGTTCGGTTTAGATATGCACTTCCAATTTGAAAAATGTTTTAAAAAAGGCAAAGAATGTTTTTACGTGCATTTCGAACCCATTTAGAAAAAAATTACAAAAATTAAATTTTGATACGGTCCCCAGGTCCTATCACTTATATTTAGGAAAAGATGCAGTACTTAAAAACAAAGTAAACACAAAAAGTTTCATTTTATTACGATAAAAACTGACCAAGTTATGGAACTTTGAATATCATATATTTCATCCATTTTCTCGGCCAATTTCAAGAAGCTAGTAAGGGACCGTCTCCAAAGTGAAATTAATTGGAACTCTGCCAGGAAACTTTCGCTCTTGCACGTCACTCTTATGTAAATCGCTTTTTAAATTTAAAAGTACATACATTACGTTAATATTACAATAATTGAGTACTTAAGAAATAAAATTTATTCTGTGTACGTGTAAAACATAGATAAATAAAATATTTTGGACGAAGAAAACTTTTCAAAAGCAGTTCCAAAAAAATAGACTTATTTGCCTGCGGCTTCAGACTGACTAATATTAAAACATAAACATTAATCATCATTAATATTAAAGCATAAACATCATAGATTGACAATTTGTATTGCTGTATGGCAAACAATAAAAGTTAAATTAAGGAAATACAACTTGTACCGAAAAGTTTAAAACAGCTTCTTTTAACAAATAGCAGCAAAGGAATACAGGATTTGTCGTTCAAATTATAGCATAATGTGGAATGATGCGCCAATCATGAATCAGGGGCTTTATTATACCAGAGTGACCAAATTAACTTAAATAATGTTCAAAATGACAGCCTTCCGCAGAAATGCATTACCGAACCCGCGTCAGAAACTCCGCCTGTAGCTTCTGCAACATAGTTGGTGTCACAGACCTGCATGCCATGCTGATTCGATTGAGTAAATCGGATTTACTCGTGGATTCACGTTCGTACACGTTGCTTTTCAGGAAGCCCCAGAGAAAGAAATCCAGAGGACTTAGGTCGTATGATCGCGGGGGCCACTCCTGTTGACCTCCGTAGCCGATTATTCGAGTGTCAAATGTCTGCGCCAAAAATGTACATGATTGCGCAGATTTGTGTGCGGGTGCACCATCATGCTGGTACCACATGCGTGACAAATCCCGTAAGGAAACTTCATCTTCTAAAAAATCGGCTAACGGTCCAGATAAAATTTCCGTGTATGATTCTGATGTTAAAGGTCCATCGAAAAAAATTGGGCCAATTAAGGTGCTCTTCCATATTCCGCACCACATATTCACCGACCAACGCACTTGCTGGTGATTCGGTCGTATTAGATGTGGATTTTCGAGGGACCAATAATGCGTATTCTGTGTATTAATAGTGCCTTGCCTCGAGAACTGGCATTCATCCGACCACAAAACTTCATTCAAAAAATCTGGATTTTCATCCAGTGTGTTTAACACGAAATTGCAAAAATCAAAACGACGCTTCTGGTCTCCAGGCATTTGTTCCTGCGTCAGGACTAGACGATAAGGATATGCACCGTACGTATGTAATATGTTCCACACCGTCGATTTTGAGTAGGAAAGGGCCTTGCTAATATCCTGGACACTGCTTTCAGGATGAGCCAGGGCATATCCTAGAACATCCTCAGCGGGTATCCGCAAGCTTGAAGGTGTGGCACGAGAAAAGGGAATACGTCTATGACAACTCCCAGTTCTATACAAGCGTTGAACAGCACGGGCAATTGTACAATAAGATGGATGCCTTCGACTAGGAAATTTAATGGCATAAAGTCTTGCCGCCTCTCTCTTATTTCGATTACACTGCCCATACAACAGTACCATTTCGCAGTATTCTTCATTTGTATACATCTCGTTCTCCCGTACTAGAATTCGTAATATTAGAATACGACTGTATGCAATTGCAAGCGACTAAACAACAGACTTTTAACGTTCGCCGTGATTTGTACCGCAGCAAATCAGTCTGAAGCCGCTGGCAAATAAGTCTAAGTTTTTGGAACTGCTTTTGAAACGTTTTCTTCGTCCAAAATATTTTATTTTATCTAAGTTTTACACGTACACAGAATAAATTTTATTTCTTAAGTACTCAATTATTGTAATATTAACGTAATGTGTGTACTTTTAAATTTAAAAACGATTTACATAAGAGTGACGTGCCAGAGCGAAAGTTTCCTGGCAGAGTTCCAATTAATTTCACTTTGGAGACGGTCCCTTACTAGCTTCTTGAAATTGGCCGAGAAAATGGATGAAATGTATGATTTTCAAAGTTCCATAACTTGGTCAGTTTTTATCGTAATAAAATGAAACTTTTTGTGTTTACTTTGTTTTTGTGTACTGCATTTTTTCCTAAATATAAGTGATAGGACCTGGGGACCTATAAAAATTTAATTTTTGTAATTTTTTTCTAAATGAGTTTTTTGGTTCGAAAAGCACGTAAAAATATTCTTTACCTTTTTTAAAACATTTTTCAAATTGGAAGTGCATATCTAAACCGAACGGTTCGGGAATTAGCTATTGGGTCACATTAAGGCTGGACACCCTGTATATATATATATAAGAAATTTTCCTTTTTGTAAATTTTTAATGACATTTCATTCAAAAACTTGCATTCTTCCCTAGAACAGCCTTGAAGAAAAGGATGTTTAGTTATAAAATTATATACATATGAAAGTACATGAATTAATTGATACAATAAAAGAAATAAACAAGCTAATATGCGATGTATGTGCCAAGGATATATGTGCCAATTTTTATCGATTGCTCAGTTTAAAAGTTTCACCAAAGGTCATAGGATTCACATCCTAAGTTGCAAGGCGTTTGCTCTTCCGAGATGAATATACCCAGCTAGAAATGTCTTCACTTTTTTTGCAAAAAAAGTATAGAAATTGTACAATTTGTGCATAAAAAGTGGATATTTTTTATTATTTTGAAAGCTTACAGTTTTTGTGCAAATTATATACAGTTTTTATGCATCCTAAAAAGTGAATATTCTTTATTGTCAAAAATTGTGCACAAAAAGTGTATACTTTTCAAAGTATTCAAAATATTCACTTTATATGCAAATTTTTTGCGCAAGAAGTGCAAACTTTTTCTAGCTGGGATTTAAGCAGTTTGAACAATTTTCGCAAAATCTCAAAAAATAATCCAAATTTTAAGAAACTTTAGGGGCATAGTTGCAAATTGTACGACCACCTATCGTACCACTAAATTTTGCTTTATTCACTTAAGTCGTATGTGATGCGCCGACAAAAATTTATGCAGTTTGAAACGATTTTCAGAAAAAATCTCAAAATCTAATTTTTTCAATCCGACGATTATAGCTTAAGGTGAGTGATTGCCTATCATGTCAGTAAATTTCATTCCTTTCGCTTTAGTCACTTTTACGTGATGTGCGAACAAAAATTTACGCAGTTTGAAACAATCTTCGAAAAATCTCAAAATCTATAGAGAGATTTTTAAAATATTTGAGATTTTTAAAATATTCATTATAATGAATATTTTTAAAAATTCGAAGCCTATACTTTAAGTTAAGTGACCACCTATCATGTCAACAAATTTTATTTCATTCGCTTCAGTCAGTTTTACGTGATGTGCGAATAAGAAAAGACAGAACGACAGACAGACAAACTTTTTTTTTCTTTTTACGGCCGTACACAGGTCCCAAATGCTTAAAACGGATAGAAATCGCAAAATCTTTTTAATTTTGAGTAGTGTACCGGAAAAGTCTAGTTTTATTTAATTAGAAGCTTAAATGTTCCAATTCCGAAGTGGAAACAACAATCACTTCAAATTTTAGTCTCGCCAATAACGAGTCAGACCCCCGTCTAGTGGTTAGAATGCCTGGCTACCAAGCGTTAGTTCTCCAGTTCGAAACCAAGTCTCGGAAGCTTGAAAAATGAAGTTCAGATGGCAGCATTAAAATTCAAAGAGAAGAGGAGAAGTTCGAATTTACTTTTTTTTTTTTTACTTTTAAAAAATTGTATCTAGCTGGGATATACCCCAATTTTTATCGATTGTTCAGTTTAAAACTTATATCTAAGGTCATAGGCTTCACATCCTAAGTTGCAAGGTGTTTGCTCTTCCGAGATGAATATAGTCCCAATCGCATCGGTTTTACAACGGCTCTACGCCCAATTTTCCCCCCTTGCCGATGATCCAACCCTACTATTCGGGAGAGGACATGCCCGAGCAAAATCCGAGATAAGAGCCCCCGACGCGATGAAGAACCTTGCATGGCGCGCGCTGCGCTTCCTCCCTGTCGGATCATCGGCATTTCAGGAACCGATGACCGTTTGCTACTGGGGTAGAAAGAATCCTTTTTTTGAATAAAATTTCGTCTGAATTGATTGAAAAGAATGTGAATAATTATATTCCCGTTTTAAGAAGGATATTTGTAGTTAGTAAAAATTCAGCTTAACCCTGCTGTTCTGTTCACATTCACTATGCACATGTAACGTTCGGGTCAATATGACCCGAACGTCGAATAGCAGCCACAAGTGTTTAATTTTTTCAAAATTATAAAATTATATTATGCTCAAGGCAAATAATTGCTGTAAAAGAAGAAAAGCATGATATATATTTGAAAAATAATATAATAAACAGTAAATAATTCCTTCAAACAGTAAATATCTTAACTGTTGGAAGGAATTTTGTTTTAATGACAAGTGCAAAACACTTTAATCCTTGTTTTTGTTTGTTATGTAAAAATGATTCACATTACACAAAACATAGTTTTGCTACATCATAATTTAATTTAAAATGTTTCAGAGAAATTAAATTTATAACTACGCACATAAATTATTGTTATTTTACTCACCAGCCATATTTCTATTTAAACTTAGTCGAAAGCGTTATAATATTATTTTCTTCACAAGAAAGACAATAATCTTAGTAAGAAGTGTATTTAGATTATTTTGAAGTAGTTAGTTTGATTCCATACGATCTCAAACAAAAGAGTTTTTGTCAAAACATCTTCAAAATGTTCTTCATAAAATTATTTAAGTATTACTTTCTTTTGAAAAGATAAACTTTTATTACTTATAGAATTCTAGTTTAAATATTCTGAAATCTTTTTAAAATATATGTACATGATAAAGTATTTTGTGTATAAACTAATTAAAATTTTCAATTGGGATTTTTTCGAAAATGGTAAAACTAATATCCTTAAACGATGTATTAAAAAATCTGGAAACCAATATTTTTACAGTATTACAAATTTTTATTTTACTTTCCACAACGTTCCTTTAACAGGAGCAGTCAATTTTATCTTAGCTTTCAGAAATGGACGTGTATAGAAGAAAACGAGTTTTAAGTTTCCATAAACCAGCTCTTCACACAAGCTTCAGGCGAGCGCCGCACGGATATTAGAATGAGGGATTTGAAAAAGATATGAAAAAACATATATTAGCACATTAAAATTTCAGTAAAAGTAAAATGAGTAAACTTTTACGTATTCCATTGTATTTTTCTAATTTTATGCAAATTTTTTGCATATTTTATGCAAATTTTATGCATATTTTTTAAAATTTCTTTGGAACTATTGTTTAATTACTATTTTTATGTTTTTAAGATTTAAAAAAATGCAAATTAAAAATAAATAAAATTACATTTTCATTACATAAAGAGCATATTTTCCTTAAAAAACGAATTATAATCTCACAGTTTGAGATAGATTGACTCTGATATTGCATTGTAGTATTGAAAGCTAAGAGAACTATGCGTAAAATGAATTTAATCAGAATAATATCTCTACCTAGTTGTTATCTTACAGATTCCCAACGTTTTCCTCCGGGGTTGAAAAGCAATCCCAGTTTCTGAAGTAGTTTTAATTTTATATTCGCTATATCCATTTAAGTAGAAGCGTGAAATTTTAGCATCGGTAATAATTAGGGAACAGCAAAATCTCATATGCGATAGTTTGATATGAGAAATTAATAACTGAATTTGTTTTGGTTTTAATGGAATATAAATAGACGGGGCATAACAGGAATAAAACAACGTTGTTCAAATGATTAAATATGTATAGATAAAATTAAGGCATTTGTAAAATCTTTCAGAACATTTCAAAAAGTAGGGTATTTTATTAGAGTTTATATTATATATATATATATATATATATATATATATATATATATATATATATATATATTTCTGGTATTCGTCGATAGATGTGCAGTCATACACGCAGTATAGGTGTGCAATGAGATTTCCTTAACCCTTTAACGCGCAGTGTTCCCGCTCTGGGAACACCCAACTCTGATGTTTTGATTGTTGCCAGTCACGAAGAATAGATTTGATTTCTATAAAAATGGTTGCGCGTGACATAGCTGCACGAGAATCCTTTACTTTTTAGCACGTCATTTCCCTTTAAAAAATTGTCACGATTATTTTTAACAGCACTGACATCTGCTGAAAATTGGAAGAATGCGAGAACAGCTGGATAGATTGCCCAATGCTGGAAAAGGGCAGCCGTTGCCATCGCTCGACTTAACTACCAGAAAAATGGCGGACGATGGAACGTTCATCGCGTGCCACCGATCTAGAGACCCTTTTTTTGACGCAGCTGGCTGTGCCGGCACAGCCAGCTGCGTGAAAAAAGGGTCTCTAGATCGGTGGCACGCGATGAACGTTTCGATCGTTCGCCATCTTGCTGGTAGTTAAGTCGAGTGATGGCAACGGCTGCCCTTTTACAGCATTGGGAAAGGGTTGCGCCTCAAAGGGTTAACAGGTGTACAGCAAGAATCTCATTCAATGCTTTAGCTGTAACTAATACAATCCTTATTTTGAAGTAAGCGCATGATTTCACTATCCAAACTTTTAAATATATTACGCTTATGTGCTTTTCTTAAGCTAATTACTGAAAATGTGCATGATTTCGAAATCAAAACTAAGTATAGCACCTGTATACAGTACTGGGTGTATGGTTACGCCACTTTTCGTTGCGAAGACAGGCAACTGTGGTGTGTTACGTCTGTACCGTACAAAATGTGATACTGCCAAACTGCTATTTTGGTATTAAAGTCGTAGTTTCTTTTGTACAGGATGCCACTTTTAGTAAAAATTTTAATTTATCCTTCCGTCACTTATTTTTTATATTCCTGAATTTATGTTAATAGAGGATATTAGCTGGATTTAACTAAGTGTTATAATTTTTTTTCCTTTCATTTTGCGCAGACTCACTAAGTGGGGGGCATACTATTAGTCGTTAATTGTAATTGTAGTAATTTTGCATTTTAACGTTCTGGCTTAAACGAAATATTGATCTTACAACGAGATTAATTTTAAATTTGTTTACAGATTATATTAGAACCGCCCGCATTTTATAAAAGAATGAAACAATGTAAACACAGAAGGATTAAAAAATGTTAAAACAAAAAAACAAAATAAACACTAATTTACTCTTTTCCCCTTTCAAATACACTGATGTTTCGTTGTTGATGAAATAACAAATAAAACTAAATTAAAAATAGAAGTAATTATCTTTAGTATGTACTAAGTCACCAGACTCATATTAATTGAAACCTACTCATACGGCTTTTTGTACTCATTTAGTTTCTTCTTTGGTATTACATAGGTAATTATAGTCCAGATATGAATATTTATTTTAACATTTTTTACGTATTACTTCATTAAGTTCTTATGACAGGAACGGTACAACTCCCGCACAACAGCTACGTCTCACCCGCAATGTAATGTTTTAGAAAAACAAAAACAAAAAACAACAACATATTAATTATTTATACACACACGCATATATATATATATATATATATATATATATATATATATATATATATGTATATATTTGTAGCAGTATATATGTTTTATATTCTACATTAAGTAGCGCAGCATGATTCATTTTATTGTATGTGTTTGTGCACCTAGGGATTTTTTTCTCAAAAAAAAAAAAAATAAGAAATTACGGCATAGGTCCCGGAATCATCCTATATCAATCTACTTTATAGAAGCGAATATTTTAATAGTTGAAGACATTTTTTGAAAGTTCGAAATGACAGATTAGATTAAAAATTTTACTTGCGCAGGTATATATGTAAAACTGTGACCCAAAAAGCAAATGCTGAAGATTGGCCACAAAATTTTCTCTTTGTACCTCTCTAATAATATTAGGTAACTAATTTAATAAATTAAAACAATATCAAAATGAGACTACAGAATTTCTTTGAAGAAAAATTAACCTGCATTTGAGTCCAAAGAATTGAAATAGTATAAAGTATATGAATTTCGGTATAAGCAAATGTAATTAGGAATTTCAAAACTTCATAAGTCATGATTTTTACCAAACGCATTGAAACACGGGTTTTCAATATACCTTTATATCATCGTTAATGAAATAAAGGTACAACATACTTTTAACTGTAATATGTCCAAAAAGTTCCTGGAAGTTCACGTACCTGTGTGTTGCATAACTTTTATTCATAATCGAAAAATTGTAATTTGAGTTGTTTTTAAAATGATCTATTTACAGATCGGGTAGCCCACCAGATAATGTTTGAAAATAATTTAATACATGTGGATAGCTGTAAGTAAGTAAAACCAAACTTGCCGATTCAAGTACGAACACTTAAGGTTTCAACAGAGCATTCATATTTTAAAATTGAAAAATCTTATATGTTTTCCATGGAACTTTAATAAGCATTATATGCAAGTGAAGCCATTGCAGGAAATTTTGCATCTCAATCATTGAGAGTGCTAAAGACATGAACGTATTACACAAATAATACCGAAAGTCCTGTCAACCTGCTGATACTCTCAGATCTTCTATATCTTAAAACATTTTTTTTCTGTAAGCATCGAATAAAGCAACAGCTTTTGAAACATTTTTAAATAGGTGTTTCGAGTTTATTCTCGGAAAACAGTAAGTAGCAATCCAGATAAAAATACAAATCCTTTAAACAAAAGTGTGCCTAATTAGAACATAATCCATTTTCTATCTTAGAATTGTTCAACGATTAGCTCTGTAGCTTTATTCAATTTGCGGGGCCGTGTTAGAAAACTTTAGTAGGTAAGACCCTTTACATTAAAGCTACTCTGGGAATAATTAAAGAAGATGGGAGTAATACATATTTCAGCATTTTGATCGGTGAAGATAAAGCGGATAATCTCAGCCGTTTGAGATTACTATATACTATAATTATCATTTTCTTATAATGCAGGTTATTTGTATGACACATTTATATCTTATACATTTATTCTATCTGATTGAGGGGAAGGTGGACCAAAATGATCCTAGCGGGGAAAACGAGCCACCTATGTTTTCTTCCAAACAGGCAGTGCTATGTAATAGGTAACACATAAACTAGTTGTGCCAAGTCAAGAAGGAGCAGTGGCGATACTTAAGCGACCGGTGTATTAGGTGAGTCAAAAGAATTTTTTTAAAAACTGGGTTTTATTATATCTCTTATAAGGTAAGCACTAACTTTCTTATTTACTTCGAAATACAGTTTTTAATGCACAGAAATATGACTTGGTTTACTGAATAATGTTTTTAGATGTGAATTACATTTGTTTAGTTCGTTATGTTTCTCGACGTTTTCCAGTAATATGACCTAAAGTAGGCATCCGTACTGCCGATTAAAATGATCCATCTCCTGAAGAAACTCCAGTACCGGGTCCAAGCACATCATGGCAGCCCTTCAAACGTTCTGAAAATGAGTGACTTCCTATTACATTATTTATTTCTACATTTATTGTAAGCCATAATTTTTCAATTAAAATTTTGAAATATTCCATTTTATTGTTCGTGACCTTTTTTTTTTATTTTTAAATTTTCATAAAATAGGTTATGCATACTATTTGCTTGTAAAATTATTTTATTTCTCCTATAAAAAACAATTTACAATTATTTTTGTATGAAGGATCATTTTGTCCTTGGGTGCGGGTAAAATGATCCTTTTGACACATGTTTAAATTTCTATTTTTCATAATTTATTGTGGGTTTAAAATATTATTAAAGTATGTTTATGATGCAAAATATTGTGGCAAAGGGCTGAAGTTTTATTTACCATTTATGGTATTTATGCAAGTTTTCTTCTTAATTGGATTATTTTGGGGGACCTTATCCGATATGCATACCAATTCGTGCAATATCGGTATTCTTTTAATTTTTTGCATTGAAAACTAAGTTAATTTCTAATTGTATAATTTTATCCTTTCTAAAAGAATGAGCAAGTATGATAGTGTTTTAGCACTTTAAAAGTGTTTATGATTTCGAACAGTCTATCTTCCCATGCTGCAATTGCCAAGCATAGCCATGGAATGTTAATAAATGTACTCATGATGCTGATATATACTACAGAGTACGTATAACTTAAAGAGAACAGTGGGTAGAGAATGAATAGCCTGCACTCCAAAGCGTTAAACCCTTTGACGAGCAAGCATTTTTTGCATTACTCTCCAGGTTTCCAGGTACCAGGAGAGATTGTTATATTTTCGACATAAAGTTCATGATTAATATGCAGTTATTGCTAACAGATGTAAAATATTTAAGTCTCCAAACTCTATATATGTCGTCAGTTAACTGTTTTGTAGAAACTATCTAATATTTTAAGTTAAAAATTATCAGAGCAGAGACCTGCTTTTTAACAAACAATCAAAATTAATTGATGCCACAATTTCTATGTTTACAAATACGAAACATTAGAAAAAAATTCAGTAAATTGCATCGGTGACATCTAAATTTATTTACGCTTTCGTCAGAATTTTTTTTCCTAAATATTTATTGTCCGTGTATAGTTTAACGTATATGAAGTTGGCCTTTCTCCTGCCGTCTGTTTTTGATAAATGAGTCTCCTAAAGAAAGCACCACTCGTAAAATTTTTGTTCATTATGAATGAAAAAACAGAAAGTGAAAAAGCAGGGGACAAATCTTAATCATTATGATGAGACCCTGCCTTTTTAAACGCTATTTTCTTTTACTTAGATGAAAACGAAACTGAGAAATACTTTTTTTTTTTAACTTGAATGATTAATGAACGACAATTTAATATGAAATATCTTTTGAGAATATGTATTTTATTTTCTTCAGTGATAAAAGGAGGGTTTGATTTTACACAATTGAGAAAATATTTCGCACAATTCTTTTATACATAATAAAATCCAATACCCAGATTAAGAAGGATATTTATGGAATTAATTTAAGTGCTTTTCTACTGCAGGATATTACACTCATAAAATTCCAATATATTTGTTTCATTATTATTTTTTAACCAGACATCAGTTATTAGTACTGAGGTATTGGAAGTATACGTTGAAAAACGTAAATGGAAAAAAAGTAATATTTTAAGTTTTCTGTGAACTCCAAAAGGTTGAAATTTAATCAATATGAAATTGAAAATATGGCATAGACACTTCACTATAGATGATCGTCCAGGATTTTTTAAAGCTTGATTTTCCTATTTTTATTTGCACGTCTTCAAGCAAGTCTGTTGAAATAAATTGCTCCACTTGTTGAAGTAAATTGCTATTTTAAAAACGGCATCTTTAAAAGTAAAAATATATTTATATACATTTTAATGATTTAAATTAAAATATTTATAAAAAATATGGAATTAAAAAAAAACATGTTGCTGAAAATTCGATATATTTTTAACTCTGCCATTTACTCAGAATTACTTCGATCTTTCATAGGAATATATCAAGTAAACGTCACAGATTTACAATTTAAAATATAAAAATCTTATTCAAAATTTTGATGTTAAGTCATGTGGGGCACTCTGCTTCCAGGGCAAATAATCGTCACTCACTTTATAGTTTTTTTTTCTTTTTTTACAAAACAGCTAAATTCTGTCAAGTCATCCTTGAACGTCCTATTTTCGTATATAAGTTTTAAAAAAACCAATGTAACTAACTGCAAAGAAAATAAGTGAAAAAAATAGTTTTTATAGTACTATAAGATCATCTTCAAAAAAGATTGTCTCTGAAAATCATTATTTTTTTAAGATTCATGTCAGTGAAACATTTGTGAAAAAACAATTTTGTTGGTGCTGTTTTTTACGTTTGATTTTAAAGTATGCTGATTTATTCCCCAGATTATTGTGGTAATTCCTGGTCAGTGATATTTTTTAAAAATATTTTAGGTGTAGTTTTGATTTATTTTTATATAAATAATATTAGTATTTACTATAACTGTAATCTTATATTATACTTTAACTAGAAGATATAGACAGTTCCCCAAATACAAAACGAGATAATTTGGCGAACTGTTTAGTGATAAATTGCTGTCTAATGTCAATGAAAATAAGATTGAAGAAGTTACAATAAAAAAGTTGCAACAAAATTCCTTCTTCGAAGATTCTAAGAAGGTGATAGAAGGAATTCATACTGTACGTGAAGAGCAGAAATATTTTGCTGTGTATTATGATTAAGGTGACCAAACGTCCCCAATTTCAAAACTATTTTCAGTTTGTCCCCATAATGCAAAACAACAATTGGGGACAAAATTTTAATTAAAGCAGCTATTTCTTCCCAATTTAAAAAGAAATCAATCATGTTTCCCTTTTTTATGAATCTTAATAATGTTCTAGTTGAATAAATAGGAGCTATTTTTAAAGGACACTTGCATTTGTAAAATGTCCTAAATGTTTGTTTTAGAATTGCGGACAGAAAGCTGATTTGTCCCCAATAATTTCTTCAAAAATAATCTTGTTATTTAAATTAACATTTTTTTCTTAAACACAACACATTAGATAAATAAAAATTCTGTTTGTGGGCTAAATAATGATAATTTAGAATATTTATTTACTTTTGATATGGATTATTTAATATAAAAAAAAAGATGGCCCATATTTACACCATATTTGACCCATAATTGCCCAAATCCCGGGCAATTCCTGGTTACTCAATACTTTAAATAACATAAATAATAATTCAATTTTATGTAAATTGACTATTTGAATAATTTCTAAATCACTGAAGCTTACTTCATTCCAAATTAAATCATTTTATCTTTTATGCTTTAGTAAATATTAAGATGCAGAGGATTTTTGACACGTAATTCCTCCACATGACACTATTATGTTTACTATTTGAAGAAATTTCTGTCAAAAAACAAAAAAAAAAAAAAAAGAAAAGAAAAAAGAAAAGAAACAGAAGATGTGCATTTTTTAAATTGATTCAAATATCGTCATTTCTGCGTTTACAAAAAACTGTTTTTGTAATGTCGCTAAAATTTTATTTAAAAAATTTTAGTTTTCATATTAAATATATCCCATTTTTAGACATAGGTATTGCAAAGAAAACTAAATATACACAAAAGGTTGTTTTGTCAAAGAGAGTGAACAGATTAAACATGGTTTCAACAGTAACATTGGAAAATAAAAGTTATCTGGCCTTCCTCCATATTCCGCGGATGTATTTTAAATAATAGTTCAAAATATGAAATAAAAATTTCAAAAATTCCCCCAAATCAAATAGTTTTAATTTTTTATATGTTATAGGGAGCAGCGCAATTCGTGGAAATTCAAGTTTTTTCAGCTTCTGAAGACTTGAGCTAATCATGCAATTTACGAAACACTGAAAATTTCCCTGAATTTTTACTCTATAACACTTCAACTACGAATTATAGAAAAAAAACTGTAAGAATTTCTTAATCTCGGTTAAATTTGCAACAATTTGAGCTCAGCACGCTCTCTGCGTCCAATAGTTTCCGATACATACATATCACTTCAAAATTAATCTTTCTTTTTTTTTCTCAGAAATTCATGAATTTTTGTGTTTCTCGGGTTCTGAGAAGAATATTTGAAACAATTCTCACTTTACAAGAAAGTCACAAAACAATTTTATAGTAAATTTATGTAGCTTTGATTTAAGCATAAAATGAAACTTATAGATCTAATAGAACTCTCATCATTTGCACAAAAACTAGAAATTTGGATAAAAGGAATTTTGGAGAAATGGATTTGAACATTACTCATGCGAATTTCTGGGTATTTGAAAGAAGAAAAAAGCATGGGAACAATTAAGGAAGGGAAAATGCACTTAGTTAAAATGAATGTCAAATTAGCTCAATGGTATCACAAACATTTTTTGCAAAGATAAGGAGAAACGAGTGTCCCGTTTACAATCGTTTGTGTACTTGGTGAATCTCTTGTTTAAAACAAAACTAAAACCTCGCAAGCGACAAAATCTCATTAAACTGTCAGGGATTTTTTTCGCTATTGTTTTAGTATCTCCCTAATGAAATCCATTAAATAACTAGTTATCAATTGGTTACTTAAACGAATAATGCCAATCAATTGGTTACTTAAACGAATGAACCAAAAGGATGGGGTTGGCGTTGCATTAAGTTTTTGAACGTGTTTTCCCATTTTTAAAAATATATTTTAATATATATTTTAATCAGTACATTCAAGTAACACAAACACGCATTTAATATTTTGTTCAATATTTATTTCATACTTAATAGATAAAAAATATATTGCTTCTATGCTGAACATTGAAAAACAAAAAGAAATATTTTAGAGTGGTGGAAATATATTGTAACATATTGCTATGTACAGCAATATGTTTCAATATGTTTTCACGTATTGAAACATATACGTGCGCAACAGGGGCGTAGCCAGAAATTTTTCATGGGGGGGGGTTACGACTACTACAACTCAAATATACGTATACGTGGGTGTGACAATGTAGTGAAGAATATACATTTTGTATGGCAAAAAATTCCTCATGGGGGGGGGTATGACCCCCCTAACCCCCCCCTTGGCTACGCCCCTGCTGCGCAACAATAATATACAGGGTGTCCAGCCTTAATGTGACCCAATAGCTAATTCCCGAACCGTTCGGTTTATATATGCACTTCCAATTTGAAAAATGTTTTAAAAAAGATAAAGAATGTTTTTACGTGCTTTTCGAACCCATTTAGAAAAAAATTACAAAAATTAAATTTTTATACGGTCCCCAGGTCCTATCACTTATATTTAGGAAAAGATGCAGTACACAAAAACAAAGTAAACACAAAAAGTTTCATTTTATTACGATAAAAACTGACCAAGTTATGGAACTTTGAAAATCATACATTTCATCCTTTTTCTCGGCCAATTTCAAGAAGCTAGTAAGGGACCGTCTCCAAAGTGAAATTAATTGGAACTATGCCAGGAAACATTCGCTCTCGCACGTCACTCTTATGTAAATCGTTTTTAAATTTAAAAGTACACACATTACGTTAATATTACAATAACTGAGTACTTAAGAAACAAAATTTATTCTGTGTACGTGTAAAACATAGATAAAATAAACTATTTTGGACGAAGAAAACTTTTCAAAAGCAGTTCCAAAAACTTAGACTTATTTGCCAGAGGCTTCAGACTGATTTGCTGCGGTACTGATCATGGCAAACGTTAAAAATCTGTTGTGTAGTCGCTTGCAATTGCATACAGTCGTATTCTAATATTACGAATTCTAGTATGGGAGAACGAGATGTATACAACTGGTCTCCAGGCATTAGCTCCTGCGCCAGGACTGGACGATAAGGAAATGCACCGTACGTATGTAATATGTTCCACACCGTCGATTTCGAGTAGGAACAAGCCTTGCTAATATCCTGGACACTACTTTCAGGATGAGCCAGGGCATATCCTAGAACATCCTCAGCGGGTATCCGCAAGCTTGAAGGTGTGGCACGAGACAAGGGAATACGTCTATGACAACTCCCAGTTCTATACAAGCGTTGAACAGCCCGGGCAATTGTACAATAAGATAGTGTCTTCGACTGGGAGATTTAATGGCATAAAGTCCTGCCGCCTCTCTCTTATTTCGATTACACTGCCCATACAACAGTACCATTTCGCAGTATTCTTCATTTGTATGCATCTCGTTCTCCTGTTCTAGAATTCGTAATATTAGAATACGACTGTATGCAATTGCAAGCGACTACACAACAGATTTTTAACGTTTGCCATGATCAGTACCGCAGCAAATCAGTCTGAAGCCTCTGGCAAATAAGTCTAAGTTTTTGGAACTGCTTTTGAAAAGTTTAGATAATCAATCAAACGTTGTTCATTTTTGTTTCATTTTTGAAGATCAGAGAAGACCATTTGATTTTCTGATCAGCAACAATGCTCCAGTAACAGCACTAGGCATGAATCAGGCATGAAAGCACGAAACAGCTAAAAAGACTGAACTTTGCTGCGGATCATAAAGAACGAAATGAATAATTATGCGAAAAATACTTTTTCTCGAAATTTACACTGCCTGAGTCATTGAATGGTGCGAAACTGATAAGAACGAATTGTCTCCAAATTACAGCTCAAAATATTGCTATCTTCAGGTTCCACATCTCAAGCGAATATATTCCCAGTGTCTTTTTTAGTCTTTTATGAATTTCTATTGAAAAATTCACGTTTAATTAATTAATTGAATAATTAATACATCAGTTACACCTGCTCTATTTTGAACACCGGCTGGTTCGTGCATTTAGTCTGTCTTGGAGATTTAGGGAATCCCATCGTCAGTCATTTCCCGACATTTGGCTTACTGACTACCGTAATCTCCAGCATTCTCTGAGGTATATTTCATTTCTTAATCAGAACCTAAGTCGACATTTGCTCCTAAATCTACGATTTCCAGCACTGACATGTGATAATAATGTATTAATAAAACAATTTAATAATGAAAACACAACTAATTATTCAATTAATTAATTAAACATTCTTATTTTAATAAAAATAAGCTAGAAATATATTCGCTTGAGTTGTGGAACCTGAAGATGAAAATATTTTGAGCTGAAATTTGGAAACAATTTGTTTTTATCAGTTTCGCACAATTTAATGACTCAGGAAATGTGAATTTTGAAATAAAGTTTTTTTTTTTACGCTCCACCCTGTTATCTATGATGAGCATCTAAAAAACGGAAGTTTGATGCAAAAAGAACGTCGGAAGATACAGACAGTTTTATTATGAGAACTGTTTTTGAAAACAATTATATGATTTGAGAACTTATTAACAGATGGAGGAAATTTGTACTTACTGGTTCTTTTCAATGGCGACCATTCAAAATATTTATTTTCAGAAATGTGGCAGCTTTGACAAGGTTGCAATATTTCCTCTATTTCATTCATAAGGAGAGATTTGGAATTACCTTTTGATTTCAGCCTTTCAATATGCTTCAGTGGTTGTGACACTACCTCTGCTAATTTTTGATAAAAAAAAAAAATTGTTGAACGTTTTCCAGAAGAATCACCACCTGGAGGTTATCGCTACCATTTTCCTGCTGCTAAATGCTACTCAAGACCTCACTGACAGAGCTGAAGAGAATTCCTTGGCAAAACATTAAAACACCTAAGGTCCAGACAAATGATAAGACATGAAGAATATAAAGACCTTGAAGACATATTGTCTGGGAAAATGAGGGTGGGGAAGCATACAAAAATAAAATACAATGATGTAGAATACAGGACCCACAGGCAAACATTTTTTTATATTGATTTATGAATATTTCTATTACTGTACCATTTTATATATTTAATTGTATCTGTTTCAGAGTCCGTTTTTTATTTTTCATGTACCTGCAAATCGTCACAAAAGCTGTTCAAATCCATTTCTCTAGTCATTTTTTAAAATTTTTATGGCTTTTTGCAAATTAAAAAAAATAGCATGAGTGATTTAGCAGGTCTAACTTCATTTTGCGCTTAAATTAAAGCTATATAAGTTTAATACAAATTCAGTTACTTGTCTTCTGTAAAAAATGATTACTTTTTTCAATATCCTGCTCAGAATTTGGGCAAAACAGAAGATTTCGATCTTTCTTTAAAAAAAGTCGCATTTTGAAATGTTGTATCTTGTAAACTATTTGATACACAGACCAGCGATTGGGCTCAAATCATAAATTTAATCCTCTCTAAAAAAACTTTAAAAGCGTTTTTCCATACGACGTACAGTATATTGGCATTGTGCCCAAAAGACTGTTAAAAGCAGGTAAATTTTGACCATATTTCGAACATTTTACAGTTAACTAAGACCTTTTGAAGCTGCAAACGTGGATTTATACTGCTGTTACTGGTCCTTACAAAATATCAAAAAAATTAGAACTACGTGAATTTTTTGTGATTTTAGCGTCTAAATTGACTGGCTTTATTATATTTTATTAAAGATGTGATTAGAGAAAATTAAGTGTAACTACTTCCGAATTCGAAAATTAAATTTTCTTCTTAAAAATGCGTGTATTGCCGATAAAACTGGAGATCACTAAACATAATTTTACTCCTCTACTTCTCAGATGTTTAAAATAAAAATAATAATATTTACCACAAGACTTCTCAAAAAAGACTTATTCCTAGTATTTTAAAATGTGTATGTTAATAAATTTCATAATCTTTCCCATTAAGTTTGCAATAGTTTGAATGAACAATTTTGTGCAATACTGCAGATTCGGCGAAGTCTGTTGGCTCGCGCTTGTATTTGTATACTTTATTTCTAAAAAAAAAAAAAAAAAATATACGATGTAAATAATAAAATCTTTCTTCAACATTGGCTGTTAAGAGAAATATTAAGTCAAATGCTGCCATCTATAATTTATTTTAAGAATGCATAAAAAATCATCATTTTAATATCACTTTAAAGTACAAGAACAATCTTCTATAATCAAATTGAGACTCAATTTACTAAAGCCAGTTGGGCATGTATTTCATCAAATTATCTTTTTGAATATTTTTATTCTGCATCAAATGAAAAGCAGGACCGGTAGAGAAACATCATTCTTAAATGAACAAATTTATTAATCTGTTTGTCCTGCTTACTACTGAGAAAGTGCATGCAGGAGCTGAAGTTATTGAAACACGTATCCATCTAATGTGTAAACGGTTTCTTTCAATGACAGAATGTGTCCGTTACACTTCGCAGTAATGAATGGCAATTTCCTCTTGCGTTACAGTTTTAAAAATAAGCACAGACTTTCTATTATTCAAAACTGAAAGACATAAAGCTACGACTAGCGAAACGGAGATATGAGAGGAGAATGCTTAAGACTAATTACTTGAAATAAAAATGTTACTTTCTATACACAGGAATGCTTTACTGATGTACAACAGCTGCGTTCTTGTTTTGAGGTTACTTAAATTTATTTTGTTTACACGTAAGAATGTTAAAAAATATATTTGCCATCAACTTTATTTATCTTCACTTACTCGTGAGTGATTTTAGCCAATGAATTAAACCTATCAATGTGTTTAACCCGTTAAGTAGAAGTGTCCTCGCTGTCAGAACACAGATATCTGGCATTTGGACTGTCCCAGACAGCACAAGCTTAAATCAAGCTTGACATTTCCTTGAATTTGACGTATTAATGCAAGCTTGGCTTTAGCTTGATTTTAGCTTTTAAAGTGCGATGTGATGGCGCCATCTGTGAAAGAGAATGGACATTGATTGTCTAGCGTCCTCAAATTTGCTGAAAGTTCCTAAAAGATGTGTTTTATTTTATTACCAGTGCCATATTACCGGCAAGGCAAACGGGGCAACTGCCCAGAGCCTACAGATTTTAGGGCCCAAAAATCTTACATCTTACACTTTTGTAGTTTTAAAATAAAATTACAAAGGATAAAAAAAATTCAGAAGTTAAATAATTTTTTTAATTATAAAGTATGAACAGTGAAAATAATTCAAATTTACATTTGTATAAATTAATTTAAACTTATTTTTAATTCTTCGAAATGATCTATATCGATATAGCATACCAATATGTAGGAAAATAACTAACCACATTTGTAAAAAGAATTTTTAGCGTTAAAAAATAGCAAAATTTTTCAATTATTTGTTATTTTAAGAAATATTTACAAAAATGACTAAAGTGTTTGTATTCCATACATGTTAGCAACTGTGATATAGCATTTCGAAGTAACGTTTAACTATCTGTTTCGTTGATTTCAGATTACTTAACACAAAATTTGTGTTAAGTAAGTAAACCCATTCTATATTTCCAAATGTGGAAATTCTTCAAAATAAAATACAATTATACTACGAAATTGATTTCAAAATCAGTCGTTTGTCTCGATTTTGGCCAGCAGTATATTGCTCATGAGTGTTGCGGTACTGAAAGTTTTAAAACGTGTGCTGCTCTTAAGTTTATATTATGTTTATTTCCCTATTAGTCTCTAAATCACACATAACATTATTTTAATTTTGATGCATCCCATGGAAAAATAAAAGAAACAAATAACACATCGCCCACTTATCAATCTGGCGAGAAAACGGCGTGATAAGTCACTTCAAACTTTAGTCATATCTGCGTGAAGCTTAGTAGCTCAACGGATAGCGAGCTCGACTCCCAGCCGAAAGGTCCCGGGCTCTACTCCAGCCACGAACACTTGATGGAAACAGATTAAATTAAATTGAAATTTCAGCGTAGGGGGGGAAAATGCGTGGCAAAGTAAAATATGTGGGGCGAGTTCGCCGACCGGCGCCCCGTGTATTTAGGAAAACTTAAAGCTTGAAATGTTGAGCTGAAATGAAAGCTTGAAATGTCAAGCTTGAAATGCCAAGCTTAATGCAAGCTGGGCAAGTGTAAACTAGAACACTTGATTCAAGCTTGCATTAAGCTTACACGCTTGAATTTTTCAAGCTTAATTCAAGCTTATTGACTTGATAAATCAAGCTTGCTGCAAGTTTCCTGTGCTGTCTGGGGTAGATCGCCAAAGTACACAAGCATTAGTAAATTTTCGAAGTTTTGATACACTTGCGGTCGCATAGACAACTACATTAACACCACAAGAAGTAATGCATTTGGACTGATTTCTGACGTCACACAGGTTCGGCCGATGCGCTACCGGCAACTGGTCTAATTAACTCTAGTTTGCAATTGCCGACAGCGTATCGATCGAATCTCTGTAACGTCAGAACGCAGTACGAAGGCATAACATGTAGTGTGGTGTTGGCTATATCAAAAATGTTCTTTACCTCTCTGCTTTGCGATTGGCGATTCGGTTGACCGCCATATTCATGGTAATTGAATCGAGCGATGGCAACTTCTGCACTTTTTCAGTATTTGGTTGTATATCCAGTTTTTCTTCTATAACGATGTGATAGTGGACTTACACGGAGACTGCAAGCGTACTTTTTAACGCATAGCCTATTCTATTAGAATGTAAATTTCAGTTTCTTCCTAGTATCCAATTTTGGTTAAAGTTTCACCTGCCAAATCTCTTTCCGACGAGTTTCTTATACCTAATTTGGGAGAACCCTTCGTGTGATTTTGCACTTTAGGCATCTTGTGTTGGCAAGTATTACCTGAGGTACTTGTACACTTAATTTTGATAAAAATAAGTACAATGTGAATTGTAAAAGCATACTTTATCAATAACTGATAAAGATTAAACTATTAATTTATCAATAACTGATTCAGTAGAATGCTGTTATTTCTATTTTTTAAGAAACCAAACAAAAAAATCACTTTAATATCCCTTTAAAAATTTTCCAGTGAAATCTGTTGAATTTTATTAAAACCGAGTAGTTCGCATTTCGAGTTTTTCTACATAACGCTATCAAAATTATTCATATATTTAGTATTATTTGGAAGATGAAAGAGCTATGTTTGAGATTGAGAGACATTAGAATGTTCCAGCATTCTGAAACATTAAATGGCCTTTCATGTATAAAAAATATACTGTGCCCGAGAGAAGGATACCATTTGGTCCCTTTTAAGAATACTTTTTGCACACACATCAATATGCGTAATGCCTTTCACAAAATCCTTTCAAAACACTGACATTTAAATCTACTTCAGACAACGCAAGTCACGGTGAGAAAAGCCGAATTCTTAAGGATACAAAATCATTAATCTGTCTCCTCTTTGTAAGATTTGTAAATGTTACTCTGGGAATCAGAAGTGATTGAAATTCGTAAGCAGCTTCCGTATTAACGATTCTTTCAACGACATAAATTCCCGTTCCGTTTCTCTGTAATGAATGACACGTCTCTCTGATGTCACAGTTTGTTAAATCAATCTGGCTGCATAGCAGCCTTTGTAACTGCATTGTATATTGCAGGCCTGGAACAGTAATTATTCAAAACTGTAAAACACAAAGGTAAGATATTAAAAACGAGAATATACCATGAGAATGCTTTAGAGTAATTGTTCGATAGGAAAACGTACTTTCTTTCTGAAGAATTGCAAGGATGGTGTGTCTGTTTCTGGATTAGAATCTTTAGGTAACAAACTTAAACTGTGCGTAACAAAAATGAATGGAAAATTGTTGAGTTGCAACAGTATTTCGCTTCAAATTTTAACCATTATTAAGAATTATAACTGGACATATCAGATGTTGAAAATTTTAAAAAAAGGCATTGTAAGAGTAGGCTTCAAGATGGTATTCAACATTCCAAGCGTTATTTTTAGTTTGCTTGCAAATATAATTTATTTAAAAATCTCTTATTTTGTAGTACATGGATGAATATTTTATGCTAGGATTTTTTTATTACAAACGTACCCTAATAAAACCAGTACTTAAGAGATTAGAGATAAAGGAAGCTGCCATTAAAACAGATGTAAATAATTGAGTTATATTTTTAAAAATCTCAAGTATGCTTAAACCACGTTTTTCAGTTTCCATTTAAAATTATTATGATTTTTAAGTACATTTTATTTCTTACTGGGTTTGTTAAAGAAGAAACTTCCATAAGTCATCGATACCTTAAAAAAAACAGTTTTACTCAGTGTCTTCGTGAAACATAAAGATACGTGTGTTGCATATTATAATCGTACAGAGAGATATATTTACTTCTGCGCAAGTTAAATTCTTCATTAAATATCGATTGAAAAAAATAATAATTTTAAATTTCGACAAAAATTTCTGAAGGTATCACACGAAATCTAAATGAGTATGATGTAACTTAAATGGTCCTGTAGTGGGCCACTTAAGGATATTTCCTGAATTATCATATTAACTTCATAGAAGTTCTGTTAACCCATATTTTTTATGGTTGTTCAAACTAATATCTAAAGTAATATCATTTAAAATATCAAAATAACTGTGATACAATTTTAAAAAATTAAAAAACATAGAGCACTTCTATGCACCAGAAGTGGGCATAGCAAAATTTTCATGTACCTGTAGTGGGCCACCTAGACTTGTCAAATGGCTAAGGAAAACAGAATGAAGTATTTATATTTATTAATGACAGATGAAGCTATAAATGACAGATGAAATGTTTTATTTATAGATTTTAGTTAAAGACTTACAATTTTTCTGTAACATTCAATTTACATTAAGGATATATGTTAATTATCTATCTTTCATTTTAAGGTCTGGTTGGCGCATTATGAAGTATTGGGCAAGAAATGGTTTTATGGAACTTCATAAGACCATCTTTTTGAAGAAAAAAGCATGCGCTTCAGTACTGATGCCCCCTAGTCCCTTCTGGAGAATTTAGTAAACCATTGATCTAAAAGTGGGCCACCTATCACTAATCCATAAATTACTATTATAATTTCATTCAGTGATTAGTTTATAATACATTCAGTACATAATCAAATACTACCAATAACAATTTATTTAAAAACAAATAGAATGTGTTTAAAAAATGATTTGAATGGAGACTTATCCCGTAAGGAAATTACTAAGGATAGGCTTAGAATGATTCTTTAAAAAACCGACTTCAGCAACAAACCTCCTTGTACCTAATTAAACAGGAAATGAAGTTTCAACTTTGGTATTTAGTTGACAAGGGTTCCAGCCAATCGGAGGCTCATCTCTTATCTCAATGGGCAGTAGGAAGTTCTCGTTTTTCAACATAAAATTTCAAATCCCCCTACTACTGGAGAACTAACTTTATATTGAAGTTTCGGCAAAGGGAAATGTAAAACTCCATTCTTTTCTTAGATTGATTACTTAAAAATGTATTTGCAATTTTTCGAAACTGTAGTCTAAAGAGGTCCGGAAAAAAAAATATTTTTTTTCCAATTCAAAAAACAGCGACAGATAAACGAAACAAAATCGATTATTTATAACTTCCGTTCGAAATTCTGTCCGAAAGTTTGCCGAAATTTGGAGAAACTGTTGCTTAATGTATACGAGGCATAAGATGTAACAGGTAAGTAGATACGCACGTTTCGACTAAAAATTGTTTTAGTCTTCCTCAGTCAAAGCCCTTCGTCACTCTTAGTGACGAAGGGCTTTGACTGGGGACGACTAAAACAATTTTTAGTCGAAACGTACGTATCTACTTCCCTGTTACATCTTATGTGTGTTTTTTACAAAGTTTTTTATTTACTTTATCGTTTAACACCAGTATTTTAGTTTTTTTTCCATCTGCTCGTGTATTGGCCTGCATTGTTAAAATATAACAGCAATTCTAGAAAGTATTTAGCAGTGAGACGTATTTTGTGTAAATATTTGTCTCCAATTATTACGAGAAATCCCTTAAAATGTAGAGAATGATTGATTTTTGCATGTAATACTACTCTTTTCCAGGAGATTAACTTAATAATCTATTAGATAGAAATCCATTACTAAAATACTTTCAATTAGTAAAATCTTTTTATTTCTGAAAACAAAGAACAATGTTGTGGAATTAAGAACTGCTATGCATAGAATATGTAATTTAAAAGTTAGTGTTCTCGCATTCTCCGGAACTTGTTCTATTTTTGAGGAATAGAATTTTAATTAGTACTGCTCTGCAAGAGTGTTTGCGAGAGATTAAGTTGCTTCTCATTTCATGCTGTTAACATGCAAATTGATTTTTCTTTTTATTTTGTAGTTCAGCAGTTTTACGAAAATAAATATTTTTTTGTATTATACACATATAACAGAGAAGATCAATTTCCCAATTTATATCAGTTCAAATAAGATGAGCGTGAGTAAAATAATGCCATGAATTCAGAATAAACGCTTGCTCTAAAAATGCACGAAGATTAATTAAGAATTAGCAAAAGTTTTAAGTTCGTATAGTGATAAACTACAGTTTGACAAAGCATAATTTAAAAAAAGGAGGATTATAGCTTAATCTATTTTTAAACATTGTTTATCATCTGCATTCTCGCATGAGAGAGAGAGAGAAGAAATTTTATTAAAGAAATTTTAAATATTACTATAGTTCTTCTTTGAATATACTTTAAATGTTGTTATTATAGAGTGGCATGATTAACACAATTTGCATGATTTTTATCTTAAATGAATTTGATACAACCAATTCTGCTCATGAACCACTGTACTGTATGCATTAAGTTGAGTGGTTCTTCCGAATTCTGGATTGCTTATGAACTGTCTTCTTTTGAACTTAAATCTAGAAGAACCCTCAATTAACATATAACACACCATTTTGTTAAATTTTTAAAATTTATATTCATTTTTATGAGAATTTGCTGATTTCTATATCATGCAAATGGGACCGGTATTCATAGTTCGCATGTTGTTGTTGTAAACATGTATACTGGATTTCAATTCACATGGGAAACTCATCAACGAAATTTTCGATTATTTGTTGTTATTCTATACAAGAAAGTATAATTTTCAAATTATGAAAATGAGGTTTGCATTTTTAATTCCAGTGTCAAACTCAAAGAAATTCCATTCTATCATTCTGTCATTCTATGCAAAAAATGTAAATATTTGAAATTTACACTTGAACGTCTCTAGAACGAGCTTAAAACGATGACTGCCGATACATCTGAATGAATTAGCCTTTTTTCCTTCTTTTTTCATCTTTTAAAAAAATATGTTTGCGTTCATATCATTTTCAATAAGAAACATCCATTAGTATGTGTTAGTAAGAAGTGCACAATTTCCGGTAATCCATTCTTGTATAGGGTAAGTAAAGGACGACACTCAAAAGAAGAATCAAATTTCTAAGCACTTTTAATGTTTGTTGGGAACAGATAAAATTATAGCGATTTCAATGCAACATTTAGAAAATATTTCAAATTGAGATAAAAAATTATGGCATGCAATTTGGATAGAAATTTTTAAACTAAATATGCAACTGAAATTAACAAGTTTTAAATAAATACTGAACTGTTAATCATACTTCATGAAAGAATATTTCATCACTTTTCCTAAAAGACATTAAATTCTGTTAAACGAATACATTTCAGTACCTATTGACTATCAATTTCAAGTTTGTTTGTATACATGAACTCGCACATTTTAAAATTACTATCTGGTGAGAAAGATCATAAAATAAACGTATGTATGTTTAAAATTAAAATTACAATTTTTAACTTCAGACATGGAAATGCATTATCGCTGTAGAATGCTTTTGTAATGCATACTGTAACCCAAAATTGTAAGAAAAAACATTAATGATAAATCTTTCATCTGTAAACACTTAATATTTATTTCAATGAAATTTCTAACATTTTTAAAAGACATTTTATTTTGTCGTAATCAGAAAGGTTTTTTTTTTTTTTTTTTTTTTTTTTTTTTTTTTTTTTTTGTTTCGCCTGCATGCTCGCTGTAAAATCTTACATTTTGGGAAGAATTTGCAAAATATTAACTTCAAAGCTATTCATTGTTTTTAATATTTTCACCTGAATTGATTGGCAATAAGATGAATTAATATGTTCTTTTTAAGAAAAATATTTATCATTATTAAAAATTCAGTTCTGTAGATTTTCAATATTTTTAGCTGTCTCAAGGAACTTCTTTTTTATGTGAATTGCAAAAGGATTATTTTTTCTGTCTCTTATATAAAACTGATTCTCATTTCTCATTTAGATATTCGGTTTAAATTTAATTTTCAAAGAAATGCATCTTTTAAGTTATAAAAGTAAATGCATCTTTTATTTTTTGACTACCGATATTTCTTTTTGTCGTTAATTTACCTCTTTATAATATTGCATGTTCACTAGAAAGAAAATTTGATAAAAAATAGACTTTTATTAAGCATTGAATAATATTTTGATTTTAAAAAATTTGCTTAGTACCCATATTGTTAAATGTATGAATCAGTGTTCTTTTATGTATCAACTAATTTAAATTTTCAAGAGGGGCTTTTCTATAGAATGGTTCCATCACAATGGCATATTACATCCTTAAAGAATGTTTCTATAAAGACTAGAAACCAGTATTTTTAACGTTACACACTTTTATTCAGAAATCTGTAAGATTTCTACTTTTCTCTGAGTGAAGAATACTTTTACCTTTATTTTTCATATTGAATATGTAGAAGAAAAAAAAAGTTTAAAATTTTCACGAACAATCTCCTCGCATAAACTTCATACGCGAGCCTACTAAACACTAACTATTTAATGGGAAATTTATCGGAATATGAAAACACAGATTTTTGTACATGGGCATTCCAATAAAAGTTAATTAAGCAATGTTGTAAATACTTCACCGTTTTGCTGTATTTTATTCTATACCTCAGTTGTGATTTGGTTTCTCTAGAACTATATAAATGACGTTTTCATTTAAACATGATGAAGAATGGTCTTCTTAAAAAGCACACTATAATACAAAACGATTTGTAATCTCATGAAATGAGAGTTATTACAGAACACATACATTAAATGCTGTACATGGACGTTATACAAAAAAAAGTAAAATTAGTAAAGTAAAAACTTCACAAATTTTGTCTGCTTTAATATTAAATATCAGATATAATTTTATTTTCAAGACATGTTAAAATGTCGTTTTTATTTAAAATTTAAGATTATCCAAGGAAATTAATATATTTACATATTTTGTCGATAAAGAATGTTTAATGCATAAAAAGAGTATTGCAGCTAAGCACGAATTGTTTGTCTCACAGTTTGAGAGATATAGACTTAGCTACTACACTGAAGTATAAATTGCCAAAAAGTCTATATTTAAAGTGTAATTTAATTAAAATAGTATCGCAACGCAGTGGTTCTCTTAGATTTCGATCGTTTTCCTCCAGGGTTTAAAAGCAATCTGAACTTCTAAAGTAGTTTTAAATTCATGTTCAAAATCTTTAATTAAGTAAAAGCGTGAAAAGTTTAGTATCGGGAATAATTAGCAGAATCAGCAAATTTCCATATTTGTAGTTGCGTCATGAACTGCGAAATTAATAACAGATTTTGATATGTATTTAATGGAAGGATCCTTTTAAATTCTTTCAAATTGTCTTAAGCTAAAATCACGAATATATACACGCATTACTTTTTCATGATTTTCTAAACAATATTTAAAAATAGTAGGTGAAGAGAAATGTTTGCCTTGCACATATGAAAAGTTGCTCCAGAAAGGAATCTAGGCGCAGAAGAAAAATATATTTTATTTCTTCATGATACACAACTAGTTAACTCTGGGAAAACAATAGAAACAAAAATAAGAATAGATTCATTTCAATGGAAAAATTTTAAACTGAAAATGAATTCATTCAATATTAATAACATAAAGGAACAATAAATTTTTGTTATAAAATTTGTGATTGAATTGCTCATTTCAAAAACAGCGTCACGATTTTTCAAATCTCATTAGAGTGCCAGTTTTAATATATTCTTACACTAACGTTATAAAGAAAGTATAGCTTACTTTTGACTATAATACTTTCAAACAAGTCCTTTCCAATCCCCACAAATTTTTGTATTTTGAATAAGTGGTTTTTGAAATGATCATTTAACATTATCTGTGGCCTAGCAGGTAATGTTTGAAAAGTAATGTAATATATATATATATATATATATATATATATATATATATATATATATATATATATATATATATATATATATATATATATATATATATATATATATATATATATATATATATATGGTGCTACCTGCAAGCAAGTGTAAACAAAATAGTGATTTACAGTACGAACAATTAAGATCCCATTAGAATTTTGATATTTTAAAGTCAAGAAAGTGTACTTAATATACGTGATGTACAGTAGATGTAAGTCCATAGCAGTAAAAAATTGAGGTCAATAAAGTGAATTAAAAGTAAACGTCTCAGTCAATCAGATTGTTAAAGAACTAAAAGTGTTACCGAAATAATGCCAAAAATCTTCTCAATCTGCGAATACACTTAGATCCTCTCTTACTAAAAGCACTCTTTTCTGTCTAAACTCCAAACAATGCAACAGCTTTTGGAACATCTTCAAATAAGTGTTTCGAGTTTATCCATGGAAATAACTAAGTAGCAATCCAGAGAAAAATACAAATCCTTTAAACAAAAGTGCTGATAAATATTTAGGAATACAGAGTATGCCTAATTAGAACTTAATCCATTTCTATCTCTTAGAAGTGTTTAACGATTAGCTCTGGAGCTTTATTGGACTCTCTTGGCTGTGTGAGAAAACTTTAAAAGGAATGGTTAAAGGCCTACGCATTAAAGCTACTCTGGGAATAATTAAAGGAGTTGGGATGTAACGCATACTTCAGCATTTTGATCGGTGAATTTAAAGCGGATAATCTCCTTCATGGGTCTCTGAAAACCCTGAGTGTCATTTATTCATAATGTATGTTATTTCTATAATACTCTTATATCCTTTTAATTTAGTTTATTTGAAGTTTATGTACAAGAATTAGTGCAGTGTCGATAAAAATACTGATCACCTGTTTTAAATTTATGCCCATTTTTTATTATTTAATTCTATAATATCTTATTTCAGGGAAGAAACGAGAAAAAAATTTCCGGGATTGCCCAGAAGGTGAAAAATGTAGAATTTCTCACAAAAATGATTAATTTATTGGCACCCAATTAACAAAAATACAATTCGAGGGGTGCCCAGACCCTTATGACCCACGCCCTGCCTACGTTCCTCACTTATTTCTATTTTTTTTATAAGAGTGAGCAAATTTTTTCATCACAGTGACAAATAGTATTTATGATTTCGTATCATCTGCCTTTCTTACGACTAGTAATTTGCTTGGGCATCAATTTCTAAGTAATTTACACAGGTCGGTGATACATACTACAGCATTTTTATTGAAAATGGTGGCTATCGAATAATGATTTGTTTTACAGTGTCATCCAAAAGTTTTTATGCATATTAATTTATGTGCACAGGAGGTTTCTTACTTATTAAAAGAAAATTAGAAGAACGGCAACGGTGGATAAAGCAGACATTTTTACACGAAGACTATCATTTTGTTGAGGAAATTCGAAGTTTTGGGAAGGAGGTAACAATGTTGATGACAGCTTTTGAACAGTTTTACGTAATAGGTTCAGGCATTCATGATCGTTTACTCAGTACAGGGCGTACTGTAACACCTCAAGTAACAAACCATGCCAGACTAGACATGTTAGACTAGCTTAGAGATTGAAATTTCCTTCATTTAGAGATCCAGCAATAACTACTACCCTACTAGCAACAGGTTATCGGTTTCTCATTGGAAAATGCGGCTGCACGGTGTTTCATCAAACTTCATCAATCAACAAAATTTAGTACTTTCCCCAGAAACGAAAATTTCATTTGAAAACGATTGGGATTTGCCCTGCAGACACTGCAATTTCATCTGATCTGCGAGGCGAATTCTCCAGAAAACCCCCGAATTTTCTCAGCCAATTTAGCTGGATGTAACAATGTAACAGCAAAAAAACCGCGAAAAAGAGTGCCACCAGGCAAAGAATCAAAATTACTCCACGAGTCGTTCTGATTGATACCATGTTAATATTTTAAACGATTAGGCGTGTCAACTAGATAACCTTCAGTTCTTGTGGTCTGGAAGTGATATGGGGTGATTTGTTTATCCAATTAACCCATGTACAGCAGCGAAAATTCTTCGTCTCAAATGCGTAAAGTTTTAGGTATTAAGATTTAATAAACAAAGAACGTGAGAAAAAGGAAGTAGTTGAAAGTGATTCATCTGTAAGTAAAAAAAAAATCATTAAAGACAGAGCAATAAACTCGCGAAGTGTGGATGAAGAGGAAAAAGTCTGAAGGCATATCTTCAGAAATTAGAATTAAAGAGGCAATATGTAACATAGGTGCATGATGATATAGTCACACTGGTCCCCTCGATACTGGTGCCCTGGACCTCCCCTCTGATTGTTGCAAGTGCATTTTTGAGATATTCTGTTTCACAAACAAAGTAAGACTAGCGTTGTGAAGTTTACAAAATAAAATTGTCCATTTTAATGAATGTCATGTTTCTATATATATATTACTGGAGAACCAAAAGAACACACAGATTACACTCTAAGTCCAATGAGACTGAAGAAATATTTGAAAGTTTTATTTGCTATATCCCAACCTAACTCAGATTTTGAAAAAAACAATTTCCATCCTGTGAATTGCATTACTGAATGACTACTCCCTGTTGAGGCTGAGCGTACTAACTGTTACTCTAGTACTAAATAAAAAGTTCATCACTGTACGGCTAATTACTGAGGTACGCTAAATGCGTATATATTCGTACAAACGTACCAGGCTTCAAAGTAAATTTTGAAACTTGACATTGGGGGAGGGCAAAATGTTTGCTATTGAACAAAATACTATTTTAAAATAGTTGATTTCTGATTTTTCTTATTTTGGGGGTTGGGGTGGGCAATTGACAACCCCTTCCCTCTAGTAACCTCCCCCCTCCCCCTCATTACGCCTTTTTGGCCGAGGTTTTTGGCCGAAAATCTGAGAGGGTTTGGTTTAGGTTTGAAATGATTCATTTAGCTTATCTGTTCTGCTAGAAAGTTCCCTTTTCATTGATGCGCTGATGCACATGCGATATTTGAATTATTTTATTTACATATTTATACGTTGAATTAGATATTTTTTATAATGAGATATTGCTTTTATAAAATCATTTTGGAATTAATTATATTCAAATTCAGTAAAATGGCTGCGCCAGTCTTGCAACGTGCGATTGTGCCTTCATTTGAATGATCCTACATGCTTCGAAAAGTTAAATAGTAAATAATTGTATGACATTTCTATGCTACCACATATATTTTCACAATAATATTTACGTAAGTACTCCAATTAAACCTTTTATTATAAAGCTGCTGAAATGTAAAATGTGTATAATAGATTATCAAAGAACATACAGATAATCTGAATATATTTTAGTAAGTATATCTGAGAGATACGTATGTATATTCTGCTATTTTATTGTTAATGTATTTCTCATGCATTTATTAAAACGTTTTTATTCCTAAAATTTCTTATAATGAAAATTTTTAATATTGTCCTAGCAGACAAATGAAATGTCCTAGGTGGGCAGTGGCTATAACGTCTAGCCACCCCTTGGAACAAAATTCCCTCATCCAAAAAATACATTTATTCCCAATTAATGTTCTCGTGGGATGGAAACATTACATTTATCATGTATTTTTTGTCAAAAACTTGTAATTTAGCTTTATGCCCGTGGAAAGTTTTACTGAATACAGTATGTTTTCAGATGCGAATTTTACTTGTTTAGTTTGTTATGTTTCTCGGAGTGTTCCGGTAATATGATCTAAAGTGGGCGGCCATACTGCCAGGTAAAATGATCCATCGACTGAGGAAATTGCAGTGCCGGATCCTAGTGATCATGGAAGCCCATCAGACGTCCTCGAAATGACTGAACTTCCCATTACATTATTTAATTTATTTCTTCTTTTCTTGTAAGCCATAATTTTTTAATTATAACTTCGAAAAATTCCATTTTATTGTCCGTCACACATTTTTATTTTAAAATTTTCATAAAATAAATTATGCGTACTATATGACTGTAAAACTTAATTTTCTTTTATATTATGTACTGTCATAATTACTTCAGCAACTTTTATTTTTCCAATAAAAAACAATTTTCAACTATTTTCAAATGAGGGGTGATTTTACCCTTGGGTGAGTGTAAAATGATCATTTGGACTCTTTTTCAAAACTATACTTTTTTCGTTACTCAGTTTGGGTTTAAAATATTATTAAATATGATGCAAAATATTCTGGCAAAAAGGCGAAGTTTTATTTAGCATTTATGTTATTTTATGCAAGTTTTTCCGTTACGGGGATCATTTTGAGCCACCTTCCTCTATATATTGGGGACTAGTAGAGTACTTTAAAATTTAACTAATTGCTTTTGAGATACAGCTTGGATATTTGCTATTACGTCGAAATGAAATATTTATTGTATAAAAAGAAAAAAAAACCCCACCAATCTTCCAAGGATTATGTAAGAATATATAAAGAACTATTTTAACTGCAAACATAATAATTCAAATAAAAAATGATGCGCATGCGTAAATCTGCAAAAAATCAACAAAGAAAGAAAAGTCGCCATCGATGGCAATTTTCCAAGCTGTTTCGCTATTTACACTCGTCCAAGCTGTATCTTGAGAACGTTTTTTAAGGAAAAACATGCTTATTACTATTTTTATTATCTTACATGCTTATTACTAGATTTGGCCCTTTTAGGGTTTAAAAATGCGTTTTAGTCAGAACTATTTAAGAACAAGTTATATGACAGCCATGTTTATTGAAAATTTGAACACCCTTGTAGTAATTAGCTCTGAGGAAGTTTCGAAGGTAAGCCTGAGATAATAACGGAGATTACGTGAACACATATGCATGATTTCTTACAGATTTAGTTTCCCTTTGCACAATACTCCTTGCTTAAGAATTCTTTAAAATTAACAGATTAAGTTCTGAGAGGAAACATAATCCTCGTGAAAATTAATCTGCTGTTTTAAGTGGAACTGGGAGTATTTTTATGTCTATTGATTTCAGTAATGCATAGAGTTCGACAAAGCCTTGTAAATTGTGTAAGTAGATAGTATATTCGATTAAAAGAACTAAGAATTTGATTCATTTACTAAATGGAAGGTATCTGTTATGTATTCTCTGATATATTGAAGTTGGTTTATCTTTTATGTACATTTTAAATGACTAATGATAAATTTATCAGCAAGAGATTTAACGTGCATTCCGACTCGGTCATATAAATAAAAAGAAATTTTGCATTTTTGCAATTTTTTAATTTTTATTTTTTTTTCTCCCTTTTTATAATTTTAAACAGTTTATATTACTAAGAAAAGTTCGAATTCATCATTAAATTTGTGTAAATATACTTATATTCTATCAGTCTAATGAAAGCAGATGGGCAATAGATTAAGGAAAGAGTTATTCTGAACAACACGTAAACTTTATTTTGTTCAATAAATTAATTAAATCAGTGCATGTTTAGCGATTTTCATGATGACTATAAGGTTATAGAATATGAAAACATGATTTCATAAGTGCCATAAAAAGATCTAAACGAAAAGGGGCGTAAAATCATAATATCACCAGTTATTGCAAAATTTAGTCTACATACAGTGGGCGTCCAAATTATTATACTCACTTGAAATTTTTTATCTTTCGCGCGTTTTTAGGGTTTAGCTTGCTATTAAATTCATAATACCTTTTCAGTTTTTAACTTCATACAGGTTTAATAGCTTAGGCCAGTACAAATTCAATAATAGAAATAAAATTTAAATATTTAGTGAATCTTTCTTTTGGAGTAATCACATATTGTATGCGCTGCAGATTCCTGGCAATGCATTTTTTGACAGGGTATTTGGCCATGCTTTTTTAATAATATTTTCCATCAATTCCCTTTTGTTAGCAATTATTTTATCTAAGAAAATTTCATTTTTCAGGGATGCCCATTCATTTTTGATCAGGTTGAGGTTTAGAGAGTTGCCAGGCTGGTCCAAAAGAATTCTTTTTTTTTTTATCAATAAAAACTATAATAATTTTTTGGCTTGATAGCATGGTGCTGAATTCGGCATATAATACATTTGCCATCTGGAATCTATTACTTCATTTTCGGAAGCCGTCGGGTTTCGAAAACTTGCAGATACTGGTCTTGACACATAGTGTCGTCAAAGAAATGTAGACGATCATTCCCCTCTCAGCTAATTGCGAACTATATAAAAGACAGATGGTGTTTCACTTTTCCAACTCCGCAGTTTTTATCATATTTTTCATGATGCCAGCGACGAGCAAACTGAGAATCGTCCTTAAGTATCTGACTAGACGAGACGTCGGAAAAACAAATCTACAGTATCACTATATAAAGAATTTTCTATCATAATTGAAAAAAATCATTTCATGTGAAAGCTTTAGCTTCTACCAGTCTTCTGCGCTGCAATGTTTATGCATTTTAGAAATTGCTATCGTTTAACAAACATTGTGTTTATCTCCGTCAATTTATGCTTTTTAAGAGATCGACAACAGTTGAAATTGAGTTGTTTAAAACTTCGTCGTGACGTCCTGTCAGATCGTTTTATGCTGGAGTCGTCCAACAAGGCTTTTATAAATTTTGGAGATTTTATATGATTCTCTGTAATTATAAGCTTAATTTCCCTCGTAATTCGAGGAGTTGTGATGTTTTTTATAATATTTACCACTATGTTTTGATGATAATAACTTTCCCTAATCTGGGCAAGTCTAGTTTTATTTGTATTTCGGATTGTAGACTGCAAAACGTTCGATAATTCCGATATTTTTCTTTGGGACTGATTAATATGTCTAGAAAGTATTCCCCTGACTTTTTGTTAGGAGAAATGACTGGAGACTTCCCCCAATGGCTAAAATTTGCTATATTTGAGATAGGATAGTAAAACTCGAAAACCAGACATAAAATAATAAAAATAATAATAGCAATAAATAGCATTTGTACTATCAATAATTTATGAATAAAAAACAATAAAACTCATCTCTAATCAAAAGAGTTTTCTTCAATAAAAATATAATAATTTGCAGTCTTTCGTGATTTCGTGTAGCCGTAACTAAACGCGAAAAAATTTTCTAACTATACAATGTTGATATTTTCAAATTTTGAATTTGTTAACATATTACCAACTTACAAAATGTAAAAAAAAATCTTGGTAGCAAAAAAGGTTCAGAAAGATGAATTAAAACAACAAGATTCTTCGAAAAGTTTAAGAAAAAAAAATTGCTTGATAAAAATAATCTGAGTATAATAATTTGGACACCCACTGTACTGTCTTTGTTTTTAAAGTACACTGATATCCAAAAGGCAGAAAAAAAGACATGCAGAGAAAACACGTTTACGCTATAAGTTCAAGAAACATCTTTTATCACCTGTCCTAGAATTTCGGAGGTTCATTAAGGATGCTTACTAATTTAAGCCTGAAAAAATAAAACTATGTATCTCAAAGGTATCAATTTAAGAAAAGAAAGCAATTTCTTCAGGGAGCTGAAAAAACGTAAAGTTAAACTCTTGGCCTGCAATCAAGAATTCTTACTGGCTATCGAATGCCCTTCAGTATTTTGCTTAGACGAGAAACTGGTGCATTTGAACGATACTGAGGGTTTTCTTATTATCAACGTTGTACATGAATTGTTAGCTGTGTTCTCCAAATCTATATCAAAGGAGTAGAAAGGAGGATAATTAGGAAAATATTGTAAAATTTGGTATGCTTAAGACTTTTTCCTGAATTTTTCGGGTTATACTTCGCTGTTTGTAGTTCTGCATTGTACAGTGTGATACTGACCACATACTTATTTATATTGCACAGTTATCCATTATTTTTCACCTATATTGCATAGCATTATGTGTGTTAATAGCGTTTCTTTTTCAGATACTATATCACAGTCATCGAATTAATAGACGTCGAATTGATAGAACGACGAATGAATAGATGAACATGCTATATTTGTAGCCATACAAATGTAGCAAGGTAATCGGGCCATGCCCATTCTTCTGTTTCAGTATGCTAAAGCATATTTATACATTATATGTTATCAACTTACTTCACTTGTATGGATTATAGGTTTAGTCCAAAAGAAGTTGAGCCACCGATGCTTAGACCGACCGAACACGTGGTGCTGCTACATTATTGCGTGCCACTATGTGTGTTGCTACATTGTTGCTAGATGTTCGCGGTCCTGCTGCATTGTTGCTATATTGTATTAGAAAAACATCCACAGCATAAAGTTGAACTTGAATTTGTTATTTTCACTACAAATTATTTGCAAAAACCCGAATTATAATTTCAAAGTAAATAAATTTAAAATATCAATGTGAGATATAGCATAGAAAAAGAAATTCTAAATAAGCACAATTGATTTTTTAAAAGCTGTTCAAAAATCTCATGATTCCTTAAAAGAACAGCTTTAAGTGTACATCTATTTACTATTAGTCATGCTACTATAACTGCAATTTATCATACAATGTATATTATCATTTTGCGTTCACAACGTTTCTTCCAAATAACATGCAGTCAAAAAAATAGTTCTAGTAATATGTATGGCTGATTTTTGCGGAAAAAATTGTTTTTTCTAAAAAAATGGTTTAACAATTTTTGATTCAATATAGAAAGTTGTTTCATTCATTCAACTGAAATGAAAGAAAAACATTCAAAGAACGTACAAAAATATGATGGGACATTTGATTTTTTAATTGGTAGAAAAAATATCCCTAGAACTCTTCGATACATCTTTATAAAGTATCACGTAACAGTATGAAAACATGGAAAAAAGCATTCAATATTCAACACCATAATTACATTTTTTAAAACTTTTACTTATAGCTGCATTCGGTGGAAAATAAACGATTTTTAAAATCTGTTTGACGTTCACTTTTCTTAGACCCAGCAAAAAAATATCGACTACCATTTCTCAGTGCCTTTCATCATATATACCCAATGCATTTTTTTTACTGAATCAAAAAGTTCTGTACACGTCCTCCTGATATAACTTTCCCCCTAAAATCAGAAGGTTTTTCAAAACACACAGCCAAAACACTATGCAATGTTTTTGTAATAAAAATTCTAACTAGATCGCCTCCCATGAAACATTTGCACAAGTTTTGAAACACAAATAGCTTCCAGCTAAAGTAATCAGCTGAAAGAACCGGGAAAGCAGCGAAAAAAATCAATCTCCGAATTTATAAAACCGGGAGCACTAAAATAGTTTATTCATTAATCTTTAAAATTGGCCATCTCTCCGGGAAAAAAATTCCAGTATTTTAGTACGCCTGTATAATGTAATTTGTGAGCTTTATTTTTTTGAAGTTCAGAAAATTGATTTTTTTTCCAAGATAAAAGTCATTTCTCAGCATGTTATATTTTATTCCCAGTAAATATGAGTTCTAGAAACAATTGATTTTCTCCTTCCAAAAAAAAAATAATTTTAAACTTTCAGATAAAATTTGAACAGTATAAGAATGATTGCTTCTTTTATAGGTAACTTAAAATTTCCAGTAAACATGTTACAAAATACTTTCGTATTGTTTTCTTTCTTTCTTAGAAGTCCATTCTGAAACATAAATAAGTTTTCCTTTTATAAAAAAGGCTTCAAATTTTGTTACGTTGATACTAAGAAAAGCTTCAACGAAAATTCGATAAAATTTGAAAAAGGGTTTTTAATAGCCTGCATTTACATAATAATTCAAAATAAATACACAAATGCATGGCCATCTGTGAAGCCATTACAGCTAAAATAATACTTTTCTTCAATGTAATAGGTGATAGTCTAACTAGAAAAATAAAATACATAATGTGAAAGTTCTGGGTATTAAATAAACACAGTATTAATTTGAAGTGCTGTAATTTCTTGAAGAAGAGAAGAAAGCTTGTTGGATTTATGGTTTTATATGTTTTAAAAACAATAATGGTTTGGTCTGCTCGATTTTTTATCTTTTCATGATTAAAGTAAAGAATGATTGTTACAAATGTTAACAAGTGATTAAAGTGACATTGGCATTGTTACCTTAGGGTTTTAACACTTTCCTGGCAGCCGTCTGCAAGTTTACGGAGCTTGTGCAAGTCAATGCGTAGATTTTTGCTTTTAATTCTTGTATTATTACACGATGGCTAAGCTTTTAAACGGAGGTTTATTTTGAAAAGTTCAAAACGAGAGGGAAACCAGATTCCATTCCTCATCACAAGACAGTTAGGTATATTATTTGTATGAAGAGATGAGATATCACAAAAATTCCCACAATCTCTTAAGTGTGCATTACCTTTTAGATGCATTGTTTTCCCGCACGATTGCGATACTTCTGACATTCCTGGTCCTGTATATATTCTGAACTAGACAACAGCTAAGGGACAGATAGATAGGCCGCCCCAGAGTGTACTTTGGTTAGCGCAAAACCATCTACTATGGTAGTCCCGCGTTGGGCTCCATTTGCTTGGTTGTTAAATTGTCCATCCTTTCATAGAGTTAGCAATGGCCACCTCCTAGATGATTCCATATAAAAATAGCCAACACTTGCCGCCTTATTAACGGCTAATGTCTAGATGGGCATTGGTAGAGAAAAAGAAAAAAAAAACGTACCCATAATCTCCTGTTATTGTCCTGTGGTATGGTTCCTTAATTTGACAGATAACACCCCATGTTTTACAAGTTTTGAGAATTCTATAGAATTCCGTCAATCATACAAAGTTTATCAGTTGGTCATTTGAAGTAAGTTAGGCGTCATGTCTAGTATATTCGGATAGGTCTACTAAGTTTATAGTTTTGCGAATATATTTCAATGTTCATGATAAAGTCGTCGTACTGCGTCGTTTAGTGCTATACATTAGAACATTTATGTATCGAAACATATATGTTACTTTCTCCCCAAAGCTACCTAACGACAGTTATATTTTTAATTTTATATTTGACAAATGCATTCAGTTATCTGCAAAACAAGTTTCATCTCACTTTGAATAATACCCTGCCCGATTCTGAATATTAATAAATATATTCTACAATACGTACTTCATAATCTCTAAAGTTCCCAGGTGAAGGTAACTCATTTCTGTGTTATCTTGTATTTAGTTCGCAGTTCATAAGATAAGGATTTATTCTGTGTCATAAGTATTGAGAGATATATATTTTTAATAACTAAGACATTACACATATTTCATCAGAGACTTGATCTGTTCTGTATATTTTAATACAGAATGCAAATTATGAGAGAAATTCACATTATAGGAAAAAATGTTTAATGTATTTTCCGATTCTTTGTTGAAAAATAAATAACAAAACTTATAATTATTAACATTGAAATTAATGTGTGTTAAAATTGATAAAACTGTAAGGGTTTAATTATAATATTCAAATACCTTATATATAAATTTCAAACTTCAAATAATGTGCAACATCCAAACTTTATTCCGAAAGATTAATTAAAAAATTTGTCAGCTAAACAACAATAAAAATAAACATGATTAAATCTTGAATATACTTTTAACTAGTAAATTAAGAATAAATTTCTAAGAGCAGCTTTTGTGCTGGTTTTTGCTGAAGTGGATTTGCTTTTTATTTTTACAGTTTTTTTTATTGTTTTTCAGGTGCATTTTAATGAAAAAACGAGATGAAAGAAAAATTATGCAGAAGAAGATAGTATTTAATTAAAAGTAATCACCTAAGAAAGAAACCATTGTTAACGCATCTGACAATGTAAATATAAAGAGGTATTACCCGTGGTTAATCGCATTATAACAAACGTTCATACATCAAAGGAAAAATCTTGTTTATTTAAAACTTACTTTTTTCGAACTGTAGAATGTAGCAACAATTTTATTGACTGAAACTGAAACAGAATATCTGAATATGTGTGTATTAAATAAGGTTTAGCAATTAGTTGTTGGTTAACTGGCTGAAGTACAGCTGCGGAAAAAAAAGTCTCAGTTGCTCTTTATTTCGCCATCGTTCGTCGTACAGCAAAGTTATATATACCATTCGTTTGCAAATAACGCGTACTTTAATTTACTATTAATTTAATTTGCATAAGGGGCCGTCTTCCTATTTAATTCTGCATCAACTTCGTTTTTCTCAATGGCAACCCCATATTTTGACTCTATTAAACGAAAGAAAACCTTCAAATTACCCTAAATATAAATTTTCACCAATTTTCTACGATAATTTCCGGAGATATTGCGAATTCATTTTTGCGCGTTTTTAAGGGACTTCTGCAAATCGAAAAACGCTATTATTAGGTTCCGAACTTTTCGCCTTTCATTTATTTCGCTCGCGAGAATTAAAAGAAATTAATATTATTTTCAAAGAAAATATTGTTCCCATTTCTCTTAAAGTTTTTTGTACTGAGAATATCAAGGGTAGAATAGAATATTTAGTCTGTGGTCCAAATGACCCGTGAGAACCAAGCAGTTCATAACTTCCTTGGTTCGTACACATGAGTTAAGGGGAAAATGCAAAATGACTGCTAAGGATTTTGAAAATCTTTGTAATTTTGAAATTGTTATTCAGTGTTTCCCTTGATGTTTCTCTTAGACAGCTGAAATGTTGGCAGGAGTTGGAGGCTGCTCCCTGCTCTTCTGACTACAAGCATGAATATTGCTCGACTCAGCTATGGTCGAACTTAATGGTTTCATGATTGAAAATTTATTTATTTGAATTTCATGTAAAAAACGCAATTACTTTTTTGCCGACCCAATATTATCACTGTGTTTGTTATTTCACTTTCTTCATTTAATACTATCGCCTGCAATGTGCAATATTCTTAAGACTTTTGGCGGTATTTTAATTTATAGTTAGATGAAAATATTTTTTCCAGAAAAACGTGATTTTGAATGTTTGATAAAGTATGGGGAATTCCAAAGACCTAATGTTTCCGATATTAAAAAAGGTCACATTCATGCCTGGAAAGTTGAGGATGTTAGTTTTTCAGAAATAGGACGTTGTATTAGAAGACATACATCTACTGCATCTAATTCTATAGCTGGAAAATGTTTTATTTGGGGGAATATGGTAGCGGACGCAACAATACACGCTTTATAGAATCCCTATCAAACTGTAAAAACCTCTAATTTATTTGCTTCAAAATTTGATATTTTTAATACTAGTATCTTTTACTGTGTTTTTGCACAAAATAAATCTAATTTACATTTATTTTATGCAATTTTCAAAAAATGTTCACTTAATAAATTTATATATGGTCCCTTAACTCATGAAAATAACACATTTTATTTAATATAAATTAAACTACTGAGCATAAAAATTTGAAATTTTGCACAGCCATGTAATATTAATTTCTGCATCTATTTCCATCAAAATTTGGCTAGGTCGCTATTCATAATTTTTTTGAATATTAATTTAATAATTCATAATTCATATTCATAATTTATAAAAAGTCACAATAACATTAAATTATGTTTGGGTCGTTTAGTTCTAATAGTACGAATAAAAATCAGCTTCTTACTACCAATATTATATGAGATATGAATTGAAGTATGAAAAAATATTTTAACATAGGGGGAGGGGGATTTTGGGTGCTCAAACTCACTCATTTTCTGTCCAAATTTATTGAAAATTTGTTTCCGGGGTTAAAATGAGCTAAATTTTTTAAATATGAAGTGAAATCTAGGGATTGCTATTGAAAAAAAAAAGTTGGTGCGAATTTTAATATATTGATGGCCCCTTGTGCAATTTTTATGCATAGCAAATTAAAGTGTGCGTCAATCGTAAACGATTGGTATCTGTAACTTTGCTGTGCGACGAACGACGGCCGAAAAATGTACAAGTGGGACTTTTTTTTTCCGCAGCTGTACATATCATCAGTGGATTTTGCTGTTTTTGCGAGTGTAGAAATTTTTTTTAACATTACTGAAGCGATTCCGGCGAAGGTATTTCGCTAATAGAATTTGTGTCCCCTGCGGACTCCAATTTAACGTGTGCTCATTGTTCGCAAAGGATGACAGTTTAATTTGTGAAAAACTAACTTTATTGGGTGATCATAATACAATGTAACAAAATTAAGTAACTTAAACTTTTATTGTATTTACACTTAGCAAGTTGAAGCATCGTCAGCATCTGTTACTCCTTGGTCATATCCTGGAACGGTGCGTAGCATTTGAACATCAGTTTTGCAGTTGGAACTACCTACTGCGCTTCATCAATCCTGTACCCAAGATATGCTCATGGAACACTGATACTACAATTTGGCCTTGCCATCTTGCTTGTTATCAGAAGTGGTGGAAGAGAAGAATTACTCGTATAAAGCCACATCGCCATATTTGGTTTGAACTCATTAACAGTAACCAAACTTATCGTGAATAAACCATTAGACGCATGATTCTTCACGTTACGAGTTGTATCTATAAATGTAGTAAAAGAGACTGTCTTTGTGTGTGTGTCAGTCGTTCGCGTTGCACATTAATTATCCTGCAGACTTGCATAGAGGGAAATTTTGCATAGGGGGTCAAATGTGCGGGGAGTGTGCACCTCGGGCTTATTTTTTATTTTTAAATTAGTTTTTTATTTATTCTATATTTTATACCATTTTCAATCGTTTTTTCTCTTTGCACTCCGAAAAGAGGGCTTCCGATCGTTCTAAAGAAAAAATAATTACGCTATCAAAAAGAGAAAACAGTTTTCTTTGGAACTAGACTATTATTTTGAATAACCAACATTTCTCGTTTAAAAAAAATTAAATCGGGAGACATTTTTTTAACTTTTTTCACAGTTATGTCTCTCAACGTATCGATATGGCAAGCATTGTATTATTCTTAATTTAAAAAAAAATAAATAATGATAATAATAATAATAATGTGCGTCTATGAAAAAACTATTTAGCTTTCGTTTAAAAAAAATCTAGTGTCTAACATAACTTTTTGGCTAATTAAAAAATTACTTACAATCAGAATCCGCCTAATTTCAACGGAATACGCCATTTGAAGAACCACCCATTCAACTTTTCTGCTGTGTCAAGTGATACTGCTTCGCATTGTTATGGGTGACGACGGGGTTGGATGGAATTCGCACGTTCTGAGTGTGTGTGTAATGTGGGGAGAGAATGGTGAGAATCTTTGCCGAACCGCTTTTTAAAGTCTTGGGGTCCCATAAAGTCTGCATGTTAAGCATAAATGATTTTATTATTTTGCACTATTTTTATTAAAAAATCCACAGAAGTTTTATTTACAATCGGCCGCTTTTCGTAATGAGTAAAAGTGGACGGCAGGTTCACAGGCCGGTCGGGAAGCGGGCCGTGTGCAATTATTATTTAACGCGATGTTACATGAGTCAGCAAATACTGGCCGGCGAGCCTCAATGTAATGTGTAAAAGCAGTCCGTAGGTTGCACAGGCCCGGTCACGGGGCGGCCCGTGTATAAATTATTATTTAACGTGATTTTGCATGGGTCATGGTGAACCAGGCTGGTCACCGAAGGCGACTAGCTCTGGAAATATTTTATCGAGGAGAAAATAATAACTTACTCTGATCGGGCAATTCCTTGCACTGTGAAGTCAAAAATTTACAAACCAGTTTAAAAAAAAAAATACATTTGGATCGCGACTACTCGCAAAACGTTCTCAACATACGTTTTTTGTAGTATGCTTCATAACAAAAAAAGTTTGAATGCAAACTGTCAAATTTTCTTCGCATGTGCTTCTATTTATGATTGCATCGAAGAAATACCAAGTTCGTATTTTTGCCCTACTGTCTTCTACTATTTGTATTTTTCAAGTATTTATCTTTCTTTTTCGAAAGTAAACGTATAGTAAGAAATTTATCAATAATTGTATCTTATTAACTACTCCTACTTCTTTCTAATATAAGATTTGTCAGTCTCATGACGTATACCTATACATTATGAAATCTATTTTGTGCTAAAATTAAAAATAGTATTTTAATTTTTAAGACATTTTTGAAGAATGTCGTAAACTGATTATCTTTTAAATTTCAAACTCTATATTTTAAACCATATTTTAACGAAATGAAATTAAAAGATGTTATTAAACAGAATAAATGATAGATGATTATCTACTTATATCTTTTTTATAGATGATTTGTGGTGATGATTATTAAGATTTATGATTTGTTTTTTTTTTTGTAAACTACTGTTTAGACATAATTTACACTGTTTACAACATATAAAGACATCTCCATCAACTTGTTAAACTTTTAAACTTGTTTTTTAATTTTTATTATTTAGTAAGTAAAAATGTAAATTTTATCTCTGGAAAAATAGCCCTTTCAATGCATAAGACAAAAAATTGTCTGCAATAATTTATCAGTTTATAACCCGAATGAATGACTTACCCAATTAAGAAAATTAATTAGATGCATTTCTTAATTAGTTAGTATTATCTGAAGTATTCCAAGAAGTATTTATTTCCAAGTTTAAGAGGTTTATTTAATAAATTAGAGAATTTCATATCTTCTGCGAAGCTTTAGACATTCTCTTCTACGTTTCGCATTATAATATTGCTTGAATAAATATGAATGATTAAGGCAAGTATTGAAATAATCACATGGACTCATTATATTTATTTTCTTTTGATAATGATTTTGAAAGCGAAAAATTAAATGTGTATACATATTGATTTTAAGAACCTCGACATTTTATTAATGATACTTTAAATCTTCTTTCAAAATTAGTAAATAGCTATTTGATTTCCTGCTAAATTTTAGAAGAATATGAGACGTGGAAGTACGTTGTTTATAAAATTAGTTAATTTTTCTTTTTTTATGATTCTATAAATCCGTCTTGTACATAGGGCACTGTTTTGTTCGAGATACAGGAAAATAATGTTGTTATTTGCATCTACTCAAATCTACCAAGGTTAATAACACGAAATTTGGCATGTATGTCAGATTTTCAGCATACTATGTACTAGATTAGAGTGCATCTTCCGAAATTCGTAACCTATCACCAAAGCGTTCTGTTCACATATATACCTCTGGAAAAAAAAGAGAGAGAGAAATCTAAAAAATTATTCCTGTAAAATACAACACTCACGAATACCCATAAAGAAATCTTAGGACATTTTGAAGTTATTCGTATATGAGGATATAACTCAGTCCTCTTCTTTTTTTTCAGACATCTTTCTTGAAGGAAAAAAAAATATGTTCCATAAAATACTTGTTCTAAAATGTAACAAGTATGAATACTTTCTTTAGGCACAGATTTTACGCAATTAAAACTTTCTTGAAATATTATTGGTTCGAAATCGCTTGGGGCACTCATTCAACCAATTTAAACAATTTACTAAAGGAATTCAGGAAATTCCTTGAACATTATCATGGCATATTCTTTATATCTAAATATGCATACAGTGCGCCTAGTAAATCCTTTTGTCAACGCAATAATTTTTGAACAGTACGAGCTCAGAGCTATAGTCAGAAAAATGGGTAAAGTAAAACTGGCATGTGCTACGCAAAAAACTGCTTACATCGCCATCTGGCTGCTAAATTTGGAGTTAGCGTTCTTATCTCAAAAACGGTGCGAGAAACCGGAAAAAAATCAATTGCAAAGTTGTTCAACATCACCGATGAATTAACCGGGGAGAATTCGCGCGGGACACAAAGTCACCTCATGCTTAGAAAATCAACAATCTGAGAGAGAAATGTATGTCTGAAAACAGTCATTCTTCCTGTATCCTCCTCCTTGACACTCCCCTTGGAATGTATACAGTTCTTTTAACGTGTTAAATCGATTGGAAACATGGAGCTAATTTTTTGCATCAGTGATTGTTGCGGCAATATGATTTATTTCCGTGAAAATCGTGGAACTAGCTGTTTAGCTGTGATAACTAGATTAGCTAATAATTTTATCGGCAAGATATACCTTAAAAATTAAAATACAATAGATATAGACATTTGGCTTGAAAGCTATTTTATATTTAATTACAAGAATGATCATTTAAAATTTAATTATTTTCAAGCTCCCCTTTGAGAGAGTAAAAAGTCTTAAACGTTAAAAAAAAAAAAATTCAATTTTGAAACATTTCGAAACGTTTATTAGAAAACATGGCAGAGTTATTTATACATATTCTGAGTAGCTATTGCGACACAAGGATTTCCAAGAAATGTATACAGTGAAACCTGTTTTTAAAGACCACCACTGGGACCAAGAAAATGTGGTCTTTAAGGAGAGTCGGTCTTTGAATTCAGGTAATACGATACATTTTGACAAAATTTTAGGTCGAAAGTGACCATGTATTCATTCCTGACTTATTTAAACTGATAACCTCAATTTTTTCTTTCAGTGTCAGGAATTTTCGAGAAAGTTTACTGTTTCCATTGTTATTAAAAATGAAAATAAAAAACGAAGGCAGCAATTAATATGAAATAATATTCCTTGCGATAGCTATCGTAATTTCGTTTCTGAGAAAAAATCACGTTGTAAACATAAACACAGGCTCTGTGTTGAATTTTGCATGCTTAGCTCTCTCCAGTATCGGCATTGCTCATTGGTGGAAACAATGACCTCATTCTCGGTGTAGTATTTTCCTATGGTGCGCAGATTTTGTGATGGAATTATTTTTCGAAGAAATGTTTTAAAAGAAGAAATTGTGCTGAACGATTCACTGTAATATCTAAATGCATAAAATTCTATTTTCAATAAATATCCTTCAAGCAGCAGTAACACAAGTAACTGCGTGCATGCCGCTATTGCGTTCAGTGACTCCATGGATTATTTAGTGACTGGAAGCTATGTTACATCTCAACTAAACAAGTGTCAACTTTCGTTTTCATCATACCGTGTGATTGCTGATCATCCGAACAACGATCTCACTCAAATAGGGAACATAAGAATTTTTTTTAAGAATTCGCAGTCGTTAAAATAGGATTTTAAATAAATTTATTTCGTATATATAGCTGTCGTTGGTCGCGTCAGGCAGGTGATCGTTCAATAAGGAAAATAAATCATTATTTATAATTATATGGCACTCGGGACCGCTAAGACATGGTCGACAAGACCAGGTGCTCGTTAAATACGGGGGTCGTTCAACACAGGTTTTAACTGTATTCCTTAATCTTCAGAGTATGGACGAATAAAATCTTTTCTTTTTTTGTGTGTATATTATTATTATTATTATTTATTATTTATTATTAACGAAGCAAATATCGGAATGGCTTTTGATTAAGGAAAAAGTAGGAATAAACTTTCTACCTGTGATTGTGACAAATAAATGTTTCAGATATATACAGTGGAGTCTCGATAAGTCGAGGTGGACGATACAGGGCTTGCCTCGAATTATCGACATAATGAAATTTCATAGATAAATAAATGGAAATAAAGCATTTTTTTTTACTGCAAATTTAAATGAAAAATGTACTTACATATTATTACATTCCTGATGATTAGACCAGGTTAGTTATATCGAAAAATGATATTCAATAGATTTTGTAATTAACGTAAAAATCTAGATGGACATTGCTCATAACTTTTAAGGAATTATTCAAAATCGCATGAAAGTTTGAGAGTATCTTTATAAGATCCTCAACAAGTGGAGGAGGCTCTCTCCCGTCTCCCCCCACGTTAGCAAGACCATGGGTTACTATCCTTTCTCTTCAACTGAAAATAATTGGCGTTTCCTCTAGTTCTTATAGAACGTACCTAAAGGAGATTGGAAAAGAGCGCAAGAAGCAGTCCAGAATGAAAATTTATTCTTGTGTTATACAAGAACGAAAAAAGTTTTGTGACTACAGAGAACATAAGCACTTATTTCTCTATCAAGTCAGACAGATGCAGCTCTGTTGTATAACACATTTAGGCTATTAGATGCACTACTTTCTCGTTTAAGACGAAAGTAATGGAATTTACTTTGGACTTAAACTCGCAATATTGTTGATTTAATGAATTAAGTATCGGTAGAGTTTTTCAAATCTCCTTTTTATGCATTTAGTAAGTGATATTGGAATTAACTAACGAAGTATTCAAGCTAACAATTCTAATAGATTGAACCTATATTGAAAATACTCTTCCCGACCTGAATAGAGTTTCGGAATCAGTCGCAGTCTCCTGTTGAGGGCGGACGTTTGTTCTCATGTTTATCAGGTAAAATTTAAGCTTCAAAATATTTAAATAGTATTTGGTATATAAAAGGTTTTTTTGTGACCGAAATTTCGTACTTTGGAGCTCTCCTACATATGTTTTACGTATCCCCCCTCCCCTCCAAGTATGTATCAGTAATACTAGGTTCTTTTAGTGCTTGTAATAACCCCAAATTTGTCACATTCAATTATAAATTCTTTTGACCGTATGCAATGTAAGTATACATATCATTACACATTATGATGCTCGTAAAATTTGAAAAAAATTCCTTTAAAAAAAAGATGAAACCCAATGCAATGATTTTGCGATAAGTGGAAGTCCTATAAGTCGAATATCCAGCTGCGCCAAAATTTTTACGCAGCCCCGTCCGATCTAATAAAATTCAATATTAAAGTTTCTTCTGAAGTCGATGTGGACATCTTTTAAGTCGAAGTTTTTTTTCTCCGTTCTCAACTGGATTAGGGTAATTCCGATAAAGACGAGGAAACGGAATACGTTCCCACTCCAAATAATCAAGAATCGTGAGCCATTGCGATCGTATACCGGTATCTTCAAAGTAGAGATAACGTAGATAAAATCCTATTCGTGTCTGTACAAAAGACAATGCAAAAAAACCAAAAATAACCATTTTTTTTACAGCTACGGAAAAAAATCCGCCAACTTGCTCTTTATTTGGTTGTCATTCGTCGTATAGCAAAGTCATATATATATCATTCGTTTGCTAATAACGTATACTTTAATTTATAATTAATTTAATTTGCATAAGGGGCTGTCTTCATATTTAATTCTACATCAACTTCATTTATCTTAATGGAAACGTCCTATTTTGACTATATTAAACGAAAGAACACCTTCAAATTACCCTAAATATAAATTTTCACCAATTTTCTAATATAATTTCCTGAGATATTGCGAATTCCCTTTTGCAGGATTTTAAGGGACTTTCTACAAGTTGAAAAACGCTAATTGTAGGTTTGGAACTTTTCGATTTCCGTTAATTTCGCTCACGATAGTTAAACGAAATGAATATTATTTACAGGGAAAATACTGTTTCTAGTCTAAAAGATTCCTGTAACTAAAGTTTCCTGAGAACATCGGGGGTAGAAATTAGAATTTTTAGTCAGTGGTCCAAATGAACCGTGACTACAAAACTTCCTTGGTCCATACATATGATTTAAAGAAAAAATGCAAAACGACTGTCTCGATTTATAAAATCTTTTTAATTTTGAAATTGTTATTGAGTATTTGAAGGTTCTCTTAGATCAGTGAAATGTTGCCAGGATTGAGAATCTGTTTTCAGCTCTTCTCACAACAAGCATGAATGTTACTCTTCTACGGATCGAATATTAATTTAATAATCCATAATTCATATTAATATTTTATGAAAAATTATAATAATAATAAATTATGTTGGGTCGCTTATTTCTAATAGTACATATTGTTACGAATTTTCGGGGCAACCCGCTGCTCTTGGGCTTAAAATGGTTTAAAATTCGTATTCTACGCTTCAAATAGATAAATTTTGCTTTTTGTTGCATCAAAATCGGTCAATTAGAACCGGACATATGGAGGTTTCGGTTTGCCATTGTTTTTCAATGGAGGTTCTAGAAATCTCGAGAAATATTAGTCCTAGGGCTTCGATCTCTTCACATTTGAGGACTTATTTTCGGCGTCAAATTTGGCGATATTTCGCCAAAGTCGCCAAGCTTTGCGACTTTTTGGTCAGTTGGCGCGATTTTCCCAATGTGGCCTGGTAGTTGTTTTTCCTGCATTAAAAACGCATAATAACCTAACATTTCTCTTCTATGACGTAATCAAAAGTCCCGCTTTATCTGGAATCTTCTTTTCTAGAAAAGAATACGAATTTTAAACCATTTTAAGCCCCAGAGCAGCGGGTTGCCCCGAAAATTCGTAACATTGCCCCCTTCCCAAGGACTGCACGTCCCGGGCAGTACAATCCCCAGTTAGGAGGTCACACAAATATATACAGTGTCCAACCGTTAACCAAATCTTAACAACATAATTTAAGCAAATAATCAATAAACACAGTGAGTAAATACACTCTACTAAATAAATAATAGACATAATAAACAATTACACTATTCCTAACTAATATTATAAATGCGAAAGTGAGTTTGTTTGTTTATGACGCTTTCACGCCTAAACCGCTGAATCGACTAGGATGTATTTTGGTTTAGATATAGATGGGGCCCTGGAGATGGTTATAGGCTACTTAGAATTTTAGATTTTTAATTACTTTTTTAATTATTAATTAAAAACCGTTTTTACCTTGCCATGCTTGGCGAGTTTCGCCCGTATCAAATGATTCATGTTTTGAGCTAACAAAAATGCTATTACTTCAAAAAAGAAGCGCGTGCATCTGAAAAACATTAATAACACGGAAATTAAGCCAGTTTTATGCCAAATCTATCTATCTGTAATAATAAAAATGAATGTTCTCCAGACAAATCTACAGAAAGCAGAGCTTTGAAAATTTGAGCATGACTGAGAACATAACTTCGGTAAAGTGCACCCGAGACTCAGAATTTTCAAATTTTAACTACTTTTCTAACTATTAATTAAAAACCGTTTTATCGCCCGCACAAAATGATTTATGCATTTAAAATAAAGCAGAAATTCTATTTGCAAAATCACATGCATTTCTAAAACATGGAAATTATGTTGATTTTACGCCAAATTAAAAATCATAAGTAAAGAAAAGGGTAATTACGTATTATCCCGGCGGTCCGCCAAGACAAGCGATTTTTTGCCGAAATAAATGCCTGGCACATGAAATTATTAATGGTTTTGAAAACGATTGGCAACAGTTTGGCAACTCATTTGACGGAAAAACCGTTTGGCGGGAATGACCGCCGGAATAATACGTAAGTACCAAGAAAAGTCCAGATGTGTTTCTTAAAGTTTATAAATTTCCAATTCCTAACAATAATATAAATGTGTACGTTTGTGTGTTTGGATGTTTTGACTGAATCACACAAAAATGGTTTAACAGATTTGGAAAAAATTGTAATGAAAATAGCTTATTGCCTGGATTAACATACAGGCAGCCTTTCAAGCATATAGCATAAATAATTCTTTTACAAAGACACTCAAAATAATTCTAATGCATTGCGCTCTACGGAAATTTTGTAGCTACTAAACCGATTCTAAAACTTTTTTCACTGATTGAAAGTTACATAATTCCTGAGTATTGTTGTTTCTTTGTTTTTGGATTAAGACCGATTGACTGCACTAGGGTCCTAGGCCTATATGGCGAATTCGTCTGTGGGGGACTTTCTAAGGGATCCTAGCCCGTATTTACGCGAAGTTTTTTAGAAAACCACGGAAAACTGGGAGCGGCTAGGTCGACAGGCGCGACCGGGGTTTGAACTTGGCACTTCACACCTTGCAGTTTTGAGAGCAGAACTTCTTAGACACTGGTGGCATCCTAAGTATTTAGGCTACCTTTAATGCATATATCACAGATAGTTCTTTTACAGGGATACTAATAAGAATTACATTACGCTCTATGTGCATCTCTGTACTGAACCGATTCCTAAATTTTTTATTTTTACTGATACTAAATTTTTTAGTAAGCTACACTATTCTTGAGTATTATAGGCTAAAATTCATGCATGTAGCGTAAATAGTTCCTTTACAGGAACACTCAAAATCATTCGAATACATTACGCTCTCTGGGTATCTCTGTAACAGCAGAACCGATTCTAAAACTTTTTCACTAATAGTAAGCTGCTCTATTCCTGATTAACATAGACTAAAATTCATGCATATAGCATAAATATTTCTTTTACAAGAACACTCAAAAACAGTTCGAAAATACGTCACAACTGTCTCTATTCGCCAAATGCCTGAAAAAAATCTAAATTTAGTAACTCTGCATAGTCTCTTATTTTAAATGAAGTATACTGCTATGCATTATATTTCATTTGAAACAAGTAAAAAGCAAATAATATTTAAATGCAGTTTCTTTTGTCGCAACAATATTTGATATTCACACATGCTACATTTCTCTCGGGACCTAATTCTAAAGCCGACGCGGACGAAGTCGCGGGTAGCAGCTAGTAAGTAATAAATGTAATAAACAAATACACATTAATAAAAACCAATATATTACAAATATGTACACTAAACATGGCGTAAGTAGTGAGTGAAAGAGAGTTGACGAAAAAGGGAGAGAAGAGAAATACAGGAAAGAAATGATAGTTGAAAGAAAGGAGGAATTACGCCATAGTGACTATGGTCTGATAGTCAAATAACTAATTACCACCACGGTAGATGGCTAGCCGATCGTAATGTACAACTCATGGCTTCGAGTTTGGTGACTTACGAATCCGTACGATGACGTCATTCAGTTGGTTTAGGACTGTGTAAGGACCGTCCCACGGCGATTGCAGCTTGGGAGACAGGCCTTTCCGTCGAGTCGGATTCCATAGCCAAACTTTGTCACCTGCGTTGAAGTCATGTCCCATAGCTTTCGTGTCGTAGCGATTCTTTATCCTCTCCGTGTTCAGGTTGATCCGCTCCGAGCAAAATGATGCACGTCTTCAAACCGTGCCCGAAGATTTTCAACATACTCTTCTGGCGATGAAGGCGCATCTGGAGGGCGGCCGAACACTAGATCGGCGGGAAGACGAAGATCTCTTCCGAACAGCATCTGGGAAGGTGTGAAGCCGGTACTCTCGTGGACGGCACTCCTATAATCCAGCAGGAAGAGGGGGAGTTTATTGTCCGAGTCCTCTTGATTCCTAGATACCAGGAGCGAGAGGTTGTTCAAAATTGTGCGATTGAACCTCTCCACCATGCCGTCGGATTGTGGGTGTAAAGACGTTGTCTGGGTTTTGTCTATTCCGAGAAGTTGGCATAGTCCTTTAAAAACTGCAGAGGTAAAGTCCGTTTCTTGGTCGGAATGAAGTTGCAGAGGTGTTCCATATCTGGAAATCCATTCTTGCACTAATACCTCTGCTATGGTCGTAGCTTCTTGATCAGAAATAGGAAACGCTGCGGGCCATTTAGAGAAATAGTCATTGACAACTAGGATGTATTTGTTGCCATCCGAAGTTCGCGGAAGACGTCCCAGTATGTCGAGGGCAATCCTCTCAAAAGGCGCTCCTACATTATAACGATGTAGTCTACAACGGCTTCGTTTCTTCGGGCCCTTACGGGCGGCACAGACGTCACAAGCTTGACACCACTTTTCGACGTCGTCTCGAGCCCTAACCCAGTAGAAGCGCTCGCGAACTTACTGTATGATCTTCATTACGCCAAAATGGCCTCCAGTTAAGCCATTATGAAGTTCTTCCACAACCTTCCGAATCCTTGAACGAGTGAGTAATAACTGCCATCGGAGCATCTTGCCGTCGTCCGACTCCCATTTACGATACAGGACTCCATTCCTCAGGCGAAGCGAATCCCATAAAGCCCAGTACTGTTTTGTTGCCGGACTGCAAGATGATATTTCATGCCAGCTGGGTTTATTGCCGGACTTTTCCATAAACTCCACAATAGGTTTGATGTCGCTATCTGCTAATTGGTCCGCCCGAACATTTTCGTCACTCCAGGGATCTTGAGATGGTGCCGATGATGTAACTCGGCGGACAACGGGATGTTTCAGATGGTAATTTTTCTCCGCCCTGGAGCAACAGCGACAACTGTCCATGCAGGGCTTTCTCGACAAAGCATCTGCATTTCCATGAGATGCTCCTTTCCGATGACGTATCTCGATGTCGTATACTTGTAATCTCTGTATCCACCTGGCTATCTGGCCCTCTGGATTATTGAAATTTAGAAGCCAGGTTAAAGAGGCATGGTCCGTTCGGAGCAGCAACTTTCGGCCATACAGGTAATGATGGAAGTGCTCCACGACCTTAACGATAGCAAGAAGTTCCTTTCTCGTAACACAATAGTAACGTTCCGTCTTCAAAAGGCACTTGCTCCAGTAAGCAATCACATGTTCTTGGCCATCTATCTCCTGGAACAAAACTGCTCTGGCACTCTCCTTACGTGCGCCTGTATCCAGGATAAATGACTTGTCAGGGTGAGGATACGACAAGATCGGCGCACATGTTAAAGCCGTCTTCAGTTCGTTGAATGCGTCCTCACATTCCTCAGTCCATAGAAATTTTTGTCCACTCTCGATCAATTTGTGAAGAGGTCTTGCAATTTGAGAAAAGCCCTTCACGAATTTTCGATAGTAAGTACACAGACCGAGAAAACTTCTTAAGTCATGGATATTCTCGGGACAACTCCAGTTCTGGACTGCCGACGACTTTTCGGGATCGGTTCGGACTCCGTGGGCGGATATTATGTGCCCGAGATAACGTACTTCCCGACGGAACAAGTTGCACTTAGATGGACTCAGTTACAAGTTCGCCTCCTTTAATTTCTGAAGCACCTTTCGGATGTTCACGAGATGCTCTCCGAAAGTCCTTCCGACGATGATGATATCGTCCAAATAAACGAGACATGCTTCGTAGGAAAGTCCTCTCAACACTGTCTCCATTAGACGCACGAAAGTAGCCGGTGTGTTGCAGAGTCCAAAAGGCATAACTTTGAACTGCCACAATCATTGTCCCGCAGTGAACGCAGTCTTTTCACGATCATCGGGATGAATTTCTACTTGCCAGTAGCCACTCTTGAGATCCAGAGTGGAGAACCATTCATTTCCCGATAAAGTGTCCAAAGTGTCGTCAATCCTGGGAAGAGGGTAGCTGTCTTTCTTGGTAATGTCATTCAGACGTCTGTAGTCAACGCAGAACCGGGTGGAACCATCCTTCTTCCGGACCAAAACAATTGACGAGGCCCAGGGACTAGTCGATGGCTCGATGACGTCATCACGCTGCATCTCCTCTAAAAGTCTGCCCACCTCTTCTTGCTTAGCAAACGGCAGCCTCCTAGGATGTTTCTTGATGGGAGAATGGCTGCCTGTATCTATCCTATGTTGAGTTAAGCTCGTACGGCCAAAGTCACCCGAAGTACGGGAGAAGAGGTCTTCAAATTCAGCTATTACTTTCTCCGCAGCGCTTCTCTGTTCTGCCGTTAACTCCACGTCTTGTATTAATTCCTTCGTCAGGCACTCGGAAGATTTAGCTATCGTTTGGCTGATGTTCTTAGTAATGCAGGTAACAGGAGTGCATGTCGCCAGCACTTCATTTTTCTTTATCACCTTCGACTTGTCCGTCACATTTGCTACTCTAACTGGAATTTCTGTTCTCGACAAGTCCACAAGTGTTGCTCCCACAAGTACTCCTCTGACGGAATCACTATTGTTTGAGTGCTCGATTAATCCAAAACGGAATTTATTGCTTTCTTTAACTGTTCCAGAAATTATTGAATCAGTTCTGAGAGGTAGGCTCATCAGTCTGGGCTATTATTTGCTGAACAGGTAAAATAGTTTCATTTTTAATATCGAACGCAGCTATTTCTTCTGAGTCTGAACGAAGCTCATTAAAGTCCAAGTTAAATTTGTGCGATTTTAAAAAGTCGAGTCCGAGAATAAAAGAGTCTGTAATATTGGCGACATATACAACATGGTCGTATCTGGCATTTCCAAACGTGATTTCTACTTGCGCTTTTCCGCCCACTTCGATCTTGTCACCTGTCACAGTCTGGAGGGTCAGCGAGGGCGGAGTCCAGATAATCTTCAAATTTAATTTCTTGGCAGAATCCGACCTTATGATGGTTACGTTCGCGCAAGTATCAATCACCATGTGGCATGGGGAACTATTAACGTATCCCAGTACGAATAGTCCATCACTGCCACCATTCACTGATGAAATCTGTAAGACTTTCAAACGAGGCTTTTGAATATCCCTCAGCCTCTGTTCCTGAAAGTCGTCTCTTTTCTGTCTTCCTTCATGGGCTTCTGTGGTGCATTGATAACTGCGATCTTTACGACGAGAGTTCTTTCGTCTGTCACAGTATTTTCGTAAATGCCCCTCGCTGTTGCACTTCCAACATTTCACTTTCCTTGGCTCTGACTGTTCTTGTCGTTCCACCAGATTTTCCAGGGTCTATAATTTATTCTCTAATCTCTCCATTTCTCCATCCGTAGGCTCCTGGAATGACACAGCTCTAACGTAATGCCGCTCTTTTCTTACGGCCAGCTGAGCTGCCTCTAGCTTCATGGCGAATACGAGGGCTGATTTGAGATCTTTATAATCCGCCAAGATCAATGCTTTCTGAATTTCGGAGTCCAAGAAGCCTTTAATAAAATGTTGCACTGCAACTTCTTCTCGAACGTTATCTGGATAACTGCCATAGGCTAGATGACACAGCCTATCTATGTCGGAAGCCAGCTCTTGAAGGGTCTCGCCAGGTCTTTGCATCCTTGACTTAAGTTGTATTCTACTATATTCTTTCTGGCACTTCTCTCCGAATTTCATCTCCAAGGCACTTGCAACTGCATCAAAATCTCCTATCTTTGTCGCCCCGATGGTTTGTAGTACATTAATTGCGTCTCCGCTAAGGGAAGCGGCCAGTTGGTTCGCTTTCTCGGACTCGCTCCAACCATTGGCTCTGGCGACGATCGAAAATTGGGTCTTGTAAGCTTCCCAGGCAGTCTTTCCGTCATAAGGCGTTAGTTTCACTGCTGGGGGGCGTGACGACAACCTGATGTTTTCTGGTCCACGAATGTGGGCGTGGGTTCGAATCCCACTTCTGACACCAAATGTTGCGGAACTACTCTTCTACTCCTGGGGTACGTCGTTCTAAAGTCCAGTTGGTGTAAAAAGTTAAGTAAAAAGTCACTTGTCAGGATGGAACACAAACTTTATTTCTTCTAGAACTTCGTAGAACAATCAGCTGTGCACAATTCACAAGCACAATCTAGCAGTAACGTGCTTTTAACAATCCGCTTAGATCAGAAGCTCTCACAAATGCTGTATTTCTCAAACAAAATAAGTCACTTTCACAGGCAAAAATTCAGTATAAATATTCAAGGGATATCGTACACAATCCCTTAAGACACAGCAATGAAGAATTTACAAACAGCACTTTAAAAACAGCTTCATAAAAGCAAGCCAAAACACAGCTGCTATAGCACTATCAAGTCACAAAGCAAGCGTACTCGCTGACAGAGCTTTCACAATACGCGCTCTCTTACACTCGGCGTTCAACTCGCACTGAACTGTCGGGGCATCGCGCTGGTTAAATTTATAGAGGAGGCAGAAGCTGCGAGCAGTTTCTAGAAAAGTATATTCCTCGAAGATTCCAGATAAAGCGGGACTAATGATTACGTCATAGAAGAGAAATGTTAGGTTATTATGCGTTTTTTATGCAGGAAAAACAACTTCCAGGCCCCATTGGGGAAATCACGCCAAATCACCAAAAAGTCGCAGAGCTTGGCGACTTTTGGCGAAATACCGCCAAATTTGGCGCCAAAAATAAGTCCTCAAATGTGAAGAGATCGAAGCCCTAGGACTAATATTTCTCGATATTTCTAGAACCTCCATTGAAAAACAATGGCAAACCGAAACCTCCATATGTCCGGTTCTAATTGACCGATTTTGATGCAACAAAAAGCAAAATTTATCTATTTGAAGCGTAGAATACGAATTTTAAACCATTTTAAGCCCCAGACCAGCGGGTTGCCCCGAAAATTCGTAACAATATAAAAATCAGCTTCTTGTTATCAATATTGTTGCGGAACTACTCTGCTTGTTTCCGGGTTCGTCGTTCTAAAGTCCAGCTGGTGTAGAAATTTCTAGTTCCAAAGTCCACTGGTCAGGATCGAATACAACTTTATTACTTCTAGAACTTCGTAGAACAATCAGCTGCACAATTAAACAGCAAAGTGCTTTTGACAATCCTCTTAGATCTGAAGGTCTCACAAATGCTGTATTTCTCACACAAAATAAGTCACTTTCACAGGCAAAAATTCAGTGGAAATATTCAAGGGATATCGTACACAATCCCTTAAGACACAGCAATGAAGAATTTACACTCAGCACTTTAAAAACAGCTTCATAAAAGCAAGCCAAAACACAGCTGCTATAGCACTATCAAGTCACAAAGCAAGCGTACTCGCTGACAGAGCTTTCACAATACGCGCTCTCTTACACTCGGCGTTCAACTCGCACTGAACTGTCGGGGCATCGCGCTGGTTAAATTTATAGAGGAGGCAGAAGCTGCGAGCAGTTTCTAGAAAAGTATATTCCTCGAAGATTCCAGATAAAGCGGGACTAATGATTACGTCATAGAAGAGAAATGTTAGGTTATTATGCGTTTTTTATGCAGGAAAAACAACTTCCAGGCCCCATTGGGGAAATCACGCCAAATCACCAAAAAGTCGCAGAGCTTGGCGACTTTTGGCGAAATACCGCCAAATTTGGCGCCAAAAATAAGTCCTCAAATGTGAAGAGATCGAAGCCCTAGGACTAATATTTCTCGAGATTTCTAGAACCTCCATTGAAAAACAATGGCGAACCGAAACCTCCATATCTCCAGTTCTAATTGACCGATTTTGATGCAACACAAAGAAAAATTTATCTATTTGAAGCGTAGAATACGAATTTTAAACCATTTTAAGCCCCAGAGCAGCGGGTTGCCCCGAAAATTCGTAACAATATAAAAATCAGCTTCTTGTTATGAATAATGTTGCGGAACTACTCTGCTTGTTTCTGGGTTCGTCGTTCTAAAGTCCAGCTGGTGTAGAAATTTCTAGTTCCACCATTCTAAGTCCACTGGTCAGGATGGAATACACAAGCACAATTAGATAGCAATGTGCTTTTGACAATGCTCTTAGACCTGAAGCTCTCACAAATGCTGTATTGCTGTATTTCTCACACAAAATAAGTCACCTTCACGGGCAAAAAGTCAGTGAAAATATTCAAGGGATATTGAACAGAATCCCTTAAGACACAGCAATGAAGAATTTGCACACAGCAATTTAAAAAACACTTAGAAAAGCAAGCCAAAGTACACCTTCAATTCACAAAGCAAGCGGATTCACTCACAGCTTGATCAACACTCTGCGGGTGCTAGCTTACACACTGAACTTTCAACTCGCACTGAACTGGGGCTTTAAAGGCACTTCTATTTATAGCCGACGCAGGAGGTACAAGAAGCCTCCAGAAAAGCCTATTTCACGAAGATTCTACATAAAGCGAGAATATTGATTACGTCTTAGAAGAGAAATGTTAGGCTATTAAGTGTTTTTAATGCAGCAAAAGCAGCTTTACAGGCCCCATAGGGAAAATCGCGCCAAATGACCAAAATGTCGCCAAGTTGGCGACTTTTGGCGAAATATCGCCAAATTTGGCGCCAAAAATAAGTCCCCAAAAGTGAAGAGATCTAAGCCCTAGGACCAATATTTCTCGAGTTTTCTAGAAACCCCATATATTTGAATGGGAAACCAAAATCTCCGTATCTCCGGTTCTAATTGGCCGATTTTGATGCAACAAAAAGCAAAATTTATCTATTTCAAGCGTAGAATACGAATTTTAAACCATTTTAAGCCCCAGAGCAGTACGTATTAATAATTCGTAACAATATTATATTATATATGAATTAAAGCATGAAAAAATATTTTAACATAGGGGGTGGGGGAATCATAACTGGCTACACTGATTTTGGAAACTTATAACTTTGATCATTTTGAGTTCAAATTTATTGAAAATTGGTATCCAGGGTTAAAATGAGCTAAATTTTTGAAATATGAAGTGAAGTCTAGGGGTTGCTAATGGAAAAAAAAAAGTTGGCGAGAATTTTAATATGCAGATGACCCCTTATGCAATTGTTATGCATAGCGATTTAAAATGTACGTCACTCGCAAACGATTCATATATGTAACTTTTCTGTACGTGGGCGGTTTTTTTTTAAAAAGTCCCACTTGCTCTTTATTTCGCCGTCATTCGTCGCACAGTAAAGTTATGTATACCATTCGTTTGCAAATAACGCGTACTTTAATTTACTGTTAATTTAATTTGCATCAGGGGCCGTCTTTATATTTAATTCTGCATCAACTTCGTTTTTCTCAATGGCAATCCCATATTTTGACTTTATTAAACGAAAGAAAACCATCAAATTACCCTAAATATAAATTTTCACCACTTTTCTACGATAATTTCTGGAGATTTTGCGATTAACTTTTGCGCGTTTTTAAGGGACTTTCTGCAAATTGAAAAACGCTATTTGTAGGTTCCGAACTTTTCGCCTTTCATTGATTTCGCTCACGAGAGTTAAAAGAAATTAATATTATTTTCAAGGAAAATATTGTTTCCATCTCTCTTAAAGTTTTTTGTACTGAGAATATCAAAGGTAGAATAGAATATTTAGTCTGTGGTCCAAATGACCCGTGAGTTCATAACTTCCTTGGTTCGTACACATGATTTAAGGGGAAAATGCAAAATGGCTGCTCACGATTTTGAAAATCTTTGTAATTTTGAAATTGTTATTGAGTATTTCCGTTGATGGTTCTCTTAGACAGGTGAAAAATTGGCAGTAGTTAGAGGCTGCTCTCTGCTCTTCTGACTACAAGCTTGAATATTACTCAGCTATGGTCTCAACTTGAAGAATGATTTCCTGATAGAAAATTTATTTGTTTGAATTTCATGTAAAAAACGAAATTACTTTTTTGCCGACCCAATATTATCACCGTGTTTGTCATTTCACTTTCTTCATTTAATACTATCGTCTACAATGTGCAATATTCTTAAGAACTTTTGGCGGTATATTAATTTATAGTTAGATGAAAATTTAGACAGAAAAACGTGATTTTGAATGTTTGATAAAGTATGGTGAAGTCCAAAGACCTAATTTTTCCGATATTAAAAAAGGTCACATTCACGTCTGGAAAGTTGAGGATGTTAGTTTTTTAGAAATAGGACGTTGTATTAGAAGACATACATCTACTGCATCTAATTATATAGCTGGAAAATATTTTATTCGGGGGAATATGGTAGCGGACGCAACAATACACGCTTTATAGAATCCCTATCAAACTGTAAAAACCTCTAATTTATTTGCTTCAAAATATGATATTTTTAATACTGGTATCTTTTACTGTGTTTTTGCACAAAATAAATCTAATTTACGTTTATTTTATGCAATTTTCAAAAAATGTTCACTTAGTAAATTTATATATGGTCTCTTAACTCATGAAAATAACACATTTTATTTAATATAAATTAAACTACTGAACGTAAAAATTTGAAATTTTGCACAGCCATGTAATATTAATTTCTGCATCTATTTCCATCGAAATTTGGCTAGGTCGCTATTCATAATTTTTTTGAATATTAATTTAATAATTCATAATTCATATTCATAATTTATAAAAAATCACAATAACGTTAAATTATGTTTGGGTCGTTTAGTTCTAATAGTACGAATAAAAATCAGCTCCTTACTACCAATATTAGATGAGATATGAATTGAAGTATGAAAAAATATTTTAACATAGGGGAGGGGGATTTTGGGTGCTCATAACTCACTCATTTTCTGTCCAAATTTATTGAAAATTGGTGTCCGGGTTTAAAATGGGCTGAATTTTTTAAATATGAAGTGAAATTTAGGGGTTGCTATTGAGAAAAAAAAAGTTGGTGCGAATTTTAATATGTAGATGGCCCCTTATGCAATTTTTATGCATAGCAAATTAAAATGTACGTCAATCGTAAACGATTGGTATCTCTAACTTTGCTGTACGACGAACAACGTCCGAAAAAAGTACAAGTGGGACTTTTTTTTTCCGCAGCTGTACGTAGTCTCCTGTAGTACTAGTAGGAATTACGATTAATGTAACTGTAAAAAGTTTGTTAAAAAGGAAGTTACTGTATGTAGTATTATGTAGTATAAGTCCAGAATATTATGTATGCGTTTATTTTTCAAATTTAAAATTATTCGACTAATCGAACTTACGATATGTCGAAATTTTTCGTTGGTCCCAGGAATTCGGCGAAATCAGCGCGTATAACCATTCAAATCGCGAAATCAGCGCGTATAACCATTAAAACTGCCATGTTCGAAACGTAATGTTTCAATCGGGAAATGATTTACATTATTTTTATTTCTTTTAAAACATAACCCATTGAGAATGCACAATCAAATTTAATTATGTAGGACCTACCACCAAAATATGTCATTCAGAGAGAATGCAAGTAAAATATACAAATGTCAGTAATACAATTAATTTAAATGATTAAGCTGCATATCCATATAAATTAGATGTTTGACTCTTGCTATTTACTCTGTGATTCTAGTTATCCTATCAATGTAGTCTTGAAAGCGCATTGCACTCATGCGTACAACTCTGCAAAAACCATGATGCGAAATATCCAAAAAGAGATTCACTTTCAAAATCTTTTTTTTTTCTCCTGAAACCTGTTGTTGTAGAACACTCTGCTTGTTTCTTCGGTTCACCGTTCTAAAGTCTAGTTGGTGTTAAAAGTTCTAGTAAAAAGTCCACTTGTCATGATAGAACAAAACCTTTATTGCTTCTAGAACTTACTCGAACCATCAGCAGTACAAAATTCACACGCACTAACGGCCAGTAGCTCGTTTACAACAGTCCGCTCAGTACCGAAGCTTTCACAAATGCCGTAATTCTCACACAAAATTAAACACTTCCACAGGTAAAATTCAGTGGAAATATACGAGAGATAACGCTGACAGTCCTTCAAAACACAACAATGAAAGATTTACACGCAGCACTTAAAAACAAAGCTTCAAAAACGCACGCGGAAATACCGCTTCTATCACTCAGTTCACAGAGAACAGCAGATAACTCATCGGAAGCTATATACACATTGAACTGGGACCTCTGACATGCTTGTATTTATAGGTGACGCAAAAGCTACAAGAAGCTCCAGAAGAATGTATGTCTGGAAGATTCCACGTAAAGCGGGAATTCCCGCTTGTAATTTTGACAATTGGATGTAATCAAAATTAGTTTTGATTACATCATAAGAGAAATATTAGGCTATTATGCATAGTAATGCAGAAAAACTATCGTACAAGCTTCATTGGGAAAATCGCGCTAAATGACCAAAATGTCGTCAGGTTTGGCGACTTTTGGCAAAATATCTCCAAATTTGGCGCCAAGAATAAGTCCCCAAAAGTGAGGTAACCGAAGGTCTAGGACCAATATTTCTCGAGATTTCTAGAAGCCCATAGAAAAAAAACCGAAAGCTCCCATATCTCCGGGTCTAGTTGACCGATTTTGATACAACAACCCAGTAGCACAATTAGTCCAAAAAACGTTTAAAACACGTTTTATAGCGTCAAAAAACGTGTTTCCAACATAATTTAAACTAGTTGTGCTACTAGGGAAAAAGCAAAATTTAACTATTTGACGCGTAGAACACGAATTTTAAACTATTTTAAACCCCAGAACAGCGGGTTGCCCGGTATTTTCGTAACACTATCCTATGTCTGAAAAGTTAGAAAAATCCTCAAATTTTAGAGTACTTATAAAGTTTCAGGCTATTTTGAGCCGAAGTAGTGTGGCCACTTTTTTGCTTCAAGTAGCAGTGGTGAGAACTAAGAATCCATTCTCAGAATTCCTTTTGACTGTAACTTTTATACTATACTAGCTGAAGTACCTGTTCTTCGCACGGGAATGAATGGACTTTTTGATATTACGTTTTGTGGTGATTACTATTCATTGTAATAAACAGATATAGCAAAATGGATATCGCGTTATATTGTGTCCAATAATCATGCATACCGAATTGCAAGGCAATCGTTTATACGGTGCAGAAGGCCATGCGGCGTAGTGCAATCTAGTAGCGAGTTTTAGCAAAACGGATACGGCGAAAATATTCTTCGCATTCAGATATCGATGTATACGAATTTTCATGACTATCGGCTGGACAGTCCTGAAGTTCATGTGTTGACGCGACATCTAGTGGCAAGTTATAGGAAAATGGATAGCGACAAACTCTTCCCCGTGTTCAAATATCTATGTATACCTATTTTCATAGCGATCATTTGCACAGTCAAGAAGTGATACACTGCAGGGCCATCTAGTGGTTAATTAAAGTAATGATTTGCTACAGCGCCGTCAAGTGGCGAGTTATAGCAAAATGGATAACGCCAAAATATTCTCATTGTTCAAATAGCTATGTATAATGATTTTCATAGCGACCGTTTGAATGGTCTAGAATTTCGCCTGCTGCGTCATCTAGTGGCGAGTTAAAATAATAATGCATTGCAGAGTCATCTAGTGGTGAGTAACATCAAAAGAAACGCAGTTAGAATATATTCTTCGTGCTCAAATGTGTAAGTATAAAAATTTTTATGCCGATCGGTCGAATGGTATAGAAGTTGATGTGTTGCAGTGCCATTTAGCGGCAAGTTACAGCAAAATGGATAGTGAAAAATATTCTCCGTGTTCTTATATTCGCGTTTACCAAATTTCATCGAAATCGGTCGGACGATATTCGCATAGCAAACGGCTAAACGGAATAGAATTCGACGTGGTGCTGCGGCACCAAGTGGCAAGTTAAGGAAAACGGATAGCATAAAAACCTTCTCCATCATAAAAGACTTAGGTGAACCAAAACACATACCAACATTCATTTTTATCTATAACCAGGGTTATTATATATACCAGTCTCAAATAAAATCCAGTTTCAAATCTAAGCCTCGCCAAAGTGCCAACATATGCCATTTTGCAAGAGTTTTTTCAGGGAATCATTCGAAGTATTGGCTTAGCAGCAATCAATATGGGAAATGGTTCGACCGCCAAAGAGTAAAGCACGCATTTATTTGAAAAGTGGAATCCCTTAATACAGCCGAATTTTTTAAAATTATCAACTATAATGTGTTTTATTCATCGTTACTCCGATGTACTAAATGAGAAGATTTCAATTTTCTGAAATTCGGCGGAATTCCCCCAACTTAAATCAATGTACTCAATTGGCGAGAATTCTGAAGTTAGATCGCTTGAAATCCCTTAATAACTGCATTATTTCTTCACGGATCATTAACCTTCTCACGGTCCATTTTTGTACTCAACTCACACAAATGTGTGCTCAAATGTGTAAGTATAAAAATTTTTATGCCGATCGGTCGAATGGTATAGAAGTTGAAGTGTTGCAGTGCCATTTAGCGGCAAGTTACGGCAAAATGGATACTGAAAAATATTCTCCGTGTTCTAATATCCGCGTGTACCAAATTTCATCGAAATCGGTTGGACGATATTCGCATAGTAAACGGCTAAACGGAATAGAATTTGACGTTCTGCTGCGCTACCTGGTGGCAAGTTAGAGGAAAACGGATAGCATAAAAAGCTTCTCCATGATAAAAGACTTAGGTGAACCAAATTTCATGGTGCAACGGTGCTCAACGGTGCTGGAGTTTTTCAACCTCATACACACATACCAACATTCATTTTTATCTATAACCAGTGTCATTATATATATCCCAGTCTCAAATAAAATCCAGTTTCAAATATAAGCCTCGCCAAAGTGCCAACATACGCCATTTTGCAAGCGTTTTTTCAGGAAATCATTCGAAGCATTGACTTAGCAGCAATCAATATGGGAAATGGTTCGACCGCGAAAAAGTAAAGCAAGCCTTTATTTGAAAAGTGGAATCCCTTAATACAGCCGAATTTTTTAAAATTATCAACCATAATGTGTTTTATTCATCGTTACTCCGATGTACTAAATGAGAAGATTTCAATTTTCTGAAATTTGGCGGAATTCCCCCAACTTAAATCAATGTACTCATTTGGCGAGAATTCTGGAGATAGATCGCTTGAAATCCCTTAACAACTGCATTATTTCTTTACGGATCATTAAAATTTAACGCTGTATTCTAATAAAACCTTTGCACTTGTTTTCAAAAATCTATTTCCTTAAGCTCTCAATAAATTGCGCCAAGCCGAAATCTGTGCAAACCGCTAGAACTCACTTTCTCAAAATCGGCATTTGAGCCATTTTATTTTTCCGCCAAACTAAAAAAATTTACCTATTAGCCTCGGAAATCTTCAATTCTTATTGTTTCGCGTATAAAACATTTCATTCCTGCTCTGATTTCCCATGCACACGATATAATTAAAAAAAAAATAACTTTACGAATACAAACTAACAAAAAAACAAAATCATTATTATTCTTTTATTTTTACTTTGAGAATTTAAAACATTTTATTCGGCAAAATCGCCACACATGGCAACCAAGATCCTTATTTCACACTTTTTTCACTACTGGGGTTACAATTACGGAAAGCTTTTTGCGTGGAGAGCATTAAAAATCTCTTAAATTCCGGGATTGGGTGGACTTTCAAAGTTTTAAAGTGGACTACGATTTATTCTATATTATTTTACATATCTGTGCTAAATTTCAGGCCGATAGGTCCATTTTTGTGGATTTGTATACGAATCAAATCCACAAACAAACAGAATTTCATTTTTATTTATAAGATGAAAAATAATTATCACAGGCATATCATGTGGCAGCATGAAAAAATAGCTTTATTCCCATCATCTTATGCATCTCTTCGAAAGGAGGGAGGGGGGGGGTGATAGATTCAATTGAATATTGCATCTTCTCGCTATCTACGGGCACTTTCGTTTCTCACCCATTTAGCATGCAAGACCTTTGCGTGAACGGGATTTTTTTGAGTAGCTGGGGTTTGAACTCGCTGATTTTACGACTTGTACTAGTGCAGTACAAATTAGACTAATGCATAAATAGAAATGTAGACTAATTTAATTGTGTAATTTTTCTGCTCTATTATTTTGAGAATTTTTATGTTTTTTTTTTTTGCTTTTTTTTGCTTTTTTTTCATGCGCCTCGGCGCGCTACTGCCACCGCAATTTTTTTGGCGGTGCAGACCTCTTTCAAAATTTCATAAGTATCTCGCAGAGTCGGTAGATGCTCGGTTCCCTTAAAAGCACTGAAAGTGAATGAGCACCAACGTTGGTTATCGTTTCAGGGGATGACAGCCTCTCTAGGTTTCAATGCTGTGGGGCCGTCAATGTTGAAGGTAGCAGTCGCATTTAAACGCTGTCATGGCTCCCGTCTGCTCCACGCTGAAATGATACCGCTGACGGCTTTGAGGGCGATGATCCAGGAGCTGGTCTCTCATCTGGAATTGATTTAAAATTAGGAGACCCCCGAGCTAATTCCGTCTTTTCCCATCGGGGCTTAATAAAATGGAAAACGCTCAATTTCTTTCATCGTCGTACTACATGGAGGATCTGACGTCGCTACGCAGTAGCCAGGACGAGACATTTAAGGAAACAAGAAAAAAAAAAAAGAAAAAGAAAAAGAAAAGAAAAAAAAACCGTCGGCATCGTCCACTTCTAATTATGGAAGATATGAAGATGTGTTCATCAAATTTCGTAGGTTTTCTTCAAAAGCATTGCTCTAATATCACAGTACTTCATCTATGCTAACTATTCAACTATTTCAAGTTATCAGTTTAAGCCAAGTGTTTCTAGTAACTATTCTCTGGCATATCAAACAACTGATTTCGGTCCATGGGCGGGAAGTTGACTATTATTCCAACACTTCTACAAGAATATTTCTTAACAGTTGATAACAGCTCCGTTCGAGGCCAATATAGCTATGTGGTTGAAGTTTCTCTTTGAGTATTGTAATCTTACCAGAGGTTTCTCGACTTTGCTTTCAATGACCTAATACATTTTACATTTGTATGCATATTACAGCTCCACTGACAGTTGCCTTTTGCACACCTCTTTTATTCTCTAAGTACCGAATGCAATAGCAAGAACACTAAAAAGATAAAATTAATTTAAAAATGTAAAATAACACACATAAAAAGAAGATATCGAAAAAAGATCGTATCTTTAGGTACAAATGGCTCATCTTTCTTCAGTTGCAAAAAAGTTCTACCATCCACTTACGCGAGATTTGACATTCTGTATGAGAGTTTAGAGCTGAAAATTGTGGAATACTGCAGGAAACCTCTAGGAATTCTCTAACATTCCTGCCTGCATTGATTGTGGAGTTGTTTTATTTCTTTTTTTTTAACTTAAGAAATGTCAACCTTCTTAACCGAAACAATTCTTTATAAGTATATGTTTTATTTAGGTTATTTTACAAACTTTTAAATTATCTTTATAATATGCAATGTTTGTGGTATCCGTAGCAGAAAACGTTGTCTCATTAGAGGCTGTAAAGCGCACTGAAGAACTATTTGAAATGTCAAAATCATTTCACACCAACTCCTTACTTTTTTGTTAATTTAGGGATTGCTCGAAAGACATGAACAAAAAATTTGCACCGTTAATATAATTAGAAAAAAGAAGAATATATCACCTTTTTAAATGATTAATTTAAATTTAGAGTAAAACATCTGACATATTTGACATTCTACATGAGTTTTTTTACCTCAAAATATAGGGTAATTCCGAAAGAGATGGACCACGTTTATTCTTCGTTCTCTAAAACCCACATATTTATACAGGGTGGGGAAAAAAGATCTACCCATTTTAAGAGGTCAATAGAAATATCTAGGATATTGAAAACAATTATTTTATGCTTACATTCGGAAAGAATAATGTTTGCCATTAATTAATTTTTACAATCTGTAACAATTTTTGCTATTAATTAATTTCGAGGTTTTGTTGTACGAAAAAGGATATCGTCTAAATGTTTTCCTTCGTTCGCTATACACTTGTGAAGTCTCTCCCGGAAATTCAGCATAACCTTTATGCTGAAGGTTATACAGATTGTAAAAAATTAATTAACGGCAAACATTATTCTTTCCGAACGTAAAAATAAAATATTTGTTTTCAATGCCCAATATATTTTTATTGACCTGTTAAATTGGGGAGATCTTTATGCCCACCCTGTACATATATTACTTTTCACAGTATATACATATAGTGTATGATATTTCTTACAAAATTCCTAATGCAGAAGATCATATATGTAAAGGAATTTTTTTTAATGATTTTTAAAAATATTTACTATGTGGTCCCTCTCACCCGGGCTACTCCGTGTGAGAAGGACCATATGAATGGGAATGATGGACCATCATAAAATAATTATGAAGTAGTCCATGTATTAAATTTATAAATGCTTATTTTCATTACATGAAACTAAAATTAACTTACTTTTAATTAAATTAATTTAAGTTAATTTATTAAGTTTACATGAATTGCCATGTGACATTTTATATACATCAAATTGCTTTTATGTGCTATGACTTAAGGTTGACACAAAACTAACTTTCCCACCTAGACGTGGTCCAACTTTCTGGCATAGGCGTGGTCCATCTCTCACGATCGTCTGGATGACAAGTACAACCCAACCTGACTCCAGATTGTGGATTTAACATCGCCATTTTAGGTTATTTGGAAGCCTACATATTCCCCGAGATTACATCATCAAAACTAGATAGATTACATGTAAAATAAAACTTTTAATTGTAGAATCATAACCATATGAAAAAATTATTGTACTCACCAACAGCAACAATGATAATTAGCTGAAAAAGTATTATATGTTTTTGAGTAGCAAAGAATAGCACGCCTTACAAAATCTCTTAAGTGTCTCATTGAGATAGTTGCGCCATACATGGGAGGCGCATTAACTAAATATTTGGCTGGCCCATCTATCCCTGAATTACCTTCTGCAAAAACATATTTTCTAACCTTTTAAATCATTTTTTTAAATAGATAGCAGAAATCAAAAATATGATGCGTCATATGATTCACGATACTTAAAAAAGTACTGTTTCGGAACAATTATAACATCTTACCTATCCTACAAAAACTAAAATAGCTCGTTTATTTAATTTAAAAAGTTTTTTTATATCTAAAAAGACGAAGAAACAGCAGACTTTCGAACAAAATGGTAAACTTTCAATCCGATACGATACGCGAAAAATAAAGTTTTATATCCTTGATAATGTTTAAACATTTTTTTTTAAGAAAATGGATTTAAGGAAATATTTTCCTCTAAAATATTTTCGCTGCTGTTTGGAAGTTGAAAAATAATTTTCCGAAAGTTACTTTTAATATGAAACGCTCTCTGACGTTTTTCGCAAATCAAAATTTCATTTTGAAAGTATTTTAAATCACCCTGTCTTCTTTAATTTATCAAACACGCCACAATAATAAAAAAGAAACATTTTTCAAATTAATGGAATTTTAAATCATTCATTTTTCCTGACATTTAACGTTTGAACCGTAAAAAAAAAGTTTTCAGTCTTCTTTGTTAAAACGAAATGGAATATAAAATGCAAATGTTTAACGTAGACCATTCAACTCCTGTGTTTGCTTTTTTACTATCAAAAGAGTTGGGTAATTTGATAAGTATTAGTTTGTTTAAATGAAAATGAATGAAGTTTAATTACGATAGGAATATAAATCATTTTCGTTTTTTTCGGCTGTCTCTTTTAAATATTTTTAAGGGAATATACTTTAATGACCATTACTTCAGCTTTGTCAGAGGCTCAACTAGTTTATTAATCTGGTTTCTTGAAAAGCCATTATAAATTCCAATGAATAAAGACTGTGCACTTATAATAAATGATCTAAGATATTTCCGATAAAATATGTGGTATTGTTTTATACTTTATTAATTTAAAAAATGATAAGTAACTCTGAAATATTTACTTAGTACTGAAATATATGAACATTAGGAATGTGAATATAAATCCCTCTCTAAATCATGGCTTGAAGTGTGTATTTTTTGATGTGTCATTAATTTATAGCTAAGGTAGCTTTAATATAAATTCTAGAAAATAAATACATTTTGTTTTAACTATATATTTCGAAACTAAAATCCTTAATAACTATAACTGATGAATGTAAGAATATTTCAGACTCAAAGATCACGTAAATATATTTATCATTAACGACAAAATTTGTAAGATAACTCTTAAAACTTATTCAATTATTGGTTAATAATGTGTTTATTACGACGCTAATGGACCTCCAAAACACAAAACTGACTTTTCATAGATGTTTTCGATTAATGAATTGTTTATGAATAGGTAATAATTTGAAATATATAGAAAATTCAATTGACCTTTTGATTCATTTACTAAGGAGCAGTAAACATTAACTAACAAAGTTATTAGGTTAATAGTTTTAATTTTACATTCAAAATTTACCTGATGCATTGCTATTTTTCTATTTCCTTTGCGAATTATCTGTCTTTTGCATTGCATGACGATAAATAAGTGTTAGAAATAATTGTTCTCAGAAATATCCACTGAGTTTTAAAAAGCGTATTTTAAAATAAATAAATATTTCAAAAGGAAACCAAACTAAGCATCATTTCTCTTAAGCAGTTTCAGACAGGATATATAATTATATTAACTTTAATTCTACGCCCTTTAAACACAACGTTTTATAGATATTATAAGGGGCGGCTAGCAAAGAAATGTAGGGGATGATGGGTTCGAAATGCATTGGGGAACAAAATTATTTATTTCTAATAACCCACAACATAATTTAACTAAAAACACAGAATTACAATTACGGGGGGGGCGGCAGAACGCTGCCGCGCACGAACAAGTCTTGGTCTCCACTGAAAAGGGTGACAGGTGGTACTTTCCTCTGTTAGTCAGTAGGGGCGCTATAATATAGTAATTTTAATTATTTTAAAAGAAAACGAAGTTGGCACACATATATTATTAAGATTCTCAAAATAATGCTAATAATGCTCTCCATTGAAGATAGCGTCTGTATTATTAATATTTCTTCTAGAGGAGCACTCAAATGAATTCCAATGCAGTTCAGTCCCCTTCCGTTAAGCAATAAGAAAAAAATTGAAGAGGTCTTTAACAGTCTCATAAGATTGCATTTATAGTGATAATACAACATTGTTTTATCCTCCAGATTTAAGAAAAATACGCCGCCAAATTTGGCGCAAAAATATTATTGTCCTGGAAAGTGTTTATAATCCATGCGCTTGGCATGATTTATCTTTCTTGTTTTCTTCTTAAACTGAATTTTTCATTGTGACTTAAAAAAAAAAATTACAGGTCTTAAAGTCCCCATTTTTACATGGATAAGGCAGTAAACGGTATATTTCTATGACTTTCAAATTTTCAAAATTAACTTTGCAAATCGTCACTCATTTCTGGAATAACCTGCTAATAGGTCGATATAAAACTATTACTCGGAGTGAAAACAATTTAAAATATTGAAAAAGAAACATTTATACCGATGAAGATTGCAATCATAACTGTACAATCTATATATTCAAAAAGCACCGAAAAAATTATTTCAGTAATAATTGCATATTATAATGTAGCAAATGAAAAAAAATGAAAATAAACCCTAATTAACTTTTGTGTTTTTTCTTTTATTAAAATAAATTTCTCACAGTACTGAATAGAAATGAATTTAAAAATAACCAACAGAAGTTACTTTTGTAAAATGCTTAAAGCTAAACATTTATGGTAGATTCGGGAATATTACAGTAATGTATACAATCTAAAAAAATGCTTAAGTAAAATCAGTTAATTTAATTAGTACGAATGTATTTTTTTAACTATTTGTATGTATATTTTTCTTCTGAAACAGAATAGATAATACAGTTTCTTTATGCTAATGCACTTCTATTGAATTGCTTCAGGATGATAATTAGTACATATTGTAATTTTTATCTCATTAAAAATGGCTAGTTCAATTAACTTTTTACATTTATGCGATTTTTGAATTATATTTAAACTAATTTTACAATTATCAATTTTTAGCTAATTGTAACACTGACGTTAAAAAAATAAAAAATTGTATGGCCTGTGTGTTAAAATGATGTAAAACTTTGAAAAAACTGCCAGTAAGTTAAAAAAAAGATTATATGCGAACCAGGTGGTTATATAATACCGTAGTGTTCGGAGCCCTCGAGAGAATAAAGTATTGGACGACAGATAAACAAATCTGATGGGCATACATAGTGGACCTTTGGATATTATATATATATTAGTACGAAAAGTCACCACTAGCGAAATGTCGGCACTGCTTACAGAATAAAATGCATTAATTTTGCATAACCGTATTCTTTTTTGCGATTATGAGCGTAAAAGAAAATTCTGGGAGAATTCTCCTCATTCTGAAAACAATTGACCTAAAGCAGTTGAATTTTTTTTTTTTTTTTTTCAAATTCATTTCTTTGTATCCTCTATTTCGTTGCTGTGGTAGAGTTTCTGCGATTCAAACCGTTGAATCATGTTTCGTAAATTTGTTATGATCATTGGTCCATTTTATAACTTCTTTAACCGCCAAATTTCACGAAGGTTAGCAAAGGCATTCTTTATCTACAGGTAGTAAAGATTGACTAGCATAGTCCGGTCCTGTAAGTTAAGAGCTATCAAAAGTCAGTTGGCTGCAAAATGAATTCTCCTAGAGACTTTCTTTATAAACTCATAATTGCATCAAAGAACGCGATTATGCAAAATCAGTGCATTTTATTCTGCAAACAGCGCCAGCATTTCCCTAATATCGGGCTTTCGGATAAATATATTTTTTTCAAAATCCCATGGTCCAACTTGTACGCCCATGTAATTTCGCTATGTTTCGTTCAATACTTTACTTCATAGAAGGCTATGAACATCTCGGGTTCTGCTTGACGGAAGGGTTTGTCTGAAGAAGACCGAACGAATTCTCGGTCGAAACGATCGATACGCCGTGAAGTAACCTTTTATGTGTGTTTTTTTCACAAAGTTTTTATTTATTTTATCTCGGGTTATTTTAAAACCACATTGCATATTTTACATCTGGGCAAATACAAATACAAGCCATTTGAAAATACAACTTTTCTTTCTTAATTTTCGGTGTTGAACAGCGCATAAAGGAAACCATTAAAATGCTTTATGAAAATTCGTTATATTGTCAAAAATGTGTAGAAAATGCTATATTTTTGACATTTTTAGAAAAAATTTCATTTTTTTCTATTGTGGATAGTGTTTAAACTATGCCTTTAGGAAGAAAATTTTCTATTAAAAAAAACAATAAAGTTTCAATAAAGTTCTTTAAAAAATTTACCTAGATCCCCTCAAACACACACACACACACGTATATATATATAAGGTATGTAGAGGTAAAGATTCGCAGTTCTGAATTATAACTCATTTCTGAAAAATTGCAACAAATTATGAACCTAAACTTTTTATTAGAATATAGCTTAGACATTTATCCGTCATCTTAAATGATCTCTTTTATCTAAAATATAATACATAAAAACTGTGTGAGACAGATTTTGGTTTTTTCGGATCTTTGTCTCATTTAATGGTGTAAAGATCCGCGGTGGTGGACTTAAAACTCAGAATGAAACCCACTTGCAAATTTATCTTTGCTGCAAAATTTTTATTTGACAGGTTATGAGGTTAACTGCTATCAGCACCTTCAACACTCGTGGAGTGCAATCAAATTTTCCATTTCTTTAAAACATTTGCTATGACCTGCATGGTAAATTTTAATTTAATATGATAACAATCTCTAAAGTATGAATAGTAAACTTAGTTTAACAAAAACGGATCAACAAAAAGTAAAGAAAATCACTATCCGTTAAATTTAATTAGAAAAACTTACAAAATAGGGAGAAGACAGATAGCTGTTACAGAACTAAAAGGTACTCAAATATCTAAGGGATTAGAAAATCTTATCATATTGCTAAAACGAACTGATGCGAACGTGAATCATGCGATCACAAACCAAATCAGTGGCAAAATATTAATGAAAGTAAGTAGTCGGGCAGTAGATTTTTTCGACCCTGATGGAGATCTTCATTAGAATGCCCAGAACTTATCATAATAAGATGGTTATTTAAAGGCTCTAGAGTTGACACAACATGCGAATATTAAACAAATGAAACTATGACAACCCCAAAGCATTAGGGGCAAGATCCCTATTCGGATCTTTACCCCATCGTATTTTCCCCATTTGATGAAGATATGAAAAATGCTTTCCTGCGGCTTTGGTTAAAAGTCGTATTACTTGAAACATAAAATAATGAGATCATTATAAGTTTGCTTCACATAAGAAAACCCTTAAAACATAAATCTGTAAATTGCTAGCAAAAAATAAGTTTAAAAATTTAAAAAAACTACATCAAAATACGCATAAAAGTAATTTACCTCATTGAATGAAAATTGACAATCGCGCATCCGTGATTCTTTGTATGCAAAACCAGTGACATCTATTGAACTTGTGAAAAAATCAGTGCATATATATATATATATATATAAGAAAAGACAATTCAAAAAAAAAAGATCCTTTAGAATTGAATTCTAGCCTGTTTTCAAATATTTGCTCTTTTTTTTCCAACATTAAACTTTGATATTTTCAATTTGTCCAAAAAGTTTGCGAATTATTAATGTAGCTCGTCAAAATTATGTTATTCTTTCGTGAACTCTCTGAACATTGTTTCTTTAAACGTACATAAAGTTTCTCATACAGTTTTTAACACTTTCTAAAACAAAGCTTAAAAGTGTTAACCATTTCCATTCAAATTTTCGTAATATACATCGATCGCTAAAAAAAATTGTGTATATTACTGATGTGTACTGTAACATGCACTCTATTGAAAATGATGATTGTAACAGAAATTATGTTTTAAGAGTTGTTTTAATGGATCAAAAGACGTTGAATCTGATTTCTTTTATTAGTTTTCAAATTTGAAGAATCTATGAAATGCAAGAATAAATAAGATACATTTTTAAATGCTTTCATCAAAATTAAATCTCAGAAATAATTATTTTTGACAAAATGGAATATTTTGATGAAAAGTAAACACAAAAACAGCAAATTTTCGAAATACTTCAGATGCATACTTTTATCATTTAAAAAGATTAATTTTTCTAAACAAGTTAAAAATGAGTATAAAAGTATAACTTCATAATAAATTGTACAGAGATTAACTTGAGAAAAAATTACTCATGATAAAATGCTATTTTTCAGAGTTTTGACTCTTTTCATTTCATTTCACAAGTATAAATCTTGCCTAATTTATTCTTATAATAGAAAAACATGAGAATTTTATTAATATCCTTTTAAACATTCATGAGAAATTTGGGAGAGGTATGACAAAAAATTATGTGCATTGATTATTTCGAGAATATACATTAGTTGAAAAATTCGAATTCGTTATAAATGGCGTTTCTTAAAATATAAATAACAAAGGCCAGAACAGTACGTTTTAAAAAATTCAGCTTACTAAGGAGAAATAGAAAGAAGCTTATTTTGTGGTAGATTATTACTATTTTTTCTTTCGAAATTTTGATCAATTTTCAGCTTTTTAAGCTTCCTTATTCCCTTACAGTGGCACAAAAAGGAACCTCGTTACACTACTCTCTATAGGCAATAATATTTTGAAATGCATTTTGCGGTGTTCACCAGTTTTTAAGAAAAAATAAATTAGACCTTCGAGGCGCTACACTTTCCCAATGCTGAAAAAAGGGCAGCCGTTGCCATCGCTCGACTTAACTACCAGCAAGATGGCGGACGATCGAAACGTTCATCGCGTGCTTCAGATCAAGAGAACCTTTTTTGACGCAGCTGGCTGTGCAGCACAGTCAGCTGCATCATGTCTCGCGATGAACATTTCGATCGTCCGTCATCTTGCTGGTAGTTAAGTCGAGCGATGGCAACGGCTGTCTTTTCTTCAGCATTGGGCAATCTATCCAGCTGTTCTCGCATTCTTCCATTTTCCAGCAGATGTAAGTGCTGTTAAAAATAATCCTGGCCATTTTTTTCACGAAATGGGTGCTAAAAAGTAAAGGATTCTCGTGGAGCTATGTCACCCGTAGCATTTTTATAGAAATCGAATCTATTCTTCGTGACTGGCAACAGTCAAAACGTCAGAGTTTGGTGTTCCCAGAGCCGTAACACTGCGCGTTAAAGGCTTAATAAATTTTAACCCCCTTTATCTACTGAATTAAGAATTGTCAAGAATATTAAATTAAAAGTGTTTCTTTTCTCTTGTTTTAGTTATACAATGAATGATCAATACTGATTAATGCAATAAAAAAGAAAAGAATACAAAATTAATAAGAATTATGTGTATGCTTGATGACCGTTACATAAGCAAGTAATGAGTCTCTTTCAAAACACCATAGCACAGTCAAAGTCAAGCAATAGTTTAATTCGTACGGTTTCGGGAAGTCTAATCTTGTGATAATAAAACTATGACGTCTAAAAATTCACTAATGTTAATTTTTTTTCTGGCTCGACATGGTTAGAAACTGAACATAAAGCTGCCCATTTAACCCTTTGAAGCGCAACCATTTCCCAATGTTGTAAAAAGGGCAGCCGCTGCCATCGCTTAATTTAACTACCAGCAACAGGTAGATTGATCTAATCGTTCATTGCGTACCACAGATATAAAGACCATTTTTGTCACAGCTGGCTGTGCGCGCGATGAACGATTCGATCGACCGCCAATTTTAAAAGTTTTGCAATATTTTTTTTTTAAATTCAGACTGTCCTATAAATAGGACAACGGTCCAATACACTACCAAAAGTTACAAAGGTTGACTTACCTTGTGGAAAGGATTTTTCTGAATGGATGTTTGTGTTCGTGTGATTATGGCAACGGTATTCTATGGCGATCTGCAAAGAAAGGGGGAGTGTCTTGGTAGGAAGAATTTCTAAGGGGTTCTAACGAGTATTCACGTAACATCTAGAGAAAACCTACCAAAGCCTACCATCTAGAGAAAACCTACCGTTCGATCGACACCCGCGCGATGAGACCCGAACCCGGGACCTTCCCACTTCGGCCGCCTGCCATTTTCAGTGACATAACCGCTGTGCCATGCTGAGACTTTTCTGAATGGAAATCCGAAAAATAGTTCCTATATAATCCAATGTTGCACATTTTGCAAATTGTAATAAGTTATTTTGTTTTTTTTTTTCCCTAGAAAAATTTTAAATGAAAATGGCTTTGACAATCAACTAGAAATTTCATAAATTCATTCTCACAATTAGAAGACGAAGTTCTTCGCTATGCTCCTTGTGTTATGTTGTTTCTGGCAATTGTTCCGCCTAGATAAATTATTGTAACAATACTACACATTGCGGCTTAATTTGACCTAAGAAATGTTAATGAATCCCGTGCATAGTTAGAGGTAAATAATTTGGAAAAATTCCAGGCAGAGGTGAGATTGGTTCCATAGAAGTTCAGGAAAAAAAAAAAAAGGAGTCTAGTACCACAATGTTTGAATAGAAATAAAGTAATTTTCCATAATTCTGTTGAATACGTCTATTACATTTTCATATTTGTTATAAGTCGTATTACAAAATGGTACGTAGATATCCTTTCTGCCTTCTTTCATATGACGCTGTAATTTACTGTCACTTTCGTAACTTCGAAAGTTGTATGTAATGGAAGTGCACGGTTATCATTCTAGCGAACATATTCTATTTTTCTGGCTTTGTCAAGCAGTGCATCAGATGTTCCTCTCTAAGTGTTAGCTAATGATTTCAAGGATATTTTACCATATGATTTGGTTTTAAGCTTCAGTGCACAAAACCCTTTTTAGTTACAAACAAATTAAGGAAAGCTGATACAAAAAAAAAAAAAAAAAAAAAAAAATTAAAAGCTTTCCACCTTTTGATTACTCCCTGTCATCGAACATGAAAAGATGAAAAAGTACATTGTTCCCTGAATTCAAGGAATGTAATCTAGAAGTATGAGTGATTAAAAAAAAAGGTGGGTATAGGACTGTTGTCCTATTTATAGGACAGTTAGAAAACACGTGTCACATGTCTGTAATATTTATTTTTGTCATTGTTATTCTTAATGTTTTGAGCAACATTGAAGATCTACTAAAAAATTACTTATATTTGTTCAAGGAAAAAAAATATTTAATGACTTATATCTATGACATTTTTTTAGGGTAAATTTAAAGACTTTTTTCATTATTTTTCCCCAAATTTCATTTTTTTTCCTTATTAATATATTAAATCTTGCCTATTTGCAGTTATTTATAACAAGTTTCATGTCGATTTTATTTTTTTTCTTTTCTTTTATCCGTATTTAATTTAACTGTCCTATAAATAGAAGCGGTATTTCCGCGTGCGTTTTTGAAGCTTTGTTTTTAAGTGCTGTGTATAAATCTTTCATTGCTGAGTTTTGAAGGACTGTTAGTGTTATTCCGAGTATATTTCCACTGAGTTATACCGGTGGAGGTGTTTAATTTTGTGTGAGAAATTCCGCGTTTGTGTAAGCGTCTGATCTGAGTGGACTTCTATAAACGAGCTACTGGCCGTTAAGTGCCTGTGAAGTTTGTACAGCTTATTGTTCGATGAAGTTATAAAAGCAATAATGTTTGTGTTCCATCGTGACAAGTGGACTCTTTTTCTAGAACTTCCACCACCAACTGGACTTTAGAACGACGAACCCAGGAAATTAGCAAAATATTTCTACAACAATATATTGGGATTTTTGCAAACTACTAAAACATGCAAAGGCTAACTGCTGTTTGAATACTTTACCTTACTCGATACACTCTCGAAATTCCAATTCACAGAAATTTTACTGAAAGTAGTGCTACCGGATTATTTCAGTTATTTGAATAATATTCATTTCTTATTTTTTTCCTATCAGTTGAATAAACTTCTTCAGATTTAACGAATTTTTTCCTCTTCTCCAGATTTCGGGGGGAAGAATTCACGGAAATATTGCGGTTGCGAAATATTTTCATAACTTAAATTATTCGTTGAAAAATGAGGGATAATTCTGAGATGGTAGGTGTTTATTAAAAGCGATTCAGTTTTTTATAAAATGAATATTGGAAATACATTTTTCATTGCAGGCATCTACACAAACTGGAGAATACGATAAGTAAAGCGTTGCCCAACAAAGTGTTAAAATACCAAAGCAAATTTAAAACATTTTAAAGAGATGCAATATACAAATTCAAGAGTTGGAACAACATTTTCAAATACATTAATTACTTAATGCATTCCTGCATGGTAAGAAGATCCTTTTAAGAATATTCGGTTACAGCAAATTATAATTATTTTAGCGAGTCTTTTTGTACTGGACATGAAACGCGGAGCCCATTAACAAAATGAACAACAGGAGTATTTAATCTAAAAGCTTGTAAACGTTGTAGAAAGTTGTTGGAAGCACAAAAAAATGATTGAGAAAAGTCAAAGGTGACAAAGGCAAGAGTTTTGCCTCCTTTAATTTTAGCATAAGAAAGCGATTATTTTAATTACCGACTGATAAAAATGTTTCTACTCAAATAATATGAAGACATATTATTTAAATGGGTGTGAATTTTTTTCGGTGGTTAGCTTAATTATCATAGCATTATTATGCTACTAACTAAAACTTATTTAAACGTTGAGAATATCTGTTGTAAATTACGAAAATAAAATGAAACTGTGAGAAAAAGTCAAAGTTGACTGTTTTTTTATTTTTTTACTTTCATTCTTCTTCCTTTTTCCTTTATAGAAATCAACTTTTTTTAAGTGAGGTTTAGCATTTTATGCGGTGACAATGAATAAATCGAGACAGAAAAAAAAACACGAAGTTTTGCAGAAATGTAAGTAAAGTTTTTTATTTCAGATTGTGGATATGTATTAAGATTTTGCATTGAAAATGAAATAAACACTTTTTTATTTTATTTTATTTTACTATTATTTTTTTTTAATTTGCGTTGCACTGATATTTTAAATTTCGGGAAACACGGTGGCTTTGTAACAGAAAACAAAAACCTTCAGATTAAGCAAGTAATTAACCTAAACAAAATTCTCTAGTACAAGCTGTCACAACGAAATTAGTGTCACTATTAAATCACAAATTAAGTATTTAAGCACTGACCAAGGATAATGTGTTTTGTGTGTGTTTCATTAAAGAGACTTAATCAAATTCAATCTTAATCAAATGCAATTGCTTAGACTGAAATTGTAACATGAAAATGAGCAACCCCCAACGTTTGGGTAATGGAATGAGGTAGCAAATTGTGAGGAGACTAGAAGTAGGTCATTCTCAGTCCAGATTTGTAGAGAGGTCAATTTAACGCCCAACGTCGTGCGTTCCTTATGGAAAAATACCAGGATACCGGATTCATCGACTGAAATCCTGACAGAAAGCTAGCATTTCAAGTCGTCGGAGAGCCAGGACGGACAAAGAAGATCGCCATTTGTCCATTATAGAGAGGCGTAACAGGAGTGCTAGAGCTTATCTTAGCTCTCTCCTGACTTGTATGCGGCCACAGAAACCCATATTTCAAAGGTGATTGTTTCCAGAAGACTTCATGAGAGAGGTTTGATGCAAGACTTGCTATTTGCGTTCCGCTCATTTCTACGAAGAGGGCAGTCCGCTTAGCAAGGTGCAGAGTGCATATAGATTGGAGTATGAATTAATGGGTAATCTCTCTTCACTTATGAGTCCCGGTTTAGACTAAACACCGATTCTTGCCGTACGTGCATACGGAGAGAAACATGGACCTACTACCTACCCTCCAATGTCCACGAAATTGACCATTATGGATCCGGAGGTTCAATGGTCTGGGCGGGCATCAAGATGGATGGCCTCGCAGCCATCTATGTCTTTGAAAGGGGCATTGTGACTGCTTTGAGGTATGGGGTGAGGTTTTGGAACCTTAAGTTCACCTTTTCAGGGATGCAGTTGGCTCTGAGTTCATTTTCATGGACGAAAACGCGAAGGCACACAGAGCTCTTCTGGTCGACGAATTTCTGGAAGGTGAGGATATTCGCCGGATGGATTGGCCAAACAGATCTCTTGACCTCCACCCTATAGAGCATGTCTAGTGCGCTCTGAGGAAGACAACTGCAACCCCTCTCCAAGAATCATCCAGGGCTTGAAAACAGCGTTGCTGAACGAGTGGGAACAATTTCGACAAGAATTCATAAAGCGTTTTTTTTTTTCAAGTATGAAATCAAGCTGCGAGGCCTTATCTGTAAGAGGGACCCATACCCATTATTAAACCATTTTTTTTGTTGTTCTATTGTGCAACCACTTGTATCGCCACCTTCCAAATTCCAACGAGTGTTATGCGCGCATATTTATTACCACGCTTCTGTATCATAACTGTTGAACGCTTATTGTTTTGTATTGAATCGATGTATAGGGTGGCCATAATTAAACTGCAAGTGTTCAAGGGGTGCTGGAGAGAAAACTACCAGGAATATTCCAGTGAAACTTGGTATCTACACGTTTCAGAACATGCGCAAGTCAAATATGCAATAAAAAAATCGCCATTTTCATCCGATAGATGGCGCTCTATCCCAGCAAACACACTACTGCCAGCAAAATGACGGCCTGATGCCCGTCGTGCTGGCAAAGTGCCGTATACCGGGAGCAAGGTAGATTGCCATCGTCTGTCACTGGAGTAACAGTGTCTGAAAAGTGCATATGCGCCGGTACATAACTAGTAAGGGCGAACTGCCATGTGTCTATGACATGCACAGAAAAGTTAACGACGTGGTACTGCTTAAAATGTACTGGGCCAGCACTATTTGGCAGTAATGGGCCTGTATATATTTCGTAGTTTTGGCATAAAATTTCGTTATTGTAATAAAATAATATTATTTCACATTCATACTGTGTAGAAGTGTTAGGGAGTATAAGTTCCGGGCACCCAAAGGCAGGGTGACTGTTAAGATTTTTTTTTGAGGGGGGTGGGGAGGTAAGCGGAGAAGTTCATATTGTACCTTCAAGTATTTTAGTACTAAAAACTAAAATAATACAAACGAGTTCAGTACGCTATAAAAATGTTTACTACACCGACGGTGAAACCCCCACTCTGTATATGACAGTATATAACCCCTACTATGTACAGAATTATGAATTTTAATCTTAAAATTTTTATAATTTATATTAATTTTATTTAAATTTTGCGGAACTTTTCCTGAAAAACATATTTGGAGACATTTTTCTACGTTAAGCCCCTTTTAAAATCTACCGAATTAAGGTGCAGAAATATGTTAGAGAGTATTACACGAAGACCAGTCAGGGTTTAATTTGTATGAGAGCTCAAATCCTGTACTCTTTTTTCCAGAGAATTTTAGATTAAATAAAAATTTTTAACAGCCTACATAATTGCTTCTATTGATATTTTTTTATTATATTAAAAATAGCAGTGATAAAACAAAACATTACTTAATTTTTAATATAAATTAGGTAATTAATACTTAAATTTACAATAAAACAAATTAGAACTCCTACAGGTATTCTGCAATTATTAAGCAATAATGAACCAGTATTTTCATGTAATAGTCAAAAATACGGAATGGAGTTCATTTAGAAATTTTATTTTCTTTATGCGGTTTCGATTGCTCTGGAATCAAATTTTTTATTAACGCACCCTTTTACGGCCCTCTCCATATGTCTACGAAGGAATGCTAAGTCAACTTATTTCCCACGGTTTCGAGATAAGGCACCAATAATCGAACTGTTATCGTGGATTTGGCTATATTACAGATTATTTATACGAAGTACAAATGAATTTTTTATGCATTTGAAGAAAGAAAATAAAAACTCGCTTGTCTATTTTAATCTGAGATGTGCAAAATAGCCTATATATATATGTGTGTGTGTGTGTGTGTGTGTGTGTGTGTATAATGCACATAACATATTTCTAAAACGCGAAGTTAATATTAGTGTGTGTGTGTGGGGGGGGGAGGGTGGTCTGCTAACTAAATTGGCGAGTTTCATTAAAACGGAAGTGGTGCGTTTTGTGTCCAATAAGTATAGTAACCCTCTTTTCTTTTGATGTGTCATTTCGTTTCGCAAATCTTGAAACGTTGAGCGGGATGCCAGTTTACATCTGGAAATACGTATGAAGTACGCTTTTTAGGATACAAAGTTTTTCCGGTCGTAATTTTAGAACTTTCGAGAAGGTTTATTGGCTTAGACTAGTGAGATTTCTCTGTTAGGAGCGATAATAATTATCAGGGCCGGCCCTAACAGTTTTGCCGCCCCGGACAAAAATATAAAATGCCGCCCCCCCCCCCAACACAGTTAAATTACTACTAAAAGAAATATTCACATATACTGTTGTTCACATATACTGTTTTTATGCCTATAAAACTTGAATGGCTCTTTAAACATAACACTGCATAAGAAAAACCATATTTATTAAAAACCAAAAGAAAGAGAGAAAAATCAAGAGTTCTTTTTTTTTTTTTTTTTTACTTCCGCAAAATTCCTGACTTTTTCTCTTAAATCAATTTTTCAACTAATTCATGTTCGATAGCCAATGTAGTTAAATTATTTAACCTTTAAATGGAAGAGTTGTGGAACATAAGAAATTTTTAGTTAACTTTAATTTTGAGAAACTCTTCTCTGCTCTTGCCACAATTATCGGCAAAGAAAGCGAAATTCTCGAAGCAATAGCAAGATGTGGTGTAAAATCTAGAGTTGAAATTAGCTTTAAAATTTCAACTGAGCTTTCCTTTTTGCCTAATAAGGCCAACTGACACTTCATTTACTGGATCAAGCGCATTTTTATTCCCTGATTCCCCATCGGTCAGCATTCCAATTCCAATTGTTTACTCTATAACCCTTTGAGGCGCAACCCTTTCCCAATGCTGAAAAAAGGGCAGCCGTTGCCATCGCTCGACTTAACTACCAGCAAGATGGCAGACGATCGAAACGTTCATCGCGTGCCACAGATCTAGAGACCCTTTTTTGACGACAGCTGGCTGCCCTTTTTTCAGCATTTGGCAATCTATCCAGCTGTTCTCGCATTGTTCCATTTTTTAGCAGATGTCAGTGCTGTTAAAAATAATCGTGGCATTTTTTTTTATGGGAAATGACTTGGTAAAAAGTAAAGGATTCTCATGGAGCTATGTCACCCCCAACTATTTTTATAGAAATCAAATCTATTCTTCGTGACTGGTAACAGTCAAAATGTCAGAGTTTGGTGTTCCCAGAGCGGGAACACTGCGCGTTAAAAGGATAAACAGTGTTAACACTATTACAATTACACTGTATTACAATGTTTAATTAGCACTGAGTATCTTTTAACTCATATATGCCCTGCAAAAATTTAAAATAATTACATTGGGTACTTATTAAATTAAATCTGCACTCTAAGGTATTAATCGCTTTGTTTACTGTAAAAAAAATAAAACTATCGGGAATTTTAATTTAGGATCTTTCACCAGATCATCTGATGTTTCGCAATCAAAATTAATAAGCTATGTGGCTGAGTAAACTCAGTGTTAGCCATAATACTATCTCGTCGGTCAGTTCTCTTGCATAACAGAATATTTCATTTAAAATTACATCCATTTGAAGATCCTTTCAAAAAATCTTTACAGTTTCTTAAGAGTTCTAGAGCAGGTGGTAAATCGTTGTCTTTTGACTGCAATAGCTTTCTTAATAGATTCACGCAACTGAAGATTTTATACCAAATAATAATAGAGCATAGGAACATGAACTGTTTGAGAGAGTTAAATAATCCTGAAACCAAATCACTGGAACAAAAACTTAAATTTCTTTCATCAATTTTAGCCTCATTGGAATTAGATTTGTCAATACCTTTATACCTTACTAAGAATGCAATTTTTTTGGCACCAGGAATGCGATCTAGAAATATGGGAGAGTATTTGGCTTGTTGAATTTCATTAACAAAGTGTAATTTGAATCTCAACTGGAAGCGTTGTGGTTGTGAAAAATCTATGCAAAATATGTAAATATTTGTTTGCACATCACATATAAACAACTGAAGCGAGTGAAATGAAATTTATTGCAACACCAAAAGTGGCAACTTAATTTAAACTGCAGGTGCTAAAATATTTCTAATTCGTTTAAAAGTTTTGAGATTTGAAACTGTTGTTTGAAAACTGTGCGTAAATGTATGTTCGCCCTTTGTTAAAAAATGACTCAATGGAATAGAATGAAATTTAGAATTATATTGAATGGCAAGTTAATTGAAACAATAGATACCAAAATTGTTTTAAATAATTCATAGACTTTGAGATTTTGTAAAAATTGCTTTAAAAGTTTGTTCTGGCATCCATCAAAAACAGATTAAGAGAACAGAATGAAATTAGGTCATACGGGCATAAGGTTGCCAGGTCGCAAAACCAAACAGCCAGACAGACCAGCCAGTTTGGCCGGACATTTGGGTAAAAAGGCCGGACAGCCTACAATATTGAGGATTTTGTCTCTATTAATAGGTACAACAAAAAAAATGGTATGTAAAATCAAGCTTTTTTGATTATTACCATGAATCTTGTTAAATTCTAATGAAATATAAATAGCATCGAATGCCAAATCAGTTCAAGTACTTTATTCCTAATCAGTCAAAGTCACCAGTAAAAAGCCTAACAAAAGCAGGACACTGTTAAGTTTGGCCGGAGATGCAATCAAAAAGCCTAACTATGTCCGGCTTTATCCGGACGCTTGGCAACGCTATACGGGTAACAAAGCATGATAGACATTTTTAAAAGATTTGTATAAATTGAAAGGATTTGTAAAAGTTGCATTGTATTTTTTCTTTTCTTTTTTAGGGGCCAGGGAGAGAGGGGGAGGGCGTCTGGAGATAATACAATAGGTGGCTGTTCAACTTAAACAAATTACGTCGATTTCTTCTTTAAAATTATTATTATTTTTTTAATTTTGAGAAAATTGTGCAAAAATTTTACAGGCATAATATTAAAATTTCTAAAGTTAATAGAACAAAATTCAGTTACTGTCGAGGAGATATAGTTAAATAACATTGTTTGAATTCTTCCTAATTAAATATATATATTATTGAGAAAATTTTGTTTGACCACTTTGTAAAAACAACTGAAAGACAAAACGGAATGAAATGAAATGTTGTTAAATAGTAGGCGGTTAGTAAATTAAAATTACAGGATTTGAATTTTCTACAAGTTTGAATTAAAGTATGATGTAAACTTTGATTTAAAGTTTTCCACGCATCAAGTAAAATCCTCAAAATATAATTCAATCAGACGTTGCAGTGATAAATCTAGGCTACTTGCTATTACAAAGCATTTTCCAGATATTCTCTTTTCGGTTTAATATTCATTGAAGCTCATTCACTAAAAGAAAACGTTAATTTTGAATGTAAAGCATTTTCTCTATTCACAGTTGTCTCAGTAGTTTGTTACTCTCTAACCTGTAATCTTTGAACAATACGCAAGAGTTATAACTTTGCTTTCTATATTTCTGCCAGTATGCTAATTCCATTTTTTTGTACTCCTACAATGCAAACAATATTTCGCACGGTTAGTAAAAACCCATCAATGACGGATGGGTACCTCAGCTTGTAAAGTTATATAGAATGATATTCTTCGGAATATTTTTTAACAATTCTTCTGCTAATACAAAATGTATTTTTCAAATTCGAGCCAAAATGCCGCCCCTAAAATTTGCCGCCCCGGACAGGGGTCCGGTTTGTCCGGCCCTAGAGCCGCTCCTGATAATTATAATTGCTTCGACAGTGAAGTCTCGTTAGTTAAGGATATACAGAAAGTGGCTTTACAATTTTACAGTTGGATTTTCCAGTTTTTAAACAGTCGGGAAAATATTACAAGGTAAATTTTTACTTCCACTGTTTTTAATGTACACATTTTGTCCACCGTTAACTTTTGCAACTAATTTAAAGATTAGGCGACTTTTTGAGCAAAAAAAAAAAACATCATTTTCATACTGTTTTCAAGTTTTGGCTACTTGTACCTTACTCCAGGCGACTAATTTGAAAATCTGGTGTTGGTTTTTGTCAACTCCCTTTTTTTTAAAAGCTGCTACTGAGCTTTCAGCAAACATTCTAATCTGTTTTTTAATCGTGCTATAAAAATAAATGTATTATATGTTCTGATATATATATATATATATATATATATATATATACATAACGCATGAAGTTTTTAAATTTATCATTTTATTCAACCCTCTTAAATGAAGCTAAATTAAGCATGTTTATTTCTTAACTACAAAATCATTAAAAAATGTTACTATTTTGGGAACTAAAATTGAGAAAATGGCTATTATACTGGTGACATTTTTTAAGTCGGTGAGGTTACTAATGATACTTATTTTAGTGTATAAAAGTACATTCCTCCATAAAATTTGTATCATGTAGTATACAACAGGTATAGATACAGAGAATTTCTTTTCAGAATAGCTAACATTTAAAAAATAATTTTATCTAAACAAAATGTACCATAAAGCAAAATGTTACCCTAAAGTTATGTGTTACCATAGTACAAATTTATTTATTATTACTTCCTGTAAGATTTTTTTAGTACATACACACATATATATATCAACCATAAAGTATTATAACTCATTTATAAAATCTCTAACTCTGAAATATTGAAATTAAACTGTTTATAGATGATTTTATGTTGGTTCTGAAATGTGTTACCGCCTCTCTCATAAAAAAATCTTTTGCGACTACAAATTTGTGAGAAAATTGCACTCAATTTACTAATGATAAGCGCACATATTTTGGCAAACGATTGACCAACGGATTTTGCTGTTTTTTATCTTTCATTTATATTGTTTTTTATATTTCAAAATGTTACCCTTAAGGAATGTTTTTATTTTTATTTATTTATTTGTTTTTTGCGGGGTGGGGGTGGGGGTTGATGAATAAGCCCTCTACCCCGAATCCGCACTGGCTCATATTTTAATTATGGCAGCATTACTGTAAATAGGCACTAATCCAGTACCGTGCCATTACATTGTAGTCACTGTTAAGATACCAGGCCAGTGGCTTTATTTTTAATAATAGCCAGCACCCGGCCGTTTCATTTTGGGCATTATAAACTTAATGGTCCAGTACCTTTATTGTGAGTAACGGTCGGCACATGCAGTATGCCAGTAGAGTGCCGTTGCCTTCCCGGGCTTCTGGCAAGGTACTTCTCGGGCGACCACTTTTGGTACGATTCAGTTACTTTTTGCAGTGCCGGGCCTGTGCTGGACGTAAAGGCAGAAGGCGCTGGCAAGGTACTCCGCCAGCAGGTGTGTGTTTGCTGGGATTGTGTTTCAGTGCTTATGCATGTCACACATGCAAATTTTAAGCCCATCGAACAGTGTAAAAACAAGACTACATTGAGTAATGATCAATCATGACTCTGAATAAAAACGTGCATTGTTAGTGAAGATATTCTATCAGAATGGTAGCAATTATTCGGCTACTCTGAAAGAATACCGGCGTATGAAACGATTAAGAAGAGATCCAACGAGGATCCATGAGAATAAATAATGGTTTAATTGTTTTCCAAAGATTCTTTATGAATTATTTAATTTGTGATCTTAATTTACGTTAATTTTTGATTACATGTTAATGTAAAAATTTAATTACTGAAGCGAATTGTATGGAATTTTGATAAACTGTAAATGATGTTTTATATTGTTTATATGCCTCTTAAAATGTCAATTTGCTCTGTCTATCGGTTTTGGAAGTGGTAAATGCCACCGGTGAGCATTGAAATACGGTACAGCGCCACCTATCGGGTGAAAATGACGATTTTTTTTTGCGTAATTGAACTGCGCATATTCTGAAACGTGTAGATACCAAATTTCACTGGAATATTCTCGGTATTTTTCTCTCCACCACCCCTTGAACACTTTCAGTTTAATTATGGCCACCCTGTAAGTAAATACCAAATTTCATTAAAATCGGTCCAGTAGTTCTGGAGATAATTGACCAAATTTGAAATTTCTCTTACTAATTTTGAGCATGAGTGTACTGTAGCATATTTTATATATTAATTTGAATTTTGAATCGCACTTAAAATAAGTAGTTTGTTATACTGATTTAATTTCGTTTGCCTATTGAAACTTTAAAATACTGAAAAGAAGATTTCTTCCTTACACAAAATTACAAACATCTAGTGAAACACATTAATCAGCCTAACCACATTTTTTCTGGAATAAACGCATGGCAAATGTATGAACTCGTTAACCAATTCTCTACAATAAAATAATTAAATACTTGAATGCGATGTGCTTTCGAAGAAACTTTATTCAAATCCCTTTAATTAGATTTCCTGAAATTAATTTTCTTGTTATTTTCTCATGAATTCATTTGAATATGAAAATATCCCACTTTTCAGAGGACAAACATTTTTTAAACTAGTGAGATTTATTCTATGAAAGCATTAACATAGAATTTCGCTAAACTACAATTTTCTTGGTGAAGGAATTGTACGATACTGTTCAGGATCTACATACGGTATTGTATAATAAGTATGCACTTATTATACAATACACTTCAGGATCTATATACGAACGTTTTATTAGTTATGAACTTGCACACTTATTATACAAGACGATCATAATTAAACTTCCTTTAAAAAGAGAGTTTCACTGCTAAAAGGGAGAAAGAATAATGTAAATTAATTGTTCAAAAAATGTCCAATAGATGACTCTTTGCCTAAATAAACAACAAATTTAACAACGAAAATTATAATTGCAAATGTACAAACAATTTCGACATTTATTCAATAGTTTTTTGAGCATTTATTTACTGTTTTGAATCATTTTTTGAGCTACCTTCACTACGAAAAGCGACAAGTAGTAGGCGTTTTTTAAACTGTATAAAAACCTTCTTCAGCACATCTCGCGTACAGTCCAAATGCAGAAGTTGGCGGCAATCTGCTCATTCGTTTCAGCTGCAAGATGATGTTTAACCCTTTGAGGCGCAACCCTTTACCAATGCTGAAAAAAGGGCAGCCGTTGACATCGATCGACTTAACTACCAGCAAGATGGCGGATGATAGAAACGTTCATCACGTGCCACAGATCTAGAGACCCTTTTCTGACGCATCTGGCTGTGCCCGCGCACCAATTGCTGGAAAAATAATAATATAAAAAAACAAGAAATTGGGTGAGGTGCGCTAGCAAAAAATATGTTTGTTTTGTTACGGGCGTTTATAAAGCTGTTCCTCTGCTAACTCAACCTAAATACACGTGTACACTTACGTATTCGATATAAGATTCGATATACAACGATGGAAGTGTAGTGGATAAAATTAAGGCGATTCGAAATCTCACTACAATGCACAGGCAAAAACCGCACAATGTAAATATTTCTGCTGGTGCTACATTACCCGAAAGATTTGTTTAGAAGAATAAAAATGCAAAGTCCAATACTGAGTTTACATTTTTTACCGATGTGCTTCGAATTCTCACAGCATTAGATTCTACTTCCTTTCGCATAGGTATATTTCTTTCTTTCAATTCTGTTGTACATTTCTAGATCATGAAAAATTTAAATCGTCTTTAGTGATGCGTTATACTATACATTTAATTATTAGCACGAGTGCTGCTTCGTTCACACCGACATTGACTTTCGGCATATTTTTTTTTTTTTTTTTTTTTTTTTGTGTGTGTGTGTATGTGTGTGTGTGTGCGATTTGTGTCGATACGTTTCCTTTGTATTTTTCAATCTCTGCCAAACCCAACTGTTTGACGGGTTATTATTAAGGTAATTTTAATTAGTGTTTGTAAAGGTGTCTATGTTACTGAAAATAAAGGTGAAACATAGTTAGACTATGAGTGACGCATATTAAAATAAGTATAGCCGATTAGAATAGCATAGCATGAGAATATAGCATAGCAGTGTATTAGAATGTGCCTGGCAAAGACTGTAACACAGCTAGGTGACTTAGTACAGATTTCAATTCTGAAGGTTTGTTTAATGGTACTAGAGAGACAAATAGGATACGTTCGTGGATTGTTATGCTTGTATTTATAAAGGTGAAGTATAGTTGGAATATGCCTGACGAAGATTGTAAAACAGTTTAAGTAGACAGTTCTAATAACGATTCTAATTCCAAAGAAGTGTTTTATGGAGTAAGAAAGGCAAATACGTCACACTCGTAGATTATGGTGCACTTTCCAACATAGTGGAACAAGACTGGCGCATGGATTATCATTCGCGTTTAATGTATAGCACTTTAATGCGTAGTTAAAATTTGATAGATTTCAGATTTTTTTTTTCATCCTTTCTTAAGCAATTGTAAAGTAAGCGAATTGCAAGTCACTGTCTGTCTCACTCTTTAAAATACCTTTCTAAGCGTTGTACGGGGTGGCTGTAAGAAAACGTGAGGTGTTCAGAGCCCTCACGCTCAGAGTATTGGACGAAACGAAACAAAATTTGATGAGAGCGCACAGATCATGAGATTTTGATTTTTAAAGAAAAAGAATTTGGGGCCAAAAGTCGCCACCACTAGAAGTAATACATAGTTACAAAAGAACGCATAATTGCGTTCTTATGTAACTATGAACATAAAAAGAAATGCTGTGAGAATTTCTCATCTTTCTGATGTCAACTGGATTTTGATAGCTCTTTTCTTACGCTTTTGCAGCCCTTCGTGAATTTTGACGATTAACGTAATTAGAAAAAGAACCAGTGAATTATTCATGGGTGGGCATTTGGCCGATATGCATAACGTGAGGGATAGTACTGGAGCAGACATACTCAGGAAACTAAAACAATTTTCCCTTTATCATCGGATCCCCTTCCAGTGAATTCCGTCCCATGTCGACGTTGCCGGAAATGAAATTGCGGACAGTTTGCCTATTGCTAGTGCTTGCGGGGTCACAATGCCTGCCGCTTCTCTTGCATATATGGAGCTATTTTCTAAATACAAGGTAATGCATAAGGTCATTTGGATGGTTCCGCCTGTACACCCGTGGTATCAGAGTAAGTGCCCTGGCGGCTTCTTGTTTCGTGGCAGCAGTAGACGAGATAAATCTGCTCTTACCCGTCTCATTAGTGGTCATCTGTTATCAATGACTTTTGTTGCTGGCAATAAGCACTTCGAAGTCTGCACTAGGTGCTCTTCTGAACCAGCCTCCCCTGGTCACATTTTATCTTGCGTGGGACTTTCCAGGCAAGACCAGGCTCAGAACCTCCTATTGGTACTGAACCTCTTCAGGGAGAATGGGCTCATGGACCTGATCTAGCTCTGCTGGTCGCGGGGTGAGAAACAACAGCAACAACAACACCTGTGAACATGACAGGCTTATGAAACTTCAGGCTACGGTTTGAAACTGCAGTAACTATAACACAGTAACCAGGCGGGGGACGTAAAGCGGTTAGTCTGCAAGAAGATGAAAATGTTGCAACTGCTTCAAGCCAGTTGGCCTCAAAATGATGAGAATTCTCCCAGCCTTTTTCTTTTTAATCAAAATCGAAAACATGGGTAAACAACGACAACCTCCTGGTAACTATTAGTTACTGGTTTCTTTTTTGCTTCTTTGAAATTGAAATCCCCTGTTCCACTACGACCGTCAAATTTGGCTGTGTTGTACAATACTTTTCTTGTTAAAGGGCTCTGAATACCTCGCGTTATTTTATAGCCGCTCTGTATTTAAAGTTTTTTGTGTTTAGCTTTACTGCTTAGAAAATCCATTCATGCATTCTTAAGGCAAAAGGATATCTCATTATTGTTAAGATGTGAAACAACAAACAAAATGTATTTTAAAGATGTTCAATTCCTGTAGTGCAAGAAGTCACGCCTTATAACTGTTATTAAAAAAATCAATAGTAACATTTTATAAAGGCTTCAATTCTCCTTTTTTGTCTTTGATATTTCCATGAAAGATTGAATCCTTACGCCTTTAAAGAAAACATTGTTTTTATTCTGATTTCACTTCTATTGGTCTCAAACAAATCACTCAACTTCACTTTTAGAGTGTATATCTGTATTTCAACATGTTTTAGTATTCGCACGTACAACTTTTACAGTTAATTCATTCTACTATGTGTTAACTAGTTCTACTATGTTGAATTATTTTATAAGTCTGCTTATTATCGGCTATAGAATGATGTTAAGGTCACTTGAAATAGACTCTGGCCTGTCTTTTACGTAACTCAAAATCAATCTTATGTCATTTTTTAAAGATCAAATTTGTCTTTGTTGAAACAACTGAAAGTTAAGTACAAAAAATGTGCACAAAGTAATAGATAGCTATCAAACTTAAAAAAAACAGACCCGTAAAAGATATTTTTAAAGAGTATTCCTTTTAATATAAAATACTTATTTATAAATGAATAAATGAAAAGTAATAATGTTAATTGGAAGATAAAATGTTTTTTACAAGTGAAAAGCTTAGATTAATGACATATTTTTAATAAACCAGTTTAAAACGCAAATTAAATTTTTCGCTAACCTTTTACAATTATTTTTATAACAATTTAAACAATCATTTTAAAAGAATCTCAAAAAAATAACCAATAATTTTTCAAGGTGTTTTCCATGTGTTTCCAGTAACTGTACAGTTTTAGTCCTACTTATATATGGTTCAAATCATTATTGAATAGATAAAATTATTCCTCGGAATTACCTTTGCACTAATAGTAACCGTAATTAAGTCTTCTCTCTCTCATGTAGTATTTTATAAATATCATTCATACTAATCTCGTCTAATGAATACAATCACAGTAATTATAATTACATTAGCGCTAAAGTAAAAATTTCTTCATCAACCCGAAAAGGTATTTCTTTATTATCTCTATAGAAACCTATTTTTTTTTCCTTTTCCTTCAGGCAACTTAAATTTCATGCAGTCCATTAGCTTTTTAGCAGAAATTTTGTTTGCATTAAGTAAGTAATAATTAATTACTTTCCAGGTAATGATAATTTTTGAACGAAGCAGGTGTTCTTATTCTGCGCTAGCTAATCAAACACAGACACGTGCACTTGCAGTTTGGATTTAGATATACTTTGATCGCAACAAGCAAGAGGTTGCGCACATGAGGTAGACTTGTGTAATTTGATCCCTAATTAAAGATTTTACGTGATAGAGCAGAAAATATAATTATATTTCCAATCTGTATTTTTTGCCATACTTCTGAAAATAAAGAACATCAAAATCATTTATTAAAATTTTAAATAATAAGTTTATTTCATTTTTATTTGATTGCGTTCAATTGCTCAGGCAGATGGTTTAACTTCACAGTTATACGTTAAAGAAATTTTATCATGAGGTTATGTTTTGACTATTTCATTTGTTGCAGAGCGCTCAAGGATTGAAAGTTGCTTGCATACTGGCAAACTATTTTCTACTTCTTACAAAAAGTGTTAGGACTTAAACAAAATCTTTAAACGTTAGAGATAACGAAATGTAAATTTGCAGATTTAAATCACGAATCAGCAACCTCAAAACAGAAGTTTACTGTATATCGTAATATCTCCACGTGCAGATAGGGTACCTAGAAGAGCATTTCGAACAATTTAGAAAGCATCCTATACTAAAATTAGAAATATTTTTAAATACATAACAATTTAAATTCTTAGAGGCGGATAATTAACTTCGAGGATTTTGAGTGGTTCTTAATTTAAAGTGATTAAGATAGTTTTAGCTGCTATCGTTATTTTGGGCTGAAAATAAAACAAGGAATCTTATACAGTTAAGCAGAATTTGTTCAGCCTATTGCACAGAGATTTGTTCTTTACGCTTTATTAATTCGAATTGCTCTACGAACTCTCACCTTTCGGTCACCACACTTTAGCTTTATATAATATTGTTTAGAGAACTGGCAGTAACATAGGCACCTGCTAGGCCGTAAAGACCTATATGGTGCTAACATGTACTTCGTCTCTGGCAGTCTAAGAGGTGGGCTAAAAGAGTAACTAAAACTTAAGGAACAGGAAAACATTAATGCTCAGGAGAAAGGATAATTTTTCCATTGCGTCGTCTCGCAGGCAAAACCCAAACAAATCGGCGCAAAAAATGTTAAAAGGATCCCAAAAGGTGTCGATGAAGAAAATCGTCAAAGATCGTACTGTGAGAGACTGCTAGCGTAAGCAAAAATAAACAACCCCGCCTAAAAAGTCAGGAGCTTCGAAATGAAATTCTTTTTAAAGTATTGAATAAAATTGAGCAAATCTGCGGTCATAAACTACAAGAACTGAAATGTTTTGAGCGGGTGTGGGGGGGGGGGCAGTTTATAACATACACCGCTTAAAATACAGGACAGGGGTTAAATACGAGTCCCGAAAATCAGGCATCACAATGTTGGCATCACAACATAGCGAAAGCCTTTCCTCGTTGCATGACAGAGGTTTAGGAATTGCATCTGATAGCATGACGAAAATCCAAAGAACTACTGAGTGTCACATGTGGGCCAATTCAGGATGTCTTTTGCTGATGCCCTCGGATAAAAATAATCATTCTAAATCACATTCACATTGGAATTTGAATGCCGCTGTTTTGCCATCTTAATCTCCAGAGCTGGTCTTCTAGCCTTTTATGGCAACTGTGGAGTTTATTGAGGGGAAAAAGAAGTTTTTACATTGTCTCGCAGGAAAGCACTGGTGGGCCTGTGTCAAATAGTGTCCCCGCTTTATTTACATAAAAAATATTCATGCTGTAAGGGACAACGGTGACTGGCCTGCTGTTTATTGAGTTATGTTTGTTAAGGATTTGCTAATCCAGCCAATGTTTGGTGTGGCCAGTTTGCTTTGGTGTGGCCCTGAGCGTATTCTTGCGTTGGACTGCGCAAGTGATGGAATTGGAGAAATTCTATGACTCCAGATGATCTTGAAATCTGAAACGGTCTCCCGGCCGTAAAAAAAAAATGCCACAATGGTGGGTATGCTAAATTTGTGATGCTACTAGATATCTCGCCCTCGGAAGAAAATTTTCAAATTGATTACCAGTAATGTTTTTTTATAGTATAATTGTGAAGACCAAGCGGTATCAGAGTGTTCCTTTTATAGAAAACAGTCTGACTGCTGCAATTTTCATTTGTTGAAGTGGGTAAAAAGTTCTTTTAATACAGAGATTCAGGTTTTATTAAAATTTTTGCTTTGCTTGAAGCAGTTTAAGCTGGATTAGAAGCGGATAGTATCAGACTGCCTATAAAGAAGAATGCTGGTTTCCGTTGGCAGAGGTTCTTATAAGATCTATTCCTGGAAAAAGAGTTAACTATAATTCATTCACCCAACTAACAGTCAAACTTGTGGGTTTTGAAGCAATATCACAACAATCTAGTAAAAAATCCTAGATACTTAAAACGGTGTACAGCAACATTGTGCTGCAAAACTAATGCTAAGCGCTATTTCATCTAAACTGACAGCTATCATTCTGGTATCCGTTATTCAAAATATATAAAATACAAATGTTGTCAATTTTACTAGAGGCAGTTTAGAATTATTGTAAAAAACGTGCATGTGACTTCAATATCAAACATCAGTGAATATATGGTCGAGTAGAAAGAATAAATGAACCGCTAATTTATAATGGTTGCCAAAGATGATAAATTTTCATTTTTATCTCCTTCTATATCCTAACTTTACAAATAAAATGATCATTATGAGAATATTCAAAAACGCTTACTAAATTAAAAGTTTACAAAAAAAACATTCCTCTGTCGCATTTAAATGCATATTTTTATTTAATTTACAAATCTTTTATTTCAAACCTCTTTTTTAAAAAGTCACCGTTAAAAATTCAGCATACTTCTAAAATAATTTTAGAAAACAAAACAGTCTCGTAATAAAATCAAATATAAAAATTATTGTCTAAGACATTCTCTTAATTCAAATATTTAAAATCTTGTGATCCACCGTCTTGAAGAATTTCACAATTCAACTGTGCATCTGGCGTTTTTGACAGATTATGTAATTTGTAAGATTTTAACTTAAAAAAATAGTTCTCACGCTTTTATTAATTTTTTTATGTGTTTGAGATATTTAATGAATTTTGATAGTTGAAGCAAAAAAAAATTAATTAATTAATAAAATAAAGAGCTTTGCGTCAAGCATAAAAGGTTTTTTATCGATTGATAGATAGTTTTCTATAATTAACCCATTTGTAACTGCGAGAAATTCTAAATACGTAGCATTAAGTTGATATATCTACAAGAAGGAATTGTAGAAAAATAATAAGTTAAGACAACAAGACATTTGTAGTCATGTAAGAGTAGAAAATACGTTTTAAGCATATTTCCAAATGAAACATTTATAAAAATGTTTAACTTTTGCTACTTAGTATGTCTGGTTACATCAAAATTTGCATTTCAGAGTAGTGTTCCTTTACAAATATATGACATATACATATAGCTTTAATGCTCTTTGAAAAAATGTTTTTAAAAAAACTGAAAATAATTTCTGTTTAAACGTCATATACCCGATCGTAATTTTAACACGTTCCAACAAGGTTAAAAATGTTCATGATTTCAGTTTGTCTGTAGTCCCTTCTGTGCTCTAACTGCAATAAATATGCATTTATTACTACGAAATTTACCAGTCATATTTTGATGCAATGTATCATGTACCTATTGAAAATGATGCATGTAGTATTTATAATTCTTTTACAGGAGCACCGAAAATAATTCCAATACCTTACGCTCTATGGACAGTCATTGTTTAAATTGTATTTTAGAAACATTCGATTATTTCAAACAAAGTAAAATTAATAAATGTCATTAGAAATTACAAAGTAAAGCTCTTCACCAAATACAGTGTTTGTATCGCTTATAGTTCTTCTAAAGGAGCATTCAAATGAATTCCAATACATTACGGTCTATAGCAATTACCAACATTTTAATTCATTCCAAGCACAATTAAGTAAGTATGTAAACGATTAAACCAGCTTACTTTTCACTTAAATGATCTAATTGAAATTTAAAGCTTTTTTCCAGGGTCCGCCAAAAATACATTATTGGAGATAAAGGCTGTTTTGAGGTTATCCACAAAAACTCGACGATATCGGTTTTTCGATGATATATCGACAAATTTGGCGCTAGAGAAATTTGCGTCGAAAAGTGCTTAATAATGTGCGCATTGGGAATGATTTATATTTCTTGTTTACTTCTTAGTACAAAGTAAAGGAAGTACTGTGATCGCAAAAGATTTTGACGTACAATCGATATTTACCATTCTTACATTTCCTCAAACAAGTTTCTTAAGGGATTCTTACGTACCTCATTGCTTATGCACTGTACACATTGTTGGTATTCTTATGCATTGTAACGCATTTTGGCTAGATTTGCTGTGACGTCTGTCACAGCGACTGGCATAACTCAAAAACGATTAGTCCTAGAATGTCGATATTGTGTACGTACGACTTTTGTATCTTTAATTGGGAACCTCTTTGATTGCGATCGACCGGGCACATCATTGACAGGATCACCCAAAAAATTTCAATACATAAAGGTCTATGGGCATAAATAATGCATTAAAAATTTAAGTTGAATCATTATTAAGACATCGCCCAAAATCTTGCAGGTATCGTATCTCAACTTTAAACAAAAGACGTTGAAATGGAGTTCTTCAAAAATATGTTCATAATTTAATAGATGTACGAGGAATTCATCTGTTGCCCTCATCAGATTTTTAAACATACGACAAGCATTTGAAACATATGGTGAATTTCATGGTTTTATTTATGGAATGGAAGTAGTACAAAAAATATTTGTTTGTTTTTCAAGTGAGGACGGCTCACATCACTCGATGTACCGTTTATAGCTCTAGATTGTTCCAAAAATTATTTCTAATATTTAGATGATTATTAGAAGGAGGGGGTCTACGTGAGATTGTTATCCATCAGGAATTCCTAACGACCACAAAGGTTACTTTTGAAATCATGCGTTTGAGCTATTTATACGTCTGTCTTTATTAGTCTAGTCCGGGTCTTGTTGTCTGCATAGCATCAATTTGGTAAACAGTTAAATAAATAAAGCCATATAAGGTTATTTTCGAAACTGATTTATATAACTATGGTAAGATAATTCCTTTTTATACTGAAAATGAATGGTCGTATTGGTGACGTACACTGTGTTAGCAATAAACCTGGAACTCTGCACTTTAAAAATGAAAACAAATCATTTTAGACTTTTATTGCAGTTTTTATTGAAACAAATATTATTTTACGGGGGCTGGTAGCATAGCAAAAAACAAGCATGACCTCTTGAGCCGTGAGTAAACGTCGAGTTTCAGTGACAAATGTTTGAGAACACAAAGCCAACCAGACGATATAACTGCGATCTGGATGGAACGGTCGCCAAATAAATCGCCAGATTGGAAAAATGTAAAGGTCATTACGCTGTAATGCATGTTTACCAAAATTTAAATGTAAGATGCTGCAGAAGCAATCGGTAAAATGAATTTGTAGCCTAGGCAATATTATTGAAACCCCCTGCAAAGAGATGAAGAACAAATGAAATGTCAGACCGAAGACACCTGCTAAATATATTGTGGAAGTTAAAACCAAAGTAATTTAAGAACCGGTTAAATAGCGTTACGGATACAGATGGGAGTTTTAAAATGGCAAACAGTATTAAATTAAGGATACGTAAAGGAAAATCAAATGGAAATGAAAATGTGGGTTACGGCCAAATATCTACGCTAGGGATCTAGGTCGTGGTGGAAAGGAAAATGAAAAATGATCATAAATATGTGATGAATACATGATAAGAACGTGTGAGTAACGATTAAGTTTTTATTGAAACCGTAAAAAAAAATGTAATAGAAAAAATAAACAACTGTAAATATATTTTCAACTACTATCGCCAAAGTATATTTTACTTCGAAATAAAGGAATATTGCAATATGAGATATTTTTTATTTGAATATGAGGGGACCCATGTAGATCCATCTCACCGTGGTGGGCCCTGGTAACGTGTAAGCGGGTAAGTAATCTACCATTTTGGCATGCTGTCCCTTCTCTCTTTCCCTGAAACTTCGTGATTCTAAAGAAGTAATGGATGGGACCTCAATCGTTTGATTGAGGAAATCTCCGTGGATATTGGGAAGGAAGAGCGCTCCTCAGGGACTATGACACCGGTCTTTGTTCTTTTTGTTTATTGTTGTTTTATTTAATGATCTTTTTGTAACATCTTTTCTATTGTAAATAAAAAAATATTTGAGTATGATGAAACATATTTTACATACGTATTTACAATAATTTTGCCTATTTTAAAGGCTCTATAGAGGTTTTCTTCAAGTCTTAGACGGTGGCAGCATATTTTCATACCCTCATCAGACACAAAGTTTTAGTAACAATTTAAACGCACATTCTTGGGATTTATAAATTTAAACTGACATCAATTGGCATCACAGATCACACAAAAAAAAATATTCTTGAAATTGATGAGTTTTTTTGGTGGCTTGTATTTGGGGGATCTGAAAATATTACCCTTTTTTTACATTAAATTCAAACAAATAAATTTTCAAAAAAAAAAAAGTTGCTCTTAAACATAGGATTTATGTTTGTTACACTTTAAAGCAAGAATCTTACAGATAATATATACTTAATATATACTTTTTCTTCTTTAAAGAAAGATGGCCACCCTTCCCCTTTTCTCAAGTCTACCTTTCTTGGAGAAAGAATTATAAAATATCCTGAAATTGATTTTAAGGTATTCGAGTTTGTTGTATTTTACAGCAAAAATTTTTGTGAATCTCTCTTTTTTAATAGAGATATGTTTAAGAAGAACGTTTTCGCTCCCTAGCCAAGAATAATTTTGCCGCCTCATAGAGCACTTACATTGAATATTCACTTAGATTCAAAATTTCGTATCATTATCTGAGTAGTTTTGACTAGAAAAGAATGATACAAGGAGAAAACGATTTTCCTGTTACTTTCCAATCCTCTTAACAAGTTTGTGTTATTTTGCAACTTAAGAAAAACCAAAAGAGATTTCATTAATAAAAGCAGCTCAGGGATGTCATGTATTTGATGATTTCTTTTGAAAAGAAAATCATTCATCTTTTAAATTCATTCATCATTAATCATTCATCTTTTAAAGTCAAAATCTCAAATATTAGACGAGTAGATTTAGATATTACAAAAATTAGATTTTTATGATTCAAGTAAGACAGATCTATATACATAAACCTAAGTGCTGAAGAGATTAAAAGTTAAACTTTAATTGGTGCTATGGAGTTTCACGAGCATAGTAGGAAAAAATAAGGCAACGTTATTATTTCTTAAATATATAAGAATATTATGCATTAGTTTTTAAATTATACGCTTAATAAATATAATTATGAAACAATCTTCTTATTAATCTTATAATAAATAGTACAAAGTTTCTTTAATGTAATTTTTATGACCTTAAAATATTATATTTATTAATTTTTTATGAATCATTACGTTCTCGTTAATTCCGTTATTTGTATTCTTATTATTATATGTAATAGAAAGAGAGCAATCATATGTAATTTATAAAGTAATTTCACTAGATTTGTACATAATTTGCATATACTTGAATTAAAAAAATGTTTTATACATCTTATAAAATAACACAAATCTCTGAGACCCGAAAACATTTGCAAATAAACTTTTCTATTTTCACTTATTGTACGAATAAATTACACTAGTCAACAAATTTAAACTTTTTTTCTGCCTCTGGTTTGTGAGTGGATTCACTTAATTTCGGGGTGCTGAATTCATTGGTAAAATTAATTTATGTCTATTAAGTCACATTTCCAAGAGGCACAGGAAAATCAGAAGCGACACCGGCAACAAGAAATTCCTATTAAGAGCTTCATAATTCAATATTATTTTATATGTATACATTGTAATTTATATGTATACACATGCCAACATATATATCATCTTTTTCCTGTCCAAAATGCCCTTCCCACTTGGTTTGATTGAGGTCCAAGCCGCTAACTCGATATTTGTCAGTATGATATCAAACGATGGATCGCTGAACAATTTTCCTATTTGTGGTCCAATAAATATATTTTCTTTTAACTTTGCTTCACTCAGTTTGACAAACTTTTCTTTCAAATGATTGAAGACCTGACCTCATTTATCCAGAGCTTTAACAAAGTTCTTCATAAAACCCAACTTGTCATGAATCGGAAGCAAAATGATTTTATTGGGCTCAACCAGTGGAGTATTTTTCACATTTTCCTTTACAGTTACATGTGATTTCCTTTTAAGCCACTTTACTGTATAGTGGCCAAAGTTTCATAAGTTTCTTTCATGTCTACTGCATGAGCCAAAGGCACAGATGGAAAAGTATTGCCATTATTCAGTAGTACTGCTTTCAATCTGGTTTTCCTAGAGTCAATAGAGAGTGACTATTTCTGATGCGATGGTTATGTTGTACACCTAGCTGCATCAGCATACCATTGACATCTCTACATGCACACATTGAATTCTGCATGTCAAAATATTGAGCAAATGAAGTACCTTTTGATCTCAAACAGGAAATTTTTGTACCTGGAGCTAGAAGGTTTCGTTGTTGCAGTCTCGATCACAAAAGTTCAGCTTGCTCTTTTGAAAGTTTTAGTTCGCTAACCAAATTGTTCAACTCCTTTTGATTAAAGGGCTGAGGCGAAAAATCTTGAAAATGAGGGGAATATTTTCTACAGGTTCTTGATCAGCGTCTTCAGATTGCAGATTCACTTGACATTGTTTCTGATTCTATGTTTTGCAGATTACAGGCAGGAACAGGCACCCTTTCATTGTGTCACCGGCAAATGCACTGAAGATACATTTTATACTTTATTTTACGTCTAGTTTTGATAGAGAATGCCATGCAATATTTGTGAGAGAGAAGTTATAGGCTGGACAATGATCCTTAGGATAACTCCACACAATAGGAATTGAGAATGGCATATCTCGACATTTTCCTTTCAGTCACTTGGTTAAAGTAGTAGTACATGTTATGCACGAATACGAGGCGCAAAAGTTTTATCTTGATCACCCAGAGGACTATCAAAATATAATTTATAGGCCTTCTTAATCAAATCAGTAATTGTATTTTGGGGATTTTGGGGTGAATTTCTCATAGACATAAGAAAAGTTGTCGGGGTATTTAAGACAACAACTGTGTTTACTAGTTGTTATTTTCAGTAAATGTAAGTTTCAAAAATATGTATAAAGCAATTATAAAATAAAAATACCTCTTAATAGAAACGCTCACTTATTAAAAGAAACTCTCAATACATTCTTATTCTGAGATATATACTGTTTCGGAATTACTCTGCTACTCCTGGGGTTCGTCGTTCTAAAGTCCAGTTGGTGTAAAAAGTTCAAGTAAAAAAAGTCACTTGTCAGGATGGAACACAAACTTTATTTCTTCTAGAACTTCGTAGAACAATCAGCTGCACACAATTCACAAACACAATCTAGCAGTAACGTGCTTTTAACAATCCGCTTGGATCAGAAGCTCTCACAAATGCTGTATTTCTCACACAAAATAAGTCACTTTTACAGGCAAAAATTCCGTGGAAATATTCAAGGGATACAGTACACTATCCCTTAAGACACAGCAATGAAGAATTTACACACAGCACTTTAAAAACAGCTTCACAAAGCAAGCTAAAACACAGCTTCTATAGCACTATCAGTTCACACAAAACAAGCGTACTCAGAGCTCTTCACACATTGAATGTTCAACTCGCAACTGACTCGCTTCGGGGAGATGCCCGCTTCTATAAATAGCCGACGCAGGAGGTACAAGAGGTTTCCAGAAAAGTCAATTTCTCGAGGGTTCTATATAAAGCGTGAATTTTGATTACGTCATAGAAGAGAAAAGTTAGGTTATTATGCGTTTTTATGCAGGAAAAACAACTTCCAGGCCCCATTGGGAAAATCGCGCCAAATGACCAAAAAGTCGCCAAGCTTGGCGACTTTTGGCGAAATATCGCCAAATTTGGCGCCAAAAATAAGTCCCCAAAAGTGAAGAGATCTAAGCTCTAGGAATAATATTTCTCGAGATTTCTAGAAGCCGATAGAAAAACATATGGGAAAGCGAAACCTCCGTATCTCCGGTTCTAATTGGCCGATTTTGATGCAACAAAAAGCAAAATTTATCTATTTGAAGCGTAGAATACGAATTTTAAACCATTTTAAGCCCCAGAGCAGCGGGTTGCCCCGAAAATTCGTAACATTGCTCCCTTCCCAAGGACTGCACGTCCCGGGCAGTACAATCCCTAGTTAGGAGGTCACACAGGTACCTACACTGTATAACACTTAACAAGATCTTAACAACATAATTCAAGCAAGTAATCAATAGCACAATAAGCAAATACACATTAATAAATAAATAATCAACATAATAAATAATTACACTGTAATAAGTAATCAATGTAATAACAAATACACATTAGTAAAATCCAATATATTACAAATATATACACTAAACATGGCGTAAGTGGTAAGAGAAAGAGAGTTGAAGAAAGAGGAAGAGAAGAGAAAGACAGGAAAGGAGTGAGAGGTGAAAGAAAAGAGGAATTACGCCATAGTGACCATAGTCTGAGCTAATTACAACCGCGGTAGATGGCTAGCCGATCGTAATGTACAACTCTTGGCTTCGAGTTTGGTGACTTACGAATCCGTACGATGACGTCATTCAGCCGGTTTAGGACTGTGTAAGGACCGTCCCACGGCGATTGCAGCTTGGGAGACAGGCCTTTCCGTCGAGTAGGATTCCATAGCCAAAATTTGTCACCTGCGTTGAACTCGTGTCCCGTAGCCTTCGTGTCGTAGCGAGTCTTTATCTTTTCCGTGTTCAGGTTGATCCGCTCCCGAGCAAAATGATGCACATCTTCAAACCGTGCCCGAAGGTTTTCCACGTACTCTTCTGGCGATGAAGGCGTGTCTGGAGGGCGGCCGAACACTAGATCGGCGGGAAGACGAAGATCTCTGCCGAACAACATCTGGGAAGGTGTGAAGCCGGTAGTCTCATGGACGGCGCTCCTATAGGCCAGCAGGAAGAGGGGGAGTTTCTTGTCCCAGTCCTCTTGATTCCTAGATACCAGAAGCGAGAGGTTGTTTAAAATTGTGCGATTGAACCTCTCCACCATGCCGTCGGATTGTGGGTGTAAAGGCGTAGTCTGGGTTTTGTCCATTCCGAGAAGTTGGCATAGTCCTTTAAAGACTGCAGAGGTAAAGTTCGTTCCTTGGTCGGAATGAAGTTGCAGAGGGGTTCCATATCTGGAAATCCATTCTTGCACCAGTACCTCTGCTACGGTCGTAGCTTCTTGATCGGGAATAGGAAACGCTTCGGGCCATTTAGAAAAGTAGTCAATGACAACTAGGATGTATTTGTTGCCATCCGAAAGTTCGCGGAAGAGGTCCCAGGATGTCGAGCGCAATCCTCTCAAAAGGCGCTCCTACATTATAACGATGTAGTCTTCCACGACTTCGTTTCTTCGGGCCTTTACGGGCGGCACAGGCGTCACAAGCTTGACACCACTTTTCGACGTCGCCTCGAGCCTTAACGCAGTAGAAGCGCTCGCGAACTTTCTGCAGGGTCTTCATCACGCCAAAATGGCCTCCAGTATAGCTATTATGAAGTTCTTCTAGAACCTTCGGAATCCTCGAACGAGGGAGAACTAATTGCCATCAGAGCATCTTGCCGTCGTCCGACTCCCATTTACGATACAGGACTCCATTCCTCAGGCGAAGCGAATCCCACAAAGCCCAGTACTGTTTTGTTGCCGGACTGTAAGATGATATTTCTTGCCAACTGGGCTTAGCGCTGGATTTTTCCATAAATTCCACAATAGGTTTGATGTCTCTGTCTGCTAATTGGTCCACCGAACATTTTCGTCACTCCAGGGATCTTGAGATGGTGCCGGTGATGTAACTTGGCGGACAACGGGATGTTTCAGATGGTAATTTTTCTCTGCCCTGGAGCAATAGCGACAACAGTCTATGCAGGGCCTTCTCGACAAAGCATCTGCATTTCCATGAGATGCCCCTTTCCGATGACGTATCTCGATGTCATATTCTTGTAATCGTTGTATCCACCTGGCTATTTGGCCCTCCGGATTCTTGAAATTTAGAAGCCAGGTTAAAGAGGCATGGTCCGTTCGGAGCAGGAACTTTCGGCCGTACAGGTAATGATGGAAGTGCTCCACGGCCTTAATGATAGCAAGGAGATCCTTTCTCGTAACACAATAGTTACGCTCTGCCTTTGAAAAGCATTTGCTCCAGTAAGCAATGACGTGTTCTTGGCCATCTATCTCCTGGGACAAAACTGCTCCGACAATCTCCTTACTCGCGTCTGTGTCCAGGATAAATGGCTTGTCAGGGTGAGGATACGACAAGATCGGCGAAGATGTTAAAGCCGTCTTCAGTTCGTTGAATGCGTCCTCACATTCCTCAGTCCATAGAAATTTCTGTCCAGTCTCGGTCAATTTGTGAAGAGGTCTTGCAATTTGAGAAAAGCCCTTCACGAATTTTCGATACTAAGTACACAGACCGAGAAAACTTCTTAAGTCGTGGATATTCTCGGGACGACTCCAGTTCTGTACTGCGGACGTCTTTTCGGGATCGGTTCGGACTCCGTGGGCGGATATTATGTGCCCGAGGTAACGTACTTCCCGACGAAACAAGTTGCACTTCGACGGACTTAGTTTCAAGTTTGCCTCTTTTAATTTCTGCAGTACCTTTCGAATGTTCTCGAGATGCTCTTCGAAAGTCCTTCCGACGATGATGATATCGTCCAAATAAACGAGACATGCTTCGTAGGAAAGTCCTCTCAACACTGTCTCCATTAGTCGCTCGAATGTAGCAGGTGCGTTGCAGAGTCCAAAAGGCATAACTTTGAACTGCCATAATCCTTGGCCCGTGGTGAACGCAGTCTTTTCACGGTCGTCGGGATGAATTTCCACTTGCCAGTAACCACTTTTCAGATCCAGAGTGGAAAACCATTCGTTTCCTGATAAAGTGTCCAAAGTGTCGTCTATCCTGGGAAGAGGGTAGCTGTCTTTCTTGGTAATGTCATTCAGACGTCTATAGTCAACGCAGAACCGGGTGGAACCATCTTTCTTTCGGACCAAAACAATCGGCGAGGCCCACGGACTAGTCGATGGCTCGATGACGTCATCACGCTGCATCTCCTCTAAAAGTCTACTCACCTCTTCTTGCTTAGCAAACGGCAGCCGCCTAGGATGTTTCTTGATGGGAGAATGGCTGCCTGTATCTATCCAATGTTGAGTTAAGCTCGTACGACCAAAGTCACCCGAAGTTCGGGAGAAGAGGTCTTCAAATTCAGCTATTACTTTCTCCGCAGCGCTTCTCTGTTCTGCCGTTAACTCCATGTCTTGTATTAATTCCTTCGTCAGGCACTCGGAAGATTTAGCTGTCGTTTGGCTGATGTTCTTATTAATGCAGGTAACAGGAGTGCATGTCGCCAACACTTCATTTTTCTTTATCACCTTCGACTTGTCCGTCACATTTACTACTCTAACTGGAATATCTGTTCTCGACAAGTCCACAAGTGTTGCTCCCACAAGTACTCCTCTGATGGAATCACTATTGCTTGGGTGTTCGATTAATCCAAAACGGAATTTATTGCTTTCTTTTACTGTTCCAGAAATTATTGAATCAGTTCTGGGAGGTAGAGTGATATCAGTCTGGGCTATTATTTGCTGAACAGGCAAAACAGTTTCATTTCTAATATCGAAAGCAGCTATTTCTTCTGAGTCTGAACGAAGCTCATTATTCTTAAAGTCCAAATTAAATTTGTGCGATTTTGAAAAGTCGAGTCCGAGAATAAAAGAGTCTGTAATATTGGCGACATATACCACATGGTCGTATCTGGCATTTCCAAACGTGATTTCTACTTGCGCTTTTCCGCCCACTTCGATCTTGTCACCTGTCACAGTCTGGAGGGTCAGCGAGGGCGGAGTCCAGATAATCTTCAAGTTCAATTTCTTGGCCAGATCCGTCCTTATGATGGTTACGTTCGCTCCAGTATCAATCACCATGTGGCATGGGGAACCATTAACATATCCCAGTACGAAGAGTCCATTACTGCCGCCATTCACTGATGAAATCTGCAAGACTTTTAGGTGGGGCTTTTGACTATCTGGCAACCTCCGCCCCGCGAGATGGCCACCTCCTAGTTTCCCTCCTTCTTGTTTTTAGAATTCTCTTGCTGGTCATGAGACTTTCGACCACAATACTTTTGTACATGGCCTTCGACGCCACACTTCCAGCATTTTACTTTCTTTGGGCCATCTCTCGTTCTATCGGATCTTAATTTTCGCTCTATGAGATCTTCAATTCTCTTCAATCTGTTCTCGACGCTCTCTGTGTCTTTGTTAGCTTCCTCTTGGACCGTGACCGCTCTAACAGCATGCCGATCTTTTCTCACGGCCCGCTGGGCTGCCTCTAGCTTCATTGCGAACAACAGAGCAGACTTCAAATCCTGATAATCCTCCAACATGAGTGCCTTTTGGATTTCTGGATCACGGATGGCTTCAATAAAATGACGCACCGCCATTTCTTCTCGGACATTATCAAGGTGGTCCATGTAGGCTAGATGACACAGCCTATCTATGTCCGAAGCCAGCTCTTGAAGGGTCTCGCCAGATCTCTGCATCCTTGACTTAAGTTCGATTCTACTATATTCTTTCTTGCTCTTCTCTCCGAATTTCATCTCTAAGGCACTGGCAAGGGCGTCAAAATCTCCTATCATCGTCGCTCCGATAGTTTGCAATACATTAATTGCATCTCCGCTAAGGGAAGCGGCCAGTTGATTAGCTTTCTCGGACTCGCTCCAACCATTGGCTCTGGCGACGATCGAAAATTGGGTCTTGTAAGCTTCCCAGGGAGTCTTTCCGTCATAGGCAGTAAGTTTCACTGCTGGGCGGTGTGAAGATAACCAGATGTTTTCGGGTAACTTTCCCAGCTTTACGAGAGAGTCCAATTTCTCTTCAATTTTAGCTTCACATTCTTCACGCATTCTGCAAATATCCTGCTGTAATTCCTTAACATTCCCTTCAATTCTTTGTTCATATTTCGTCTGAGTTTCTTCTAAGAGAGAAACTCTTTTCTCCATTTCTTCTTGGCCCTGCTTAATTTCTTCTAAATTTTTTTGGGTTTTCTCTATCTTCTGCTCCAACTTTTCTTGATTTTTCTCTATTTTCTGCAACCCAGTTTTCATCTCTTCTTGTCCGGCTTCAATTTTCTTTTCTAAATCCGCCTTCATTTGTTCTTGTCCGGCTTTCATCTCGTCTTGTCCGGCTTTCATTTCTTGCATCATATTCATGAGCTTTTGAAGTTGTTCTTCCATTTTTTGTCTAGTCAAAACCATAAACTGGAAAATTAAAGTCCTTCTTTAGAACCCCGATTCTGACACCAAATGTTGCGGAATTACTCTGCTACTCCTGGGGTTCGTCGTTCTAAATTCCAGTGGTGCAAAAAGTTCAAGTAAAAAGTCACTTGTCAGGATGGAACACAAACTTTATTTCTTCTAGAACTTCGTAGAACAATCAGCTGCACACAATTCACAAGCACAATCTAGCAGTAACGTGCTTTTAACAATCCGCTTGGATCAGAAGCTCTCACAAATGCTGTATTTCTCACACAAAATAAGTCACTTTTACAGGCAAAAATTCCGTGGAAATATTCAAGGGATATAGTACACTATCCCTTAAGACACAGCAATGAAGAATTTACACACAGCACTTTAAAAACAGCTTCACAAAGCAAGCTAAAACACAGCTTCTATAGCACTATCAGTTCACACAAAACAAGCGTACTCAGAGCTCTTCACACATTGAATGTTCAACTCGCAACTGACTGGCTTCGGGGCGATGCCCGCTTCTATAAATAGCCGACGCAGGAGGTACAAGAGGTTTCCAGAAAAGTCAATTTCTCGAGGGTTCTACATAAAGCGTGAATTTTGATTACGTCATAGAAGAGAAATGTTAGGTTATTACGCGTTTTTAATGCAGGAAAAACAACTTCCAGGCCCCATTGGGCAAATCGCGCCAAATGACCAAAAAGTCGCCAAGCTTGGCGACTTTTGGCGAAATATCGCCAAATTTGGCGCCAAAAATAAGTCCTCAAAAGTGAAGAGATCTAAGCTCTAGGACTAATATTTCTCGAGATTTCTAGAAGCCCATAGAAAAACATATGGGAAAGCGAAACCTCCGTATCTCCGGTTCTAATTGGCCGATTTTGATGCAACAAAAAGCAAAATTTATCTATTTGAAGCGTAGAATACGAATTTTAAACCATTTTAAGCACCAGAACAGCGGGTTGCCCCGAAAATTCGTAACAATACTATAGTAATTGCACCATGCTTGTTTCAACATTCACTAGGTCATAATGTTTATTTCGCACTATTGGATTATCTGCCCATCGAATGAATAACACTTGCCTGTGTAACATCTGACATCAAGTGACAATTTGTTGATCTAATAGCACTCTTATGCCAAACTTTAGAAAAAAAATTAAAAATTAAACATTAAAATAAAGTAGTGAAATTACGAAAAAAAATGTTAAAAAAATCCTTAAAAATTCAAAAATCTTACGTGCTAGAGCATTTTGAAAGGTAGATTCGGATTCTACGCACCAAAATACATACTAATTGATGTATCATATCCCAGAGGCAAAATGGCTGTTGAGTAATGTTATTATTGAATGGGATTTTAAGAAATTAAATATTCCATAAAAATCTATGATTTTGGAAGATTGTGAACATAAAAAATTAAAGTTATTGTAAAAATACGACAATTTGTATTTATCATGTTATGATTCCCTCTGAGCTGGAAATGAACTGAGCTCAGATTTCCAAGCTTTGGGAACTTTCAGAGTGAACTCGAACTCACCTGTAACAGGTTATAGTGAATTATTAAGGATACATGCTAGACGAAACAGAGTTTTTTTATAGCAAAAAAAAGTTTAGTGCGAGACGAGACAGATATATTTCTCATTACGACATAGGGATTTTCCGAGACGAGATAAGCTTTGCAGCTGTTTTACTGGACGAGAAGGCACTCTTTTTTGTCTTGAATCTGCGAATGATCAATGTGTACTGGGTATTTATTTGATATTTTTGAGATATTACATTAAAAAATCAACGATAAATATTTTTAATTAAAAACAGTAAAATTCCTGATAATTAATTTTTTAACAGGATTCCAATTTATTACTTTAATCTTTTATAATAAAACATAAAATATATAATTATAAAATAATAAAACATCGGAATAAAAATTAATCTGAATAATAGGTCTGAAATGAAAGCTTTAATATGTCTCGATATTTAAAAAAATTCAACGTCTGCAAGAGATTTCAGTTGCATAAGTTCTTCCGGGAGTTTTGAAACCTTTTAATCATATTTCTTGTTGATTCATATCCTTACAATGTGTTTTTGACAGGATACTTCATTAATAATCTGGTCCTTAAATATGAAGCGCAGTTTTGGATTAGATAAATTATCCGGTTGTTGCAATCATCATTCAAATGTAAGTGGTTCTTTTTTGTTTTCATTATTCTTCATCCGTACTGAATTTAATGGCATTTTTACGATTTATTTTTATTTAAACGACGTAATTAATTACTTATCAAAAGCATTTGACTTTAGAATGTTAAAAATTAATAAAAAAGAGAAAGTTCATGAAATATTTCAAAAATTTCCTCCTATTTTTCACTGTTTATGGAGTTTTTTTAATACTTTTAAAACGGGTAATTTTCAGGGGAAAATATTATTTTATTATTGTAATTATTGTTGTGATATCCAGAATGTATTTTATTTTTCAAAAACAGAAATAGGAAGTTCATATTTTTATGCTTACGCTCTAATGTTCAAAATTCTTTTGGAATTTATAGAAATTGATTTTAATTTTTTTTAAATTGCCTCAACCATAGAAGAACTTAACCATACAAATATTTTTTCTGGTATTCATGGACCTTAATAAAAAAGGACAAAGGCGTGAGATTCTTTCAGTTCCAAAACAAGTTCAAGAAGTTGCGTAGGAAATAGGACGCTTATTATGTTTAATCAAGTTCACCACTAACAGCCAGGAATGAAGATTCCTATTCCTAGGACAGTGATGATTTCTAGAACAGGTCTTCGAATTCCATAACTTTGAATTTCCACATAACAATGCTCCTGTAGAGTATTCAATAGCCAATTCTGGGAAGAAAACTGGGAATGAGAGATAAATCTTCCCCATTTCGTTTGCGTTTTCTGAGCTAGTATTCACTTTTTTTAATAACCAAACTAACATCTTAAACTTGGACTCCAGATTTTAAATATAAAACAATGGATTCTTTCACCCCTTCAAAAATTTTTCGCAAAAATTAACACTTTCAAGTGGGATTTTTTTTTTCAATTTTGGTACCTTAAAGAGTGAAAAATCCTACTCATATTTTTCTCTCACTTTTATGACAGAGCTTGGATAAGACGCTATACTGAACATTGGTAGATGTCTTAACTGTGAAAGGCCAGGGTTCTGAACTGTTTTGTGGATGTTGATCTAGCGTTCTGGAATTTTGTACGTTTTTAATGTGAATAAGCGCTATAATCCCTTAATAAGTCATCCGTCACAGATATTTCTCTTTTTGGCATAGCCCTCATGTTCTTTGACTTAGCGAAACAACAACTTCTCATTAACTGCTCTTCATCTGAAACTGACCTTTACGCAACAGCAATTAATAAAATAGCACTTTCCCATCCAACAAGGGATTATTTAGCTAGACAAGGCATCTCTCTCTGTTCATAGAAAGCTGGTTCAGAATGACAGAGAGGGAAATAAGTGGTAAACATGTACACTTTTAATAGAAGTAGTTCAACGTTTCACCATACAATGGAGCTAAATTAGTTGCATTCTTTCTATGGAGAAGCTTTTCACCATGGTTTGGTTTCATTGATTAGTTTAAGCACCAAAATATGTTCAATGTTTCTCCTCAGAAAGGAAGCGGTTAATTCAGCTCCATTTTATGGGTAAATGTACACTATTTTTATTAACAGTGTAAGCCAAGAACTGATCGACTTGTAAACTACGCCAAAACTTTTAGAAGGTATCTTGTATGGTTAAAGAACCGAGCAACCACAACCTCAAAAAGTAAATTAATTTCAATTAATACGCATATAAAGTAAAATAAACTGATGACTAAAACATACCATCATATAACCAAGAAACCGTATGACAGAGTGTCTGTCACCTGGGTGTAAAATTAAGTATAAGAAAGAGGAATTGTTTTAATTGGAAATGAAAATAGTTACAATGACTGCGACTCTCTTCACGAGCCACACACAGCAGACTGAAAGACAAAAATAGCAGGATTTCGGTAAGTCGCTTAGCAAAAGGCTTAAAAATCCCTCTAGCGTTCGGTTCCGCTACAAAACACAAAAAAACAAAAAAAAAATGCTAGCAAGAAAAGCGACTTCAAATGTGCCTATCCAAATGATGCCAATACGAGAAAAATAATTCTTGAGTTTATAGTGTTTCCAATACTATGAAGAAAGTCATATATAAATTTTGGGTACTTACGTATTATCCCGGCTGTCTGCCAAAACGAGGATTTTATGGCAAGATAAATGCCGGGACACATGAAATTTTTAATGGGTCAGAATTCGATTGGCAACAGTTTGCCAACATATTTGACGCAAAAATAGTTTGGCGGAAATGACCGCCGGGATAATACGTAAGTATCATTTTGTTTCTAGGGTTAACATGTTCATAATATACGTAGATTTTTCTTATATGAAAAATCTACATGTATTGTAGAGAAAACTGCAGGGAAAGGACGGCAAAGGGAACAAGCAGTGAAGGGAATTTTTATGATCCCCTGCTCAGAACGTTAAATATTTCATGATAAGTAATATTTTTCCTTTATTAATTTTTAAGTGACAGTGGATATTATGAAATTTCAGAAATACTGCCAACTATTATGAAGAATACTGCCTAAGACCATGCTGAAAAGACAATTTGTCCACAATTCCCTGAAGTGATAAAAAAAGGAAAAGAAAACTAAAGCCTTGCATGAATTGAGAATCTTGTATTATGGTAACTTTGAACGTTGAACCCAAGATCGCAAGGGAGAAGGAATAATCTTTCTCTTGAATATTTTTCACAAATATTTGTTTATTCGGAAACACAATGTAAAAATGGTTTTTATATGTACTGATGAAGACATCCAAAAGCATGCCCGAAGATTTGATGAAGGGTAAATCTAATATTTGCCCACGAAAATCCTTTTTTATCAATAATATTGCTTAAGCAAAATAATTCAGTTTATTTTTACTTAGAAAACGATTATTCTTACATTTTATGTTTTTTCTTCATTACATAAAAACGGTAAACATACTTTTTTTTAATTTAAACAATTGATATTTTAATGTTTTGTTGAAATTCAACGTACATTATAAATAACGTACAGGTTGCTGCACTAACACGTGATGTAAAGCTAGAAAACACCTTCATTTTTATTCCACATGAAAAGTTGTGTTTACAAACGAAAAAATTTCAAAAACACATTAGTTTATATGCAAAAATTCAAAACAACGTATGCATAAAATTGCAGTGAACCATTTTTTTTTTCAACGGCACTGGAGAATGAAATATGTAAGTCACATACCAGAAGTGTGAGATGAAGTGATAATAAATAGACACGTGGTTTGTGTATTGTACATGAAAAAAATAAAATGTTTTTGGCATTTCGGAAGAGGCAATTTTGACCGCTACGTAACTTAAATACACTATAATTTCTTTTTGTTTTTCTTAAGAACTATTTTGATCTTCATTAACGTTTTATAATTACAACGGCAGGAGTTTCGGCTTGGCCTGCCTAATTTATATATTAAGTACATGGTGTGCCACAATTCCCATTCAAGTTTGGAAGGCTTATAAAAAATAATATATTGCCAATACCAAAACAAAATTGACTTTACTGGAGAAAGGAACATTACAAGTTTTGTTACACAAACAACGAGCTTCCTCGTCTTTGGAAGGGTCGAGGATCTGACAATAGCAATTGCTTTATTCAGTGACCACCTCGCTCACCGGACCTAACTGAATGCGATTTTTTTTATGGGGTTACATAAAAGATCGTGTGCTCGTGCCTCCTATGCTGCGTGATTAACAAGATTTATGCCAAAGGATCACAACCGCATTTGCTACTATGTTAAAGCGAGTGTGCGGGAGAGGGCAGAATTTGATTTTAGAGTTGATATCTGCTGTATCACGAGAAGTTCACATATTGAACATTTATGAAACAACATTGTAATATTCATTATTGTAACATTTCTTTATCCAATAAAGTCAATTTTGTTTCTGTATTCGTTATACATATTTTATAAGCCTTCCAAACCCGGGAGAGAATTTTAACACAGCCTGTATAATAATGCATTAAAAAGAAATAATAGAGGGATTACTGTTTTATATACCTGTATTTACGACTGATGGCAATTTTGATTGCTCATAAGAAACACCGTTTTTACCAATAGAAACTGCTTGTATTTACGTTAAGTGGTAAATATTTCTCGTTGTTTAGGTAAACATATTTTATCCAGATAGTTCAGATTACCCTTTTTTGTGGCGGAGGAGGGGCAGGTTATGTTGAGATACAGGTTCAGAAGTAACGCTGATCACCTGTAACTTTTCAGTTAAGTTATATACTTCATACAAACGTCAAGATGTCGCAGTAGAACAGCGCCCTCTATCAGTTCAAGAGCAAAAACTGCATAGAAGTGAACTGAACTCAGGCGCGTAGCCAGGAAAATTTTTCGGAGGGGGGGATATGCGCCTGGAAAATTTTTCGGGAGAAGGGGGGGGGGGATATGAACTTATATGTGTATAAATAAACGGAATTTCATCACTAATCCAAAAATTTCGGGGGGGGGGATATATCCCGATATCCCCCCCACCGGCTACGCCCCTGACTGAACTATCTGGTCGCTAAGGTCGATAAAGTGTTTTTATTTTTCCTTGAGTAAGAAGTTGTATCGTTTCCTTTTTTGTTTCTAACAGTAAATCCAACAGGTAAAGCTTAATTACTTGTCAATGAGCCTTGTCAATGTTTCTTTCTTTTATCCTGATTTTACTGCGTAAAAAAATTAAGTTATAGTATTAAGCATTTCATTATGATCAAAGATAACTTCAAAACGGTCATCAAAGTACTTAGTGTAATAAGAGATCATGGGGACAATTGTAACACATGTATCACCCGTGAAAAAGGGTGCACATGAAGTGTATAAAAGGGGAAAGGCAGTATGAATGCTCAAATTACTTATCTGAGTAACTTTTCTATGCCTGTGTGTGTGTTTTCTATTTTACTGATTTTCAGTTTAAGAAAATTTGATTATTTAGCATAACGAACCTTTACGGATCAACGTGCCATTTTTTTCTAAATAAATGTTTAATGAGGCCATAGACGTACCGTGAAATAATTTTGACTTAGTGACCGTTCGATCGTGATGCTTCATAGTGAACTTTGTTGTTTTTAATAAAAAAAATCACGGAAGGACATTTTATCGAATAAAGAGCATAAAATTCCTACAGAAGAAGGCGATAGTACTGAACTGCAGAGAAATATCTTAGACTATTTTAGAATATAAGTAGAAAACCGCCCAAAATTCTAGACTGTTAGATCGACTCCCGCTCGATAGGCCAGAACTCAAGACCTTCACACTTCAGCCATGCACCATTTTCACTGTGTTATCCACTCGATCATAGTGAGGAGAAGTGATGAAGGAATGTAACTCATCAGAAATTGAATCATGGTGACGAATCAGTGCGTGAGACGTTCCTTATTTACTTGGAGCAAGAAAATCAAAGACCGCTCAAAAATTAAGGCAGAGAAATTGCAGTAAAAGTCGTCAAGAGTAAATGAAAAACGAAAGCAGATTTCTATCATTTTATTTTTCACAATACAGTGAGGGAAAATAATTTTTTTTGGTACTATACTAATTGTAAATCGAAATAACATTAAAATTTATATTCATCCTTTTCTTTTGTATTAATTTGTTAATACCCTATTATATAAAATTTTACATTTTCCATAATTTTTTTCAAGCATTTCCCACAAAATATCAACGAATTTTGTTATCCGGGATATTTGCTTATTCGGGGCAAGGCTTAGAATGGCCAAATTCTTCCTGAAACGAATGCTATGGGTGAAAGTAGAAAATGTGGCCAGTCTTGATATTCCCCTGTATACGTGCGATCCATTCGTTGCCCATTTGGGCGGATTGTATTTAATTATCTACACAGACGCATAAGATATTCTTTAAATTATCAATTTATATCTGTACAGTATTGACAGCAAATATCGAACAAAATCCTAATGCTTCCTATCTTCACCCTTGTTTAAAAATAGAAATCAGAGGAAACAGCAAAGAAACGAAAATGTTTCACAAAGACCTCAGAATAAATACCAGTACAACCACGTAATGAATAAAATTAATAGTTTCATATTAACATATGAATGCATATTGTGCTGCTAAGGAGAAATTTATCTTTTTTTTTTTCTCCTGTCGTTGGGCTAATCAAATTCATTAATATCGGTGGGTTATTTTCCCAAGTTTTAAAGTGTTTAAATTAATGGCTGTTAAGGAAACACGTGAGAGTATTTTTGACGTAATATAGATTTTTTTATTTCTTCAGAGCTGTAAAATTTAGCGATTTTTCTTTACTTGTGTAATTAATAACCCAGTGTTTGTTTTTTAGAGAATGGAGAAAAACTTTTTTTTAAAAGGTCATGATATTCATTATTATTTTACTGTTGAAAAAAAAAAAACTCATTTTGTACTTTATTCATTTCTTTCAGAGATAATAAGCACATCAAAAATCTACAAGTATAGATGATATTAAGATATTTTTGAAATGGCCTATAACAATGAAAGTGTGTCAATAAATTATGTTGCAATTATAATCTATAGGACAATACTCGAGAATCTGTTTCAAGAAAAAAAGTTTAGGATACTATAGGATTAAATTAAGATGTGTTTAAATTTTTATTTCGTTCAGTCTGAATTCTTTAGAAATGAATGCTATTTCAGGAATGCTTTAATTTTTTTAATGATTGTTACGTGTTCTATTGGTAGGACGTTTTAGTATTAAGAAATGAAATCCTTTTTAGTTTATCTTTTTAATTAACTTTTTCTTCCTCATATAATCTATAATATTTTCTTTATATTTGTGAATTCAGAAAACTTAATTTCGCGAAGTCTTTATAAATTACGATAGTTTTTAGATTTCTGTAAATCTTTTTACTTGTAGAGGAGAGGAGGTGATTATGGAATAGTCGGGAAATATGGAATACCGAGTTTTTGGCTCTGTTAGTTGCTATTGCCACAAGGGAATACCATGAACAACTCAAGAAAGATTCCCTTCTTACAATGCAGTAAGAGTTGACCGCTCTCTGTTGCCGTACCACTCGCTACAGAACAAAGTATGTTTTGTGATTTTCAAGAGTGTTTGTAGATAAGTTTTCAAACATTTTAACTTACTAGTAAACACGTGACATGAACATTGATGTTACGCATAATGTACACTAAGAGAATGGTAGTTTGTTGAACTGTGGTTCTTTTTTAGATGACAGTGTTTTGCCAATTAGTTTTAAAGGTTCGTTTTCCGAGATGGCGTGTCGGGTATTATGGAATACTGGGTAATATTGTAATGGGTTTCATGTCATCCACTAAAGACCCGGAAAACAAAGACGCTGAATGCATCTTTTGTCACGAAAAATTCTCTAATGATCAACGACGATAAGTTTGGATTCAAAGATCCAGCTGTTCTCTGTGGGCTCACCATGACTGTATCGGAGCAAAGAAAGAAAATTATATCTACAACTTTTCTAAATCGACTCGAAGCAGAAATGACTCCAGTATAATGATTTAAACTACAAAACATAAAAATTTGTTTTATAATAACAAATAACTATATATGAAGCAATATAAATTGCTTTTCATCGGTTTAAACCATCTATTCCATATTACCCGACTATTCCATATTATACTCCATTCGTAACTTTTTTTAAAAATATTTTTTTCTATAACGACAAAATAAATTGTGTATTTCTTTGCAATTGACATTTCATTACGATTAATTATAGCATGTACTCATGCTGTTTTGGGGGATTTTATTTAAAAATCTATGAAGTTACAGTTAGAAATGTAAATGGTATTCCATAATCACCTCCTCTCCTCTATAAATCTCATTTAATCCTTAGCTTATATATTTATATTGAAAAAAAACAGTATTGCATTTAACAAGCATGACTTTTAAACTTGATAATTAATTGAAGATCATATAAAGATTTGCTTAATCTATATTAAAATTGTGAATATATATATATTTTAATCAGAGGCCCATTTATTTTCATATTGCATGTATAGTATACGCACGATTACAAAGAAGAAAAAGATCGTCTCAAATAGTCAATCTTCTCAGAATCTAAAAAAGAACGCAAAAGAGGCCTGTTTACAAATATATACGTTTTTGCTGTGGCCGTGACATTCGAAAGACGGCAGCACATTACGGCGTGCTGCGAGTGCCACGTCACGAGCTGAAAAGCAGTGACGCACTTCACTTGGAGTTCGGGACTGCAACCTGACGAGACGTATTCTTATGCGTCATTGTAAATCATTATTTTTATGTGAATATATAATCGAGAATAAAATGTGTGTTGTCTTGAAGCCTTGTTTTTAAGTATACAGCAGTGACGACGAGGACGGTTCTTACCCTTCGCCTGTCGAATTTTTAAATCTGCGAACTGTTTTCATAATCCTTTGTTCTGGAACAACTGCGCAGTAGTCATTCATATGGCATCCGTTGGAAGTATTCAAGCTTTCGACCCTGCGGCGGAGCCTTTCTCGCAATACTGGGAAAGAGTCGAACTGTTTTTTGTAGCAAATCAATTAACAGACAAGGAGCGAAAGAAAGCAATTTTCCTCTCCGTCATCGGACCTAATGTGTACTCCATACTACGAAATTTAACTGCTCCGACCGCACCTGCTGAGAAAACTTTGGAAGAATTAAAAACGTATTTGCGCGATTACTATGAGCCTGCACCGTCAGAGATAATCCAACGATTCCGTTTCAACACAAGAAATCGAAAGCCTTCCGAGTCTGTATCAGAATATTTAGCGGAACTCAGAAAACTTGCAAAACAGTGCAACTATGGGGATACTTTAGAAACCATGTTACGTGATCGAATGGTCTGCGGAATTTCGAGTGACCTAATTCAACAGAAGCTTCTTTCCGAACCCGAGTTGACCCTACAAAAAGTGTTGGATATTTCCCTAGCTATGGAATCTGCTGCTAGTAACGCTGCTCTGTTGAAAAGTTCAGCGGCGCCAGAGACAGTCTGTGCTTTAAGAGCGCCGAAGAGGCTGCAATTTCGCTCCTCCGATAGTGAATCATCGACGAAAGAAAAAACAAACAGTCGCGGTAAAGTGCCAGGTGGTGTTTTCTGTCATCGTTGCGGCTCGAATCTACACCCATCAGCTGACTGTAAACATATAAATTCGATATGTAATGCTTGCGGAAAAAAGGGCCATCTCCAGAAGATCTGTTATTCGAAAAAGAATCAGAATAGAAAAGGTAATCCTGTAAACAAACAGGAACAACAGAGAAATAGTAAAAAAATTTCTCCGGTGAGTAATACTCACCAAATAGAAGAAAGTGTTGTTCTATACAACACAAATGAAGAAAGTTTAGCACCGCCTCCTATTAAAATATGGGTTAAAATAGAAGGTGCAAATTTAGGCTTTGAGCTGGATACAGGTGCACCTTATTCAATAATTCCTGAAATCACATATAATAAAATTAAAAATATTTTACCACCAATAGGTAAGTCTGATGTAAAATTAAAATCATATACAAAATCAGAAATTGATATTTTAGGTAAGGTTTTGGTCAATGTATCCTTTGATAACATAAATTGTAAACTGCCTTTGCTCATATCTAAACAGGGCAATATTAATTTAATCGGTAGAAATTGGTTTAATCAGTTAAATATATTTTCAGTTTTACATAATTCTAAAATATTTGATAATCATAACACATTAAATATTATGCCTGTTGTCCCATCTGAGGAAAATAATTTGCAATCATTATTGCAAAAACACAAAATATTATTTTCTCCTGGCCTAGGGTTACTCAAGAATGTAAAGGTTAATCTCAAACTGAAAGAATCAGCTAAACCCGTGTTCTTCAAAGCACGGCCGGTGCCTTACGCATTGAAAAGTAAAGTCGAAACTGAAATTGATAGGCTGGTGGATGAAGGAATTTTGGTTCCAGTTAAAACCTCAGATTGGGCAACACCAGTTGTTCCAGTGATGAAACCAAGTGGCATTATCCGTTTATGCGGAGATTTTAAGCTTACTGTTAATAAAATGACTGAGTTAGAGAAATATCCCCTTCCAAATCTAGAGGACTTGTTCGCACAATTGTCCGGAGGAACCATTTTCAGTAAATTAGATTTAAAAGATGCCTATTGCCAACTAGAATTAGATGAGGAAGCTAGTAATCTTACGGTGATTAACACGCACCGTGGGTTGTACCGTTACACCAGGCTCGCTTTTGGAATAGCCTCGGCACCAGCCATTTTTCAAAGGGAAATAGACAAAATTCTAAGGGGTCAACCAGGAACTTCCTGTTATTTAGATGATTTGTTAATTTCAGGGATTAACGAACAAGATCATTTAAAGAATTTAGATATGGTTCTTTCGAAATTAGAACAAGCAGGAATCAAGTTACATCCCGATAAATGTGAATTTATGAAACAGTCTGTGGAATATTTGGGACACAGAATAGATAAAGATGGTTTGCATCCGGTGCAAGATAAATTAGACGCTATTAAAAATGCCCCGGCTCCCACTAATGTTGACGAACTCCGATCCTTTATTGGTTTAGTGACTTATTATTCAAAATTTTTACCGAACATGTCGAATGTATTATCACCATTATATAACTTACTTAAACGTAACGAAAAATTTAAATGGACGGACCCGGAAAATAACGCTTTTCTTAAAATTAAAAATGTTTTGCAAAATTCCTCACTTTTGGTCCATTTTGATGTAAATAAGGAGGTAATATTAGCCTGTGATGCAAGTCCTTACGGACTCGGGGCAGTTCTCTCACACAAAACCAATCGTGGAGAACAACCGATAGCGTTCGCTTCGCGTACCCTTACTAAGGCTGAGAAAAATTACAGCCAATTAGAAAAAGAAGCTTTAGCTTTAATTTTTGGAGTTGTTCGATTTCGAAAATATTTGTTAGGCAAAGAGTTCACACTCTTGACTGATCACCAACCTTTAGTAAAACTTTTATCAGAATCTAAACCAATTCCGTCTGTTGCAGCTGCGAGAATACAAAGGTGGGCAATAATTCTTTCGGCATACGCCTATAAAATTAAATATAGAAAAGGTTCAAATCACGCTAATGCGGATGCATTTAGCCGGCTACCAATGAAGAGAGATTTTGCTGATCCTCCAGCACCTCCAGAAGTTGTCTTACTTCTGCAAGAATTAGATGACAGCCCGATAACTGCCTTTCATTTGCAAAAGTACATAGAATCAAACCCAATACTTTCTCAGGTGAAAGAATTCATTTTGAAAGGTTGGCCGAAACATGTGTCTGAAATCTACCGACCATTTTGGTTATGTAGGCAAGAACTGTCAGTTGAAAAAGGAGTAATTCTTCGGGGAACGCGCGTTTATATACCACAAAAATTCCGCGAGTTCGTACTAAATGAATTACATGCTGGTCATCGTGGCATGACGGTTGTAAAGGGCCTAGCACGTTCAAGCGTTTGGTGGCCAAACGTAGATAAAGATATTGAGGAAAAGGTTAGAAGTTGTATTTCATGTCAGGAACAAGCTTCTAGTCCTCCGGCAAAATACATTCCTTGGCCTCAATCGAAAGAACCATGGGAACGTATTCATATAGACCATGCTGGTCCTTTCGAAGGTAAACTAATATTGGTTGTGGCAGATAGTGCTACAAAATGGATAGAAGCTATTCCAGTGGCTTCTACGTCATCAACGACAACAATAGCAGCTTTACGTGACCTGTTTGCGCGATATGGCATTCCAAAAACGATTGTGTCGGATAATTCTACATCTTTTGCAAGTACAGAATTTCAAAATTTTGTTAGAATTTTAGGCATTGCTCATATTTTTTCCCCACCGTACCACCCAAATTCTAATGGGTTGGCTGAGCGTGCTGTTAGAACAATTAAAGAAGGAATGAAAAAATTAAGAGTTGGCACTTTTGCCGAGAGGTTACTAAACATTTTGTTTGCATATCGACGCGCCCCTTTGCCTTCCACGGGCATTTCACCTGCTGAAGCTTTTTTGGGCCGTTCACTTCGAACACGTTTAGACCTTCTACATCCTGATCACATTCGAGATACAATCAAACATGAGACTGACGCACGTAAATTTAAACACGGTGATAGTGTTTGGGCTAGGTCATTCAATAAAGCGACACCTTGGATTCCAGCTAAAGTCATTTCCCCAATAGGAAACATTCTGTACAAATTAACATCCACTGATGGAGTACCCTTGTACAGACACATAGACCAAGTCCGTGCATCGTCATCATCCGATAATTCACTGCCTCTTCAAACAGACTCTGCTCCTACTGGTCTACCACCCCAACCAACTACGGACGTTTCTGAGGACTCTTCTACTGTTCGTCGGTCCACGAGATCCAGGCGACCTCCGGATCGACTGAACTATTCCTAAAGGAAGGGAGGAGTGCTGTGGCCGTGACATTCGAAAGACGGCAGCACCTTACGGCGTGCTGCGAGTGCCACGTCACGAGCTGAAAAGCAGTGACGCACTTCACTTGGAGTTCGGGACTGCAACCTGACGAGACGTATTCTTATGCGTCATTGTAAATCATTATTTTTATGTGAATATATAATCGAGAATAAAATGTGTGTTGTCTTGAAGCCCTGTTTTTAAGTATACAGCAGTTTTTAAATGTAATATAAAATAGCTTTGATCACAAAACTGCATTATAACTATTAAGTTCCTGAAGAGGGCCAAAATTTTTTATATTGAATTAAATCGTCGTTAAAGAAGCACGATGCATTACCATACATCAAAAAAGTTATTGAAGTGTTTTTTTTTAATTTACAATCTGTAAAGACCATTGACAAAAAATATATATAACAAAAATTATCACAAACAAAACAACATTAAATTAGTGAAGCTACAAATACCCTAATAAAACTCTTAATAATTAGTAGACTTCCTACAGAAAACAAAGATAACATCAGAACGGAAATATCGGAGTACTTAAACATTTAATAAATCATTTCTTTAATTAAGTAACTCACTGAAGTATCAAATGGTAGACAAGAGTAGGGTATTATGGAATAGTCAAAATTATGATAAACCCAGATTTCGAATCTGTTTGATATTTCTATCACTTGGGAATGCTATGAATTACTCCAGAAAGACTTCCAAGATGCAGTGCAGGGAGAGTTGACCGTTTGTCGTACCACTTGCTACAGAACGAAGTGCGCTTGTGATTTGCAAGAGTTTTTACACGTAATTTTTCAAACAATTTAACCTACTACTACTACATACATAAGTGGAGCATAATGTAACTATACTAAATGATGTTTGTTATTCTCTGGCCGTTTTAAGCTGACGGCGTTTTGTATATCAGTTTAAAGGTTCATTTTCTAAGTTAGTTGTCGGGTATTATGGGATTCCAGTTATTTCATAGTATCTGACGCCGACGTAAATATCTCATTTTAATGGATTTTATGGAATCAACAGAAGAACCAGGTAACGATGACGCTGAATGAATTTTCTACAAGGGATTTACCAAAGATCAACGAGGAGAATTGTGAATTCAGTGCTTGCTATGAGTGCTATTCAGTGCATGCTAACTATTTCTAATTAGTTGTTCTTTGTGGGATCACCTTCACAATGCAGGAACAGAGAAATGTTATATCGGTGACTCTTGCAAACCGACTCGAAGTAAAAATGACTTCCACAAAATCTTAAAAATATGATTTGTATAGTTAAAAATATCTATACTTTACGAAGTCTGATTGTTTGTTAATAGATTATGTTTACACAATCAATATCAGACTATTTCACATTAAAATTTATTTGAAAACTATTTTTTAAATAATTATTTTATAACAACAATAGCAATAGTTATTTTTTACAAGTCACAATTCACTATACTTAGTTATAGTATTTACTCATGATGATTTTGAATTATTTAAAATTGTTGAACCCAGCAAAATTATTTTTAGAATTCTAAATGGTATTCCATTATTTACTCCTGCCATTTAAGTCTCTGTATTTGTACGTTACTACGAGCTTTATTACTTTTAGTCAAGAAATTCATTTAGGCAGCTTATACACCGAAGGAATATAAAAGTATTTTTAAGACCGAAAATAATTTTCCTCAAAACATTTTTAGCAATGTACTTTACTTGTATTAAAATAAATTACTTTTTATTAATTAATTATTAATGCGGGGACAATTTCTAACCCCTCTTAAGATCCTGGAGTAATTTTTCAACCGCAAATAGGGTGTTGATTTCTACATTAAATATCTTTAACTCATTAATCATAAACGTATTTTTTTAAATACGTATATCCTTTATAATGCATGCGCAAAACTGAAAATATATGCACAACAATTAAAACTGTAATAAATAACAACGATCAGGGTAAAAATATGTTGAAAACGTAAATGTATGGTGCATAATAATGTTTAAGGGAATATTAATACAATACTTTTAATCTTAAAAGGGTATAGACGAAAATTACCCTTAGTTTTCACGTGCTCAAAGAAAATTATTATTTCTTAGTACCTTCGCTATTATTCTAAAAGCGCTTTTCTCTAACTAATATTTCTCCAGGAAATTTTAAAATATCCCTTTTACGTACATATATTTTTCTTTTTTAAAATTATTGCTCAGATGTAAAAATTAGCCCACACACAATATGCATGTTCTAGCGATTATAGTAATTAAGAATTTATAATTAATTCTGTTACGCCATTAATTATGTTTTTTCTTGTAGCTAAGTTTTCTTTTTAAACAACGTATCTTCTGAGAAACACTTAGAAAAATTTAGAGCAGGATAATTACTGATAACACCTTTCGCTGTTGCAAAAGTAGATCTTTTTGCGCTCTTCTCCAAACTAATTGTATCGTTAATGCTGTTGTTTAGCATAAAGCATGTAATTAATTACACTAGATGAAATAGAGATTGCAGAGTTGTTTTTCAAATACCAAGATTTTATCATATTTAAAGAATGTAGAGATAATGAAGATGATACTTTGATACTTTCTCTGTAAACCGCTATTTTATTTTATTTATTTTTTATGGTCTAAATCTTAATATAACATCCAGATATACTCTGTAAATTTTACAAAAGTGGTCTTGCATGTGATCTTATTCAATATAATTCAGAAGAAAGCTAAGCTAAATATAGGATATGTCTGCAAATTATTAATCATAAAAAAATGAATAGCTTGTTTTCGTTTAGTGTAATTCAGATTTCAAAAAGAGACAGAATTGCCGTATGGAAAACTAGATACTGGATATCATAAAAGGCTGTATATTAATTTTTAAATATTTTGGAATATATAATTATGTCTTAAAACCACTCGGCAGTATGATACTTCATTATTAATGAAACTGACTAGTTTGAAAATGAAGTTTTTTAATAATTAATTTATGAAAAAATATATAATATTAAGGAGAACAATTATATTTGAGGGACATTTCGGGGATATTTATTTTTGCATTTATATTATATTATATTTATTATGTATTTATATTATGTACTCCGTGGCTTTCCTAATTCAGTTTTTTCAAGATTTTTTTAAATACTGTATAGTATAACACAATAATTTACACTATATGTATATAAGCCAAACATTGGTGCAACAGTCCCTCTGCGGGGCCAAGGCTTACGCGGACCAACCGCGCCTTCGCGACCATGGGCTCTGTGGTGCGGATACATATGCCTCGATTAGGTGGTCAGTCTGACTCGAAGCCCCCAGCGTTTGACACCAAGCAAGCTTGACCCTCATTTTAACAACACACCCAAGGGATGAAAGGCTGAGTCGACATTGCCGAGCCGTTATTCGAACCCCGGACCTGTGGAACGGCAGCTAAATAGGCAACTTCCGAATATATATCAATAACAGAACACTTTTTTCTAAGGTAGTAAATAAAATTACAGTAGAATAAAGTTCAATGTATGAACTGCATCGTAGCTTTACAGCTACAAAGCTCCAACGTAAAAGGAATAATAATAATTTTCACAGCTATACACTAGTTCAATAAGCATCATAAAACAATAAACATTCTTAAAAATGTACGCTTCTAAAGTTAAATTAAAAATAATAGTAACATAATATATATACATATATAATTCATCTATTTATTTTGTTGAATAAAAAGTAAGTATATAAATATACAGGGTGTCCAGCCTTAATGTGACCCAATAGCTAATTCCCGAACCGTTCGATTTAGATATGCACTTCCAATTTAAAAAATGTTTTAAAAAGGTTAAAGAATGTTTTTACGTGCTTTTCGAACCAAAAAACCCATTTAGAAAAAAATTACAAAAATTAAATTTTTATACGGTCCCCAGGTCATATCACTTATATTTAGGAAAAGATGCAGTACACAAAAACAAAGTAAACACAAAAAGTTTCATTTTATTACGATAAAAACTGACCAAGTTATGGAACTTTAAAAATCATACATTTCATCCATTTTCTCGGCCAATTTCAAGAAACTAGTAAGGGACCATCTCCAAAGTGAAATTAATTGGAACTCTGCCAGGAAACTTTCGCTCTTGCACGTCACACTTATGTAAATCGTTTTTAAATTTAAAAGTACATACATTACGTTAATATTACAATAATTGAGTACTTAAGAAACAAAATTTATTCTGTGTACGTGTAAAACATAGATAAAATAAAATATTTTGGACGAAGAAAACTTTTCAAAAGCAGTTCCAAAAACTTAGACTTATTTGCCTGCGGCTTCAGACTGATTTGCTGCGATACTGATCATGGCGAACGTTAAAAATCTGTTGTGTAGTCGCTTGCAATTGCATACAGCCGTATTCTAATATTACGAATTCTACTATGGGAGAACGAGATGTATACAACTGGTCACCAGGCATTAGCTCCTGCGCCAGGACTGGACGATAAGGAAATGCACCGTACGTATGTAATATGTTCCACACCGTCGATTTTGAGCAGGAACAAGCCTTGCTAATATCCTGGACACTACTTTCAGGATGAGCCAGGGCATATCCTACATCCTCAGCGGGTATCCGCAAGCTTGAAGGTGTGGCACGAGACAAGGGAATACGTCTATGACAACTCCCAGTTCTATACAAGCGTTGAACAGCACGGACAATTTTACAATAAGATAGATGTCTTCGACTGGGAAATTTAATGGCATAAAGTCTTGCCGCCTCTCTCTTATTTCGATTACACTGCCCATACAACAGTACCATTTCGCAGTATTCTTCATTTGTATACATCTCGTTCTCCTATACTAGAATTCGTAATATTAGAATACGACTGTATGTAATTGCAAGCGACTACACAACAGATTTTTAACGTTTGCCATGATCAGTACCGCAGCAAATCAGTCTGAAGTCGCAGGCAAATAAGTCTAAGTTTTTGGAACTGCTTTTGAAAAGTTTTCTTCGTCCAAAATATTTTATTTTATCTATGTTTTACACGTACACAGAATAAATTTTGTTTCTTAAGTACTCAGTTATTGTAATATTAACGTAATGTGTGTACTTTTAAATTTAAAAACGATTTACATAAGAGTGACGTGCAAGAGCGAATGTTTCCTGGCAGAGTTCCAATTAATTTTACTTTGGAGACGGTCCCTTACTAGCTTCTTGAAATTGGCCGAGAAAATGGATGAAATGTATGATTTTCAAAGTTCTATAACTTGGTCAGTTTTTATCGTAATAAAATGAAACTTTTTGTGTTTACTTTGTTTTTGTGTACTGCATCTTTTCCTAAATATAAGTGATAGGACCTGAGGACCGTATAAAAATTTAATTTTTGTAATTTTTTTCTAAATGGGCTTTTTGGTTCGAAAAGCACGTAAAAACATTCTTTACCTTTTTAAAAACATTTTTCAAATTGGAAGTGCATATCTGAACCGAATGGTTCGGGAATTAGCTATTGGGTCACATTAAGGCTGGACACCCTGTATATATATACAGTGAAACTTAGCGACCACCTCTAGTAAGGGCCCCCTCCTACAACGTCCAATTTTTAAGGCCCTAATTTTTTATTCTATCTACTCAATGTTAAAAGATCCTCTGGAAGAGACCACACAGCCCTCTATAAGCGACCGGACCCGCTTCCCTGTCCGAAAATTTTCTAGCATTTTTCCGGAACATAAACCAAATTCCAAACAAGTCGGTCTACTCTAAATCCCCAGTAGGTGCAAGTGCACGTTGCAGGTTGCAAAAGATATATATCTGAGAAACGAGTGAGCTTACCGTTGGAGCAGCACATTCATGTGATCGAGTCCCACAAAAAGGAAAATTGGAGAGGAATTTGGGGGTTACTTTTGGTTAGGGGAACACCTCAAAGCGAAAATTTTAAAGCAAGTAGAATGCAGGAATGCATGACAAATTCAGAATAAATTATGGCAAATTCAGAATACATGAAGAATATTCGGATAAATGCTCTGTTGTCAGATTAAAATAAATAAAAATGAGAAAGAAGTACTCTCGAAGAGAGAAAAAAGAACCTATGAATTCAAAACTTCTAAATATTTTCTTAAAATTTAATCTTTATAAATATGTTTGCATAATTACTTATGTATTAGTATGCAATTTCTTAAATAACAAAACAAACAATATTTTTTTACCTTGGCAATCAAATGTTTATACTTTTTTAAGCAACCACTTCTCCTTATGACTGATTTTTCTCAGGATGGAAAGTGGTCGCTCCCGAAAAGTTTCACTGTATACTATATATATATATTATATGTATATACAATGAAACTTTTCGGACAGTATGGAATAGTCGGAAATATAGAATACCGAGTTTCCGGCTCTGTTAGCTGCTGTTGTCATGTGCGTGTACATGAACTACTAAAGAAAGATTACCATGTTACATTGAAGTTAGAGTTGAGCACTTGTTGTTGTCGAACCACTCCCTACAGAATAAAGTGCGTTTTGTGATTTTTCAAGAGACTTTGCAGATGAGTTTTCAAACATTTTAACCTACTAGTATACACGTGACTTGAATATTCATATCACCCATAATGTACACTAAAAGAATTGTAGTTTGTTATGCTGTGGTTGGTTTTTAACCGACTGCGTTTTCTCCATCCGTTTAAAGGTTCATTTTCCTAGATGGCGTTTCGGGTATTATGGAATGCTGGGCAATATTTTAAGGAATTGCATGCCATCAACAAAAACAAGGATACTAAATGTATCTTCTGTAACGGAAAATTTTCCGAAGATCAATGAGCAGAACTTTAGATTCAACGCTTCAGCTCTGTGGGCTCACCTTGCAGGTATCGGAACAGAAAAAGAAAATTATGTCAGTGACTTCTGTAAAATGACTCGAAGCAGAAATGATTTGAACACAGTATTTAAAATATGGTTTTATAATTAAAAATAACTGTTTTATTAAATATAATATTTTTTCCACGGTTTAAAACACGTATTCCATATTACCCCAATATTTCATATTAACCTCCATTTGTAACTTTTTTTAAAATAAATTTTCTATAACAGCAAAATATATAGTATTTTTCTTTACAAATTACATTTCATACAAGTACTTATAGTACGTACTCATATTATTTTGGGAATTTTATTCAGAAACCTGTAAAATTATATGCTGAAATGTATATCGTATTCCATAATACCCTCCTCTCCTCTATCTATAAATATTCACGTTCTGCCATGTTTCTGTTGGAAATATGTTCCAGCATGTTTTTGTAGGAATTTTGTTTCAAAATATACATTATACTTTAAATTATATTAGACAATGCATACATAAAATGGAATATTAAAACTTTAAAAAAAATACCATCGAACATGATTTTTTATCAAATTAATCCGCTGGTTCCGATACCGTTAAGAACGAAGTATCTTGACTTTTATTATACTTTAATAGATTTTCAATACAGTGTACTTGCCTATGTTTATAACGATTCTCTCTTACAGCTCAATGTACAGGTTCGTTTACAAACTCATCAAAACGATATTTGGAAACACATGTGTATTTTAAGTATGCTTCATCGAGCAGCTTCATTGCATAAATTGGTCAACAAATGTCGAAAAATTTTGTAAAGTACACTAAAATTCTACAATTACCTGAAACATCATCAATAATTCTCAGTTATTATTAATCGTTTAGAATTTTTTATAAATCAATAGGATTGCAAGGGAATGTGATTTATAAAAAATGATGTAATTTACATTTTACTCCTCAAATATTTGAAGACTGGTACTTTTTTGTATATCATAAAACAAATCGACCTTATCATTAAATTTTTTATAATTTCATAATAAAATGAGGACTAGAAGTTCTTAAAACACGTGTTTTAATATGAATTTATGAACGGAGTGCCGAATTATTTAGCAAGAAAATATCATATTTTAAACTATCAAAAAAATTTAAAACATCACAGTAAAATATGTTACTATTACAAATATATGTAATAATAAATCCTATTTCATTAATAATAAACATAAATATGAGATAATATACAAAATTCAATTTAATTTTTTAACTGATACATATGATTACTCTTAAAGGGAATTGCCTTTTTATTCGCAATTAGTTCGAAATGTAACAATGAAAGTTCATATAAAAACTGTGACCTTTACATTTTCAAATTCATTGTCATAATGTATTTAGTGATGCAAAATAAAACGATAAAATTGTGGGCAAATATTAGCTTTTAACTTTTTTCTTTGATCGCAAGGTCTTAAGAGACATTAAAATTTTCTTTACCAGTTCTTACAGAAACAGAAAAATAAGGCGGAATATTACCTTCTTTCAAAAAAAAAAATGAGTAAATATTTGTTCTTAACTATTTTCTGAAGCGAAATTATTTTGTGCACGTCTGCCTCGTATGTGTCATTTCATATTTTATTAGTTATTTTTAGCGTTATATTTGATATTTCACTGTTATACATATATACATGTACACTAGATGTACTCGTTTCATACAAATAAATTCGTAACAACCTTTTAACTAAAACACCTGTTGTGTTTAAATAATTTATTTAGATTTGCTACTTTTCAAAGCCAGAACATCATACACAGCTGTCACACTTCAATAAAGATACATCAAAAAAGAAATAGGCAACCACCTACGCTTTTCGGAAAGCAATTTTTTTAATGGTTTTAGCATTGATTTTTTTATTAATTAAACAAACCACACTATAAAGCTCCACTATTACAAAATCGAGTACATCTTGTGGAATGACATATTATACTTAATTAAAAATCAATAAAAGTAGATGATATACAGAAGTCAATTAAATTTTTATACTTACAGTTGACTCGCGCTACAACGCGTTCTATCTACTAACACGAATCGGATATTACGCGACTTTATCACGAGTAACGTATCTCAAATCTTATTCAGACTTATTGCTCGCAACACAATATTTTTCACCAACGATCTTGAAAGCATCCCTCAAGTAAGTCAAGTCTCCACTGTAATGTGCAAAACATTTTGCGACAAGAGTTTAAGAATATCTCTTTTCTTTTAAGATGAAGAAGGATGTGTGGAAATAATGTTTTGGTTAATTTCCCCCATGCGTTGCGAATTTTGATAAATTGTATTATTGTAACATTCAAAGTTGATGTAAAATTAGACCACCTACGCTACAAACGCCCACGCATACCAAATTTGAATTACTAACTTCAGTAGCTTCAGCTAGGTGCAATACTGACATACGCGAAAACACGACACTAAATATGCACCTGGTGATTCAAAGTAGATGTTAAAGCGATTATCCTTCAAAACTTAAATGATCGAAACACACTTTCAAATGGAAAAGTTCGTCAAATGAAGAGCGGCTTTCAGAAATGGCTTTTTTTCGCTCGGGGCCGAATACATACTAAATTACGAAATTTAATTTTTATGTTGCCTTTCCTTTCTTATCCCTTATAGTTATAAAATGTTGGTATGTGTCTAAGAAGGTAAATTAAAAAAAAAATTGCACGTCTCTGAGCGGAATAGTTTCTGAGATATTGCGATTAGGACATTTTCATTTTTGTCGCCAAGCACTAAAGGGGTGTAGGTGAGAAAAATGTAATTATCAGGTTGTAACGAAAGTTTTCCGCCAAATCTGCTTAAAAAACTAACTTCTAACTCTTTGGATAACTGTCGAGTGTTTAATTACTGATCTTCCACAAATTCTCGCAGGCTGGCCTCATCAACATCAATAGACCAGCCAGAGCTCAATGTCATAGAGCTCAATGTCATCACTTAACCAAAATATTTTTGTTTGAGCCCACTTAGTGATCGGCTTGGCTCACTTCCATGGGGATACCGTTTCAGAGGAAATTATTTGATTATACTCCACCAAAACACTTTTCTTGATTATCTCCACGGCACCCCTGACATACGCTCGTGGCACCCTAGGGTGCCGCGGCACCCAGTTTGGGAACCTCTGCTCTAGAGTGATAGTTCCATTCGAGACACCATGAACTTAATGATAACTATATTTTTTTACAGATTTCACAACACAGTGTTATAAAGTAAGTCTCTTTCCTTCAAATGCCAAAAATCGTTTGGCAAAATATGAGCAAATACGCCAACGCGAACTGTGTGCTGACGATGTTTGCGGTGGCGGGAAACTTTCGTTACAACCTAATACTTTTCAAATGACGTTAATTTACGTTAGAAGTCACTCCATAGAGACAGTTGACTTCTCAAATCGTACTTAGCTAGAATTTACTTATAATGCATGTTTAGCAGTTTCTAGTGAAGTTACCACACCATAGTAACCCACACCATTAGTTTGTCATTCTCTTTTACACTTTAAAATTCCATCTCTACATTAACGTAATTAGTGGATGACCCCCCTGAAAGAATAAATTATTGCTAATTTCATCGCAGTATGGATCAATTCAGGTAAAACTTGGTTAATTTCACACGTTAATTTCACTGTTAATTTCACACGTTTGAACGGGTATAATTGTCATTTCCCAACTTTGAGATCATTATTTAACTTTTATCAGTTCACAGTTTGTAACTTGAAATAAAGCTTTTTTTTCACCTGAAAACTGAAGCCAACATAGTAGGTAAAGTGGAATAGTCATCATTTCTCTAACATTAAATTTATCTCTAACTATTTCACTTAGAGACATGGGATTTTTTAAATTAATTTTCTTTGACAAAAAGCATCATTTTTCTAAATGTGAAAGTAAAGGAGCAACCGTATACAAATTAAATTTCGTGTTTTAATACGCATACACACACTAGTAAAAAATTGCCATATCTGAAAGCTACTTTTAATTTGGCGAAGCTTTCTAATTGAAAGTATGATTCAATCACTTAGGGTTTAAAAGAAAATCGCTTTAACATCTTTTTTAATCATCCTATGTTACACAAAACAAATTCGGTCAGTTAATAAAACATTTCTGTTCAGCAATTTAAACTCTTAAAAGAACATAATATTTTAGAACAACTTTTCTGTACCTTTTTTTGTCGGAATCACATTTAAAGTTTAAAATACTTTCTGAAGTAACTGAATGAAATACGTGATACATTGATTGTATATTTAAAAGAAAATGAAAGTTACAAAAATTGATATTTGTTTACTGAAAATACGTTTGCTTCTCCAAAGATGTAAGTAAACATTTGAACAAAAGCCATATCAGCAGTTTATATTCTTTTCAAAATATTCCAACTTGGCCTGTATATTTTATGACTTTTGTTGAAATCGCAGAGTATTTTTCAAGTGTTTCAGTCACGAAATATTTTTAAAAAATTTAAAGTGCCGTTTCAGTGCTTCAAAATAGAATGTATCGATTGCACTGAAATAAAATAAATGTGTTAGATTATTGACTAATGTGATATTAGCAGTTCAATTACAAAATAACGTGTACGATACAGATGTCATATTTTCATTGTTTCGTAAATGTAATATCTTTAACCCATTAAGCGCCAAAGCTCCCGTTACGGGAACATCTATTATATAATTTTTTTATTAAAATATTTTAACGCAATTTACGAAATACACATTTTATATAAACATTTACACTATATAACACACCCTATTGTGTAAATGTTTATATAAAATGTGCATTTCGTAAATTGCGTTGAAATATTTTAAGAAAAAAAAAATATATAATAGATGTTCCCGTAACGGGAGCTTTCGCGCTTAATGGGTTAAAACTAATCATCGTACCATTTAGTTTCTTTTTTCAATAATTTTCTTTATTTTAGCGTCCAATCTTTGTTTTATGTTTGTTTCATTCCATTTTCTTCTTTTAAAGTAATGGCCAATTCATTCATTGATACTTGTAAAAGACGCCATCTGTCGTAAAAATAGATCTGCCTTTTCTGGTTTGTCGTCATAACTTGGTTTTCAAATTTTCTTTTCACCCCATACATTTACATTATTTGGCTCACTTTTATCATTAATTTGTGAAGCCATTAATCTTGATGCACTACTTTGAAAATTGGTTAGCATGCTGAAAAGAAAAATGTAACTCCATTCTACGTGATGTTCGAGTTATACAGGTAGAACAGCAATGTTACAATACCACTATTAACCTTCAGAGAACAATACTGAACGCATTTTCAGAGAACTTGTGCTGCCTTGGTAAATGTACTGTTTTTACAGTTAAAAAATCTTTTTTGTTTGGCACCTAAAGAATGCAGCTCCAATCGTTACTCAAGAGATGAAACTGCCTGTCTCGTTAATTTGTGTTGAATCCCGAAACGTTTATTACAATTTTCCGTGAACTAGTATAGTTAGAGCTACCTCCTTTTTGCAGTAAACCCTTCAGTTATCAAATCAATTTCTATTTGTTTATTTTCAATGAACTAAAAAAAAAGTATTAGTTCTCTGCAGGGGAGAAGGAAATGTTTTTACTGTCAACGTTTCCCCCAATCCATATCATAATTTTACGATATGGTATATACTTGCACAAATCCTGTATTACGATAAATATAAGATTTTGAATGCGCAAGCTTATCTTTAAAAACCTATAATTGAATTTGAATCACAACTACGAATTTAAACGGTAAACCAAGTTAATGCATCATGTTTTAATCTAATTCTAAGGCCTAATATTTATTATAATCAGTTATTGAGAAAATGCAATCGTCCAGGGTCTTTGCGGATGTTGTCAATAACTTTTGATGTTTGGTAGATCTTGAGTCTGGTTCCTGAAGAAAATCCAGTACAATGATAATTCCCCCATGGATATGTCTGTTTAAGAATGCTTTCAAATATTCTGTAGCTTTATGCACTGGAGTTCCATTCCAAGAAATAAATACTTCATGAAAGAGATTATCAAATTTCATGGTTCTGTTATAAATGTGATTTCGAATAACAGATTCGACAGATTCACGAACACACTCACCAGAAATTTCCAAGCAGTTTTCAAGGAGATAAGCTATTTATGGTACATCAATATACACATCAGGGAAAAAAAGAAAAATGAGAAAGGGAATGAAGAACTCGCAGAATTTTGTAGTTTATTAATAAAATCGAAATCAGTTGTATGTTTTTCTACTAAATTTTCCCAGACGGCTAAAATTTCCCCCCGATCCTAAATCGCAGGATCGGATATATCCTGCATCCCGTCACCACTCAGAAACTGTCTTGTCATGTGTGCACAATCATACTTGAATTATTTAATCTTGTATGTAAAATTTAAAATTGACTTCAGAAACAAACGTGCTTCAGAAATCATTTCAGAATGTTCCGATTGTATAAGTTCTAAGTTAATGAAATTGGTGAAAAAGGATAATAAAATACTTAAAAGAACAACGCAGTTACTACACTTATTAATTTTACCAAATTTCTCTTTTCTTTGTAAAGCAGTTTAGCGTTTGGATGCCAGTAGATTACAGTGTATGCCAAGAAACAGATGATAATTTTATTAATTTATAAATTAATATTTCTTATAATTTTCTGTACTGTAAATATTATAAAATATGGTTGTGTACACAGACAAACACACACAGAAAATGTCTCTTCAACCGGAAAAAAATTTAGAAATATCTATTTATTTATTTATTGAGAATTGTAAACGTTACTTATTTCAAACCACACAATCAAATAGAAATTAGAAATTAAATTGTTTGAAACCACTCATTTAAATTAATTATATTAAATTGAATGTCTTCTTAGAAATATGCTAACTGTGTTTGGAAGAATACACTTGATTTTTTTTAATTATTCATTGATATTATTGCATTTCTAAAAAACATTACAATCAGACTGTCAATATCCGACAGTTGCCAAATCGGTTTATGCTCGGATGCCGTAAGAACACCGAAAGTGAGTCAGCGTCCACCTTCGTTACAGCTTGGTAGTTTAGCAACCTCGCTAGCTTCCACTGTTGTTGAAAGAAAGGGGAAGCTAAAGGGAGCTAGGTTACTACTACTTATTCGAATTTCAAAAAATATTTGTATTTTAATAAAAGTGATTTTATTTGTATTATAATAAAAGTCAATAGCACCATTTAGATTGAACTTTTAAAAATGAACGCGTTAAATATCTCGTTATTTCAATGTCCTCCATGTTGAAACGATACATCTGAGGGTGCCAAACCAGGTGCTGATCCTTTATCTGGGATGGGTTCAAAATTAGGAGACCCCCTAGCCGAGTCTGTCTTCCACCCACTAAGACACAATAAAATGGAAGTTGCTCAATATCTTACGAAACTTTAAAATGCAGGTTATAGTTATACGATCAGTAATTCCATAATATCACATTGATTTCGTACAACATTCTCATGGAAAGTGAGTTATATACGAAAATATTATAATACTTACTAAAGCCTTTCAAGACGGGATGATTTTTTATCTTGTTACCTTTAAGGACGAGAAAACTCAACTCGTGCATTCCCTTTTTTACTCTTTCTCTGTTAAAACTAACTTTTATTTAACAATACAAAATGAAAGGACCTTTTCCCAACCATAGTGCCAAGATTTATTGATATTGACATCCCTCCCCGAAAGCGGTTAACAGTAACGGATTAGGAGGAGGGGTGGGGAGACAGGGCTTGGTCGACATGTAAACAAAGCCAGTTCTTTTAGAATGTTTCTTGCCTGGTTTAAGAATTGACCACCCGTCTTGAAAAGGTTAAAAAGTAAATACAACTTTTAATTAAATAATTGATTTATATTGAAGACATACGCATACAAATTAAGATACATTCTTCAATCCACTCTTTTTCTGAAATGTTTATCCAACGTACTTTATATTTATTGTGTCCCATTATAAGAAATCGTCTAAAATAAATATTTAATTTTAAATCTGAGAGATAGAGACTATGCATCGATACACCTAATTTCTCGATTTAAAATATCATCAAACTACGTACTAACTATTCTGATTCCAAATAAGCATTTTATTTGCATTTTAATAAAAGTCAACAGCATCGTCATTTCATGTTCCAAAAACGAAATACATTCGACTGCATTTAGATTAGTTTTAAAATTGAACATAAAGTATATATTTTAATCTATGTATCTATACCCAAACATCTTTTTTCTCTATAAGCAACACAAAATACCTACTGAAAGGCTTCTTGATTTAACTTTTTTCTTCAAATATCTTAGAACTCTTCTTAGAAATCAGAAGTTATTTCTAAGACATTTCAGGATGGGTGTTTCCATTTAAATTCTTGGAAGATAGTATTGCTGTCGCATTTCAGCTCAAGTTAATACGAAATTCTTTACTTTGAATTCTCCAGTGAATGCAGGAAGTAGAGTCCCATAAATTCATTTTATTTAAAATATGTTAAGATTGCATTTTCGCATTTTTTTAAAATAAATTTCCGGAACCTAAAAGTAACTTGGATGAAATTAGCTGATGTGTTTTTACTGTTTCATAAAGCTGAAGGATGTTATTTTTTAGTGTGTGTGTGTGTGATCATAAAAAGATTTTGAAATTAATAAATATCTTAATATAATTTTTTTATTGATTTAAAACTATTTAAATTAATCTATTTAAAAATAATTAAATTAATATTTAAAAATATTTAAATAAAAAGATTCAAGAAAGACAGGAATTTCTTGGTAAAATGGTTTCGCCATTTTAATCACGAACTGCTTTTCTATTTGTGTACAAATTTTGAATTCATTGTAACACATGTTTTGCATATAATGGCACGCAAAGAACCTGTACCACACAAAAAGGAACTCTCCTTATTAATTTCATCTATGGAACTGTTCCCTAACCTGAAAAAAATAAATTGAAAAATTCTGAATAACTGCTAAAGAGTCTATGAAAGGTACACATTTATATATATATTACTTTGGATATTATAAATAATCTGGAGCCTTTTTATGGTGAAATTTTTATCCTGTACCGCTTGATATTACCTGACGCTTTGAAAAGTAAATTTACTTTAAATACTGCATCATGATCAAAAATAAAATGCAGATTAATGTAGATGTAGGGCTGGCTCATTTAATTTAAAACAACCCTAATAACACATATGGTCACAAAAGAGTCACTGTGACATCACAGAAAATCACAGAGTGTCACAAACTAGTCACATTGTGACTGGTAAGGGGCGTGACTTAACTATGGAGTTAACGTGACGCTTTTTTATCTTCAGTCACATGGTGATGTCACTATCAAGCCACAATGTGACTATTGATTCAGGCGACTCTAAAATGACTCCACGTTGACGGTTTTTGTAACTTTTAAATCTGACTCGATTGTTGCACATTTGTAAATTCGATTATAATAAAGACAGAATATCATGAAATTGTGATTTAGGAAAAAATTTAAGACTTTTGATAAAATTAATTTGAAAGATTATAAATTGAAATTCATGACATTGAAAATGCTCATCTTCGTGTAATTTATCGAACCTCGTAAAAATATTGGATTTTATAAATTTATTTCTTAGCAGTGGAATAGATCTTCAAGAAATTCTAAGCCCAAACATTTGATTTATACTTATATATTTTTGTGTTTTATTTTTCATTTAGAATGTATGCTGCTAAAATTTTAATTTGAAAATCTCATTTTGAGCAACCAGAAAGAGTCTCTATATTCACCATCGCAATTTATTCACGAATGGTTTCTATGTCGAAAATGTGTAGTTACTGCGCCGTCAACATATCCGCTACTGGTTACGTCATAATTTAGTCACATAGTGACGTTACCCTATCAACCAAAATGTAGTCACAAAGATAAAGGGGGAAAACGTATGTTTCTTTGCATTAGGAAAAATATTCAAGAAATTTTTAACCTTTGTTTTATATATAAATAAATAAATAAAAACGCTCAGTTTCTTAAGAAATAATTTTTGAAAGTAAAAGAAATATATTTCTAAACATAATGATTATCATAATTTATTAAGTTATTGAAATTTATAAATTTGAAACTGTACCTCAAACTTACTAAAAGTTCAAGAAATCATTTTCTCATAATATATTTAAATGGATAAATAAGAACTCCCTGACTTAAATATTAATCGATGCTTACTACCCTAGAACTTTCATTCCGTTTTTCACCTTTAACTTTGTCCCCATAATCGCCATCCCTTTAATTAGTTTCAATTACTTTGCTCTTAATTGATATGTTGTTTCTTTATATATGAATGTTTCCCTACTTCTAAAGATATATCATTCCATGGATATTTAGAGTTTTGTAACATTTTGTTACATTGAATCGTAAGTTATGCCTTTTACTATATCTATCTATCTATCTATCTATCTATCTAGCTATATATATATATTTATATATATATATATATATATATATATATATATATATATATATATATATATATATATATATATATATATATATATATATATATATATATAGAGAGAGAGAGAGAGAGAGAGAGAGAGAGAGAGAGAGAGAGAGAGAGAGAGAGAGATATTATATGAATGTTAGAAAAGAAAAAATAAAGATTTTTTAAAATATTTAATATTTCTTCCCTCTATTATTAAACTCAACGCTGAAATTTTAATTTTAAGATCTCTTATCATTTTAAAGTATTTGTAGAAAGACTTGCATGGCGTAACGGCTAACAACGTCGTCTATGAACCAGACAATCGAAGGAGCGAAAGCCTATAGATATCGATCGCACTAGTGACTGCATATCACTATCATAAGGGCCACTCGTCAAGAATTAGTAACCGTCACTTCCTGTTCACGATGCTATTCGTTAAAATGTTTGCGGCTTTAAAAATAAAACTTTTAGTTCTAAATTAAAATAACATTCTCAGGACTCTCATTTGAAAGTAGACTCTTATTTGATAGTAGAGGTAGACAGGAGGTTAAAATAATATATTTAAAAAATAAATATAATTATTTAAATGAGAAAGTTTAGATTTTGTTGAACCCTTATATCTTAATTACACCTCAGAAAAAGAACTTTAATATGCAACATTAGTATTCGTTAAAAGATCAACTCAAAATATCGTTGCGTCTTCATTTTTCTTTTCGTGGGAAGTGCGGCTGGAATGTTGTATATTTCTTTTGATAGCTATTTTTTTGAGATTTTTATAATTAATCTTCTTCCATTAATCAAAGATTTAAAATATTCATTTGTGGTACTCAGATTTATTCCATGTGTAGTCCAGTCTGAGATATCAAGAAAATAAACTTTGCAAAGCAATTATATATACACTGCGTGACATTGAAAATGCAACACCAAGAAGAAGTGGTCAGAAAAATATTCAAATTTCAGGGTAAATGCACCTTGCTGAGGTCTGATAATGATATAAAATTGGCAGCTCAACAGTGCACGTGGAAAAAGATACACGGGAAGGAACCGGTAGAACGGACAATTTTTGTGAAACTATTGCTGCTACAGAAATTGTCGTAGAAATTTTATTCTTGTCTCAGAGGACAAATGTCACCAGAGAATACCAGGCCGCCGTCAATGGAGGCAGTTTCAGCAGACCGACGATTTTACGAGGGGTATGGTGATCGGACTGCTGAAGAAGGGCAGGTTGGTCCATTCGGTAAATCTCGGCAGACACACATCTGGTTGTGCCCACTGTACACCGGCTGTGGCAAAAATGGTTGGAACAAGGAAATGTGGCACGTTTAAGGGGTGCCGGTGCAGCCAGAGTGACGTCAGCACACGTGGATCGACGCATCCACTAACAAGCGGTGGCGGCCCCGCAAGCTACTTCAACCTCCATTCTGCGATATGTTCAAGACACCTTGGATCTTCCTATATCGACCAGAACCATTTCCCGTCGATTGGTTGCTAGTAGCCTGCACTCATGGCGTCCATTATGAAGACTGCCATTGGCTCCACAACATAGACGCCAACGACTGCAATGGTGCCAGGATAGAGCGACGTGGACGACAGAATGGCACAGGGTCGTGTTCTCAGATGAGTCACGCTTCTGTTTCTCCAGTGATAGTCGCCGCGTACGAGTGGGGAGTCGACATGGAAACAGATCCAATCCGGCAGTAATTGTAGAACGCCCCACCGCGCGACAACGTGGCATCGTGGTTTTGGGAGCAATTGCGTATGACGCCAGGTCACCTCTAGTTCGTATTCGGGGCACTATGACGGCTCAACGATAATTGGATGATGTGCTGAGGCCGGTAACACTCCCCTACCTTCAAACGGTTCCCAACGCCCTGCATCAGCAGAATAACGCTCGACCGCACACTGCTAGCATCAGCCAACGTGTTCTGCAAGGTGTACAGACGCTTCCCTGGCCACCGTACTCTACTGATCTGTCGCCAATCGAACACATTTAGGATCTAATTGGTCACCATTTGCAGACCCTGCCACTATCCCGTTCTGAAGACGAACTATGGCAAATGGTTGACAGGGAATGGAGACACATTCCTCAGGACGCCATCCGTACTCTCATTGATTCAGTACCTAGACGTGTTGCTTCGTGTATCGCCGTCCACGGTGGTCTGACAACCTACTAAGACGACGCTGCTCTTCCCTGTATTATGCATATCAATTTGAAATAAAGATCACTTATTGTTCACTGCTGTCTCTCACTGCTTGCCGAGTTTCAACACTTTCTGGCCACTCCTTATAGATGTTGCATTTTCAATCTCGAGCAGTGTATATACGTATAAACTTTTTATGAAAAAAGAATAATGTTTATCTAAACTTTTTTCTATTAATTTTATCACCGAAGTGATTTACCCACTTTTTATGTTAAAATTTATAGCTGTAAGAAGTATATCCTGTGTGATAATATTAATTTTAAAAATTCTGAGAAATCCAAAATCTAGAGGAATTTTTTTTTTCCTCTTGAAAATCAAAGGTTTCAGGAGAGACAATTCATCATAGAAGTGTTTCCCTTAAATTCTTGTATGATGCTTACCGTCGACGTATTTCAGCTTAAGAGGATATTCTGTACTGAGAATTCTAAAGTGAATGCGGGAATATTCCTGTAAATGCGTTCCATTTAAAATATATTGTGAACTATTTCCAAAAGAAAGGTTACGGGAATCGAAATGTGACATTGATAGAAGAAGATTCGAGATCTTTGTACTTGATTGTTCAACTTGAAGAATACAGATGATTATCATAAAATGGTAAACACAAATGCATTTAAAATTATTGAAACAGCTTAACTCTCTGAATACAGCTCTTTAGAAGAGGAATTAAAGTAATTAAACGTAGAATATCATCAACGCCACCATAGAATTTTAAATATCCAGCTGAAATAAATTATACATTCGCAGAATACATCTCTTTTAAATGATCATTATTATCATACACAGGGTGATTTTTTTATTGACACTACGCAGTACAACCAGTAACTGTATCTAACAACCGAAATGGTAGAAAATTTGGTATGAAGACTAATGATGACTCATGAGACTCCGGTAAGATACTGTGTGGAAAAAAAAATAATAATCCAAAAAAGCGCCGATAGGGCTACTTATTAGGGTGGGTCGTTTTTCACTTAAAAAAAAAATCGAAATAGCCTTTAGTGGGAAAAGTTGTGTATTGAAAGCAAATGTCTGTAATTTTTTTTTAATTAAAATATATTAAGCCCCCCCCACACCAGGTCTATGAAGTTTCACCAAAAGTATGTAAAATTCAATGCTTTATATTTATTTATTATTATAATTTTTTTTAGCCACCTATTGTGGAAATAGCTGAATAATAAGACCCTTCGTTTGTGGAAAAAAGAATTATATCATATCATATTTAAAGTCCCCTGCAGGTTTTTGAAATTTGCATAATTTGCTATTTTTTTTTAATAAAGCACCTCTTTCTGTACCACTTTCTCTATGCGATTTTGTTCAGTTTAGTTTTAAATATTACTGATAGATATTATAGTATTCTCCCCAGGCCTTTAAAGGACACACCACCCAGCTGATTTTACCGATCACCCGGGCTTAAAAAAAAAAAAAAAAAAAAAAAAAAAAGATCCCTCTCGATACTTTAGTTATCTTCCAATCGACACCGGTCAAGGTCAAACGAAAATTTCGATTTCACTTGCCCATTTGCCCTGGATGCACAAACTGAGTACTGAATTGTGCAAAAGTAAACTCTAAACTGCTGTTTCTTAAGATTGGAAATAGGGTATAATGAAAAAAGTAACAAAAAATAGTAATGAAGACAGACTCTATTATGGATATTGATATATGTAATAAAATATACAGTCAAAGGAAGAAAGTTCTCTGGGACTTGCAAAATACTTTACCAAAGAGTAAGATAGCTCTGCAGCACTTATTTGGAGCACTTAATGTTAAAGAGAGGGCGTTTCACACAGAAGAATCAAAGGGAAATAATATATAGCGTTACTTCATGAATCTGCCGTTGTAACTGCACTGGATATCTGTTGTTTTATATCCTCACATATGTTCGTTTGTCTTTGATAATGGCAATCAGTAAGTTTTCTGGGTGACCATAAAAACCATTCCTTTGAATTGCCGGATCCAGAACTAATTTCAGCTCTTCACTTAGATATCTTGAGTAATCTATAACTTCCCAAAGATGCTGTGCACTGACTGTGCATAAAGGCTATGTTATAATGAGAATGCCCAAGCTTTTTATTACAATTTTAGAATGTATTCCAGAATAGTTTCTATTACAAGTGTGGCTTTTCTGTACCAATATACAGACGAAGTTCTCTATTTGCCGCTGTAAGACACCTAGCAGAGCTTTCCATTTGATTTGGTGTATAATATTTTGGACAGGACAATTTCCATATTATATCGCAAGACAGGTTTGATACAAATATTTTTTATCAATACTAAGTCCATCTACATCTCCTGAAGACAGATCAGCAACAATTTTTCTGAACTTCAAAATCAGTAGTTTATTTCAGATGAGTCCAGAATTTTCTATATAGGACCACACTATGTAAAAAGGCCCGTAGTATTTCCATCTAGATACGGTACTAAATGAAACAAAGGTTTATCATATACGACGGACATATGAGTAACTGCAAAATGTCTTCTTACATGCAATTGAAACAGGCGTATCACACAAACTTCAACACCAGTATTCAGAGCTGTTCTATCCGAACCAATTGCAACTAAATCCACGGTAAATAACCAATTTGTTTTCAAATAACCTAAAATGTAAGACAGCACTACATTAGCTGTGCCATTTACTGTTGATACATGACTAAGGAAATTGCTTTCTGGCTCTTGCAATAACACTACATATCATTTGATTCTTGTGTGTGAAATGCACCATATTTAACAATTGCTAAGGTTCAGTCCTCTCTTCTATTGAAATGCAGTGCCTACAAAGCTATCGTACACTCTGTTAAACTATTTTGGAAGTACAGGCTAATATTCTTCCGTCGACTCTATTTTATTACATTTGTCAATAACCATAATACAACTTGTCTTCATTATGTTTTTTTTTCTTTTTTTTCTCTTGTTACTTTTACATCGGCGCAGTATATCCTTTTTGCATGTTGTGCCATTAAACACCAACCAACCAACCTTTACATCGGAGCTAGAGTGTAATTTTAAAGAAACAACAGTTTAGAATTTACTTTTGCAACGATTCAGTACTCAGTTTGTGCATCCAGGGCAAATGGGCAAGTGAAATCGGAATTTTCTTTTGACCTTGACCGTTGTCGATTGGAATCTAACTTAAGTGTAGAGAGGGATCTTATTCTTTTTAGCCCGGGTTATCAGTAAAATCAGCTGGATGGCGTCTTCTTCTTTAGAGGCCAGCAGAGAATACTCTAATATCTATCAGTAATATTCAAAACTAAACTGAACAAAATCGTATAGAGAAATTGGGATAGAAAGAGATGCTTTATTAAAAAAGAGCAAATTATACAAATTTCGAATGCCTGGTGGTAGCTTTAAATATAATATGATTCCAAAAGTTTTTTTTCACAAACGAAGGGTCTTATTATTCAAATATTCCCACTACAGGCGGTTAAAAAATTAAATACATAAAAAATTTAAAAATAAATAAAAGACATTATTCGGTGAAACTTCATGGTCCTAGCGGGGGGGGGTCTTAATATATTTTAATTTTAAAAAAATTATTTAAAGACATTTGATGTAAATACACAGCTTTTCCTACCACAGGCGATTTCGATTTTTTTTTTTAAGTGAAAAACCACCCACCCTACTACTTATGTCTCTGTACAATATAAAATGCGTTACTCATCCCCCAAAAGAAAAACATACAGCACATTACAAGATTACAGAGAAATGACCCCTTTATCCACTACACTCTCTTCTCACCGCAGGATGGATGTAAAATTTAAAATTTTGTATTTAGTTAGATTTATCTGAGAATTTTAATCGAGTCCTTATTTATTATTATTATTATTATTATTATTATTTACACAGCTTTATAATATATTGTATACGTCTAAGATCAATATTTAAGAAATAAAATCTTAGGTGCGTGTTTTTTTTTCTTTTGTTACATAATTTCATAACATATTGCCTATGGGTGCGATCAATATTTAAAAAGTAAAATCCTAATTAATTGTTTATTTATTTTTTTTATGGTAGAGATAGACACAACGGTGGGGCGTTTACCACATTTTTTTAAAAATCGAAATCGCCTGTGGCGGGAAAAGTTGTATTTGAATATATATTTTAATAAAAACTGGAAATTTAAAGTACTTATTGTTCTATTATAAGAGAAAACGCGAAGTTCCATTAAAACGACTTCATTTCTATCCTCAGGTTACTTACATTGCGGGAAAGCTAGAAGGCAGGGAGTGACCCAAGCAGCGACAGTGCAGAACTTTAGATCGTGGTGGCCTACATGAAAAGTGTCTCAAAAAATTTTACGTAGTGTATATCCGGCACGTGGTGAACCTCTTGAATATTCCACATTACATTGCGGTTGTATTAAATCTTCTATAGAAAACGAAAGAAACGTGGCACAATTATGGATTCAAACTGAACAAAGCTTTCAAAGAAAGTAATTTATCGCCATCGAAAGCTTAGCGAAATTTAATTAGCAGAGAAAAACATTAGACGCTACGCGGATTTGGAATTAGTCTGGAAGGACAAATATGAAAATTTAGGGAATTAAGCCCCAGTATTATTTAAATATCCCACACAGGGTGTTCAGAATTGAAACTTCCCTATTCATAGCTGTGTACAGCGAATACTACTGATTAGAATGCTAGTAAATTTCCGGAAAACTTTAATGATACCACGGGAGAAAAATCTACTTTAAAAAACAATTGAAAAAACCTCTCCTATAGGTTACGAGTTTCGGAAAATTCTGTGTAATCTAGCATATGAGATAAAAATCTTAGGTACATGCCAAATTTCGCATCATTTGCTTCAGTAGTTTTGGATAGGCAAAATATTGGCATACGAAAAAAAAAAAAAAATCATTATTTTCGAGTCCTTTTAATATTTTCTCCCACAACGGGATATGTACTGAAATAAAACAATATATCCCCAACATGGTTTCTTGGTTTAAAATATAAGAAGTTTTTAAATGTGTCAGAGAGAAATCTAAAAGCTGGTATTACTTTTTAGCATGAAAAAATCAAAAGCTCCTTCGAAGACATTTCAAGATGCGTGTTTCCATTAACTTCTAGGAAGACACCATTCCTCTTGTATTCTAATCCAACTTAAGATGAAATTCTTTGCTGTGAATTCTCCAAAGAACGGGAGAAGATGGAGAATCCTGGAAATTCATTCCATTTAAAATAAGTTAAGAGCACATTTTTCTAAGAGAAATTTCTGGAATGCAGAAGTATTTTTGGTGGAGCACCCTGCGAAGTTTTGTATTTGATTGATTGCACGTAAGAGAAAATAATTGAATGTTTCATGCTACCATAAAAAAAAGAGTACGGAAAATTATTTTACATCATTCAGTATCACACCACACAAAACAATTGCTGTGTATTGTAAATTAAATTTATATAAATAGAGCATTATATGTCTATGTGAGCATTTTAAGTATGCAGCTAAATTATGAAGAAGCTTTGTTTAGTAACGTTTTCAAATAAAAATTTTATACATTTTTATTATTTTTTTTAATTCTAGAAATAAATTGCCATAAAATTATGTTGCTTGGTAGACAAAGGTATGAGAAAATCTAAATGTATTTAACTTTATTTTCAAAAAGTGTCAAACAGAACAATATTGTAACTTCGAAAACAAATATTACAGAGAAGTAATTTTGATTAATTGCATAGAAAACATTAAAAAATAAATTGCTATACAAAAACGTGTTTAGTTTTTTCCGACTTACATAAGAACCTGATGAATAAATTCTGCTAAATGAACTTTTATATTTATTATTTTTTTGTCTTAAAGAAATAAATTAAATAAATTGTTTTTATGGAATGTTTATTTTCCTCATTTTATGCAATATAAAAACTTGCAGAAACAAAAAAGTTTTCTATCAAAGATAGCTTAAAGCAAACGAATTGTTAAACATCTTTTTCACATCATTTCGTTTTTTTTTTAAAAAGGCATATGCAGAAAGTTAATTAAAAATAATTTTTAAATGTTATATTGTATTTTCACCGCTCTTAATTAATAAAGGGAATATGCTTTTGTTTTGGGTTAAATCACATTTTTTTTCTGTAAGATAATTTTATGAGCTGAACTTTATGAAATTTTACGCACTTCATTAAATTTGTATAACATGTTTTTTTTTTCATTGTAGTTATAGTGTTAGTCGAATCGTGCGTTATTTGCGTCAACCAAAGTTAAACTTATAAATTTTAGAAATAAGAGTACCACAAGGAACCAAATATGTACTCATAATACTCGGATACGATCCGAGACCACTTTCTTAAAATAATCACAGTTACTATATTGAGTGTATTAAGGGTGTACTTCGATGAAGAAATTTTAAAAAAAATTGCTGATAGAATTTTATTTATATTGACATTTGACTTATTAAAAATTCGAAATTTAATGAATATTATTTAAAGAAAAATCAAACTTCCGTTGTGACAAACATGCAAAAATAAATTAGTTAAATCATATGCAACTAATTAAGTTGGTAATATAATTGGTATTATAATGGACCAGAGTTTATGGTACATTTTAAAAAGTATAAGATTCTTTTTATCAAATGAGTACAAGTTATAGACCAGGAATTACTCATTAATTTTGTTGAAAGGCCACGTTATAAAATTGAGAACTCAAAGAGGCATCTGATTTCAATGGTGAAAATTTAATAATATTTCTGGAAAGAAAGATCTTCCAAAATCAATAAATAAAGGTGAGAATAACATGAAAGTTTGATTTAAACCAATAAAAGTTCTTTAAGAAACTTAACTGCGAAAATTCTAGAATAATACCAGGTATTTTTTGTAAGGAAATCTCAAATTGGTCTTGCTCGAACCTAGTTTTTTTTTTTTTTTTTAACCAATTGTTCACTTTGCAGGGCAAACAAATTAGTAAGGGGACACCATATAGAGACCGCAGTTACAGATCTTTTTTTTCTTTTAAATCTCAAAATTCATTTTATTTGCTGAACGATAAATGCCATACAACAAAATAAGATATATATATATCTCAAAGAATGCTGTCCGTTCTCTCAAGTATCTCCAAGAAACATGCATGCAAAATCTCAATATTTTACTCTTACTGAGTGCCACTCGTAGTGTAGTGGCTATGGAGTCATTCTATCGCATCTTTTGTCCGGGTTCGACTCCCCGCTTGGGCTTGGTGCTAAGTTGTCCGTCTCTTCATAGAGGATAACGTTGACCACCCACTGGTACCCTTCTAATAAAATGGCCAATACTTCGTGTCTTGACAAAAGAATGACGTATGACTGATGGTCACGTGACCGCTTTTAAAAAAATATTCTTAACCTGGGAGAAGGTGCTCGGGGCACACAGTCATCCCATGCTTAGAAAATAAACAATCATGGAGAAAACGTGTAGTTGAAAACTGGCATTCTTTCAGTATCCTCCTACCTGACACTCCCCTTGAAATGTATACAGATATTGTGACCTGTCTTTCCTTTCCTTGCGTGAGCGTGATGCAATCGTTTCTTGTAATCTGGTGTGACTCAGTGGGCACAATACGACCAGTATTGCTCGAAATGTTTCATTATACGAAGTAGCCTAGTTTCTAGAGTGTTTTCTTATTTTTGCAGGATGATTATAGTATATAAAAAAATCTGAGAGTAATCAAATAAGTTTGTAGCTGGCTCGCGGGCTATAGGTTTGTAATTTCAATCTTCTTGTGTGTATCTGCCGATCGCATAACACCGAGACAGGTGGTCCTAGACTTACCAAATTTTATATACGGCTTTACTAGGACAGATCGTGACACAACTCAAAGCGATTTTGTCGAAATTCGAATCACAATTCTTTTTATTTTATGTTTTATGGAATTTTTGGCATTTTCTTTTGCCTACTGCATACTAATGCCACTAATTACACTTGCAGTAAAATGATATTTGCATCATCGAATACACGAGAAAAAATTTTTTTTAAACAGTTTGCTCTGACTACATAACATAGTTTGCAGATTTTTAAGAATTTTTGAAGAAATATTACTTTAAACGAAGTTTCTATAAAATAGTTTTAAGACTGCTGAATCTTTAATTTTATCAGTTATAATTTTTTGATACTTTGACAAACGACGAAATATTAATTTTGTCCTTCTTTAAATGGAAAACGGGGAAGGTATAAAATTTGTAAAAATTTTACAGATTTTTAAGTAAAGAAGAATCTTCACTTCAATACCTGCTGCTTAAAGATGCATTATGATTCTTGACATTCAGCTTTTGATTTGCGTCTTCTTGACAACAGAAGCATTGAATAATTGCGTCTTGAAAAAAAAAACTATTTCCGAACATGACTTCGAGTTTTCGAATGCGAGACCTACGTCATTTTGATATGTAACGAGTTAAAAACCTTTTGAAACTCAATGAGAATAACAGACTCTGGAGCTAAAAATACGCCAGGAAATAATTCAGCATATTCGCATATTTCTGATTAACTGAGGAGTACCCATTGATTAAAACTTAAGATTACTTATTATTTATGAATTTTCACTATCCCATCCTAAAATCTCTTAGAGTGTTTTTTTTTTTTCTGTCAAATGCACATTGAGTCCTTCATTCCAAATGAAACGACAAAAGAATATTAATTAGGAGACTTTTTACAAACTTTTAAATAAAACAAAATTTTGAAGTTAATTAGCTGATCTGTGAAGTTTTTGACGCCATCACAAAAGTTTTCTTTTGTTTGCGGTTTTTTTTTTTTTTAAGCAACGAAAGGATTAAACAATTCTGCAGTGAAAAAAAGCATGAATTAAAATTTAAGGACAAGTATTATGTGCGAGGCTAAAAGTTCGTTGCATCTACCCGAAGCATGTGCTGCCTATCTGTTGCCAGACAAGAAAAGAAAAACTGCAAAATAGCTACAGCAGCATCAGAAAAAAAAAATACAGGAGTCCAAACGGTAGAAAAAGCCGAATTTTTCACAAAACCCCTTCATTATTATTATTTTGTTAAGACAATTTGAAATTTTGAAAGGAGGCGGGGTGACCAGAACCCGCCCCCCCCCTCCCTCATCTTTTCTCATATCTCCCTCCCAAATATGTCCTTGGTAATGGATTCTGTTACTATATGGTATGGAATGGATTCTGTTACTATATGGTATGATAAATATGAAATTAATTTATAACTTTGAATTACAGTTTTAAGTGAATTTGACATCATTTTCATGTTACGAATTTCAAATTGCTCCCCTAACTTAGAGAGGGTAATGCGCTATACTAAAAAAATATTTCACTAGGTTTTACTTTTGCGACAACCATGATAGCTAAAAAGATGTAACAGTCTTGCAAAGCTCAGCTCTCTTGGAGTGGAACACACCACCCGCATTAAATTGTAACACACATTACGAATTACTATTCAGCAAGGAACCCAATTGCCAAAATTGTAGATCATTTAGCCGACAAAGCTTTGACCGGAGACCATCACTCAAACTTTTTGTAAAGTCATCTGTTTTCACTCGATGAAACTGATGATCTGAATATTCTGACTGATAAATTCCATGAATCCAACTCATTTAATCCTTGCGCAGCTCCATTCTAAACATCCCTGATTAACTCAGGTTTAAAGCAGTTGCAATTTTCAGGCTCCTGACAGGCCATGACTGTTTGGCCAATCACCTATCCCCAATGAGAATAGCTGAAAAGAAAAATGAATGGTCTCCAATCTAGGCGAGGACATGGACTTATCCTACCTTTCTGTCTGCCTGCACTTGTTTCCTCTACTGTGTATGGACGTTAATAGGAGGTTAAAGCTCTTATGGGCTAACATGTTACTAAGTGATTTCCTTCGTTTCTCTTTAATTTTTTTTTAAATTGTGTTCTTTTTATTTTATATGCAGATGACATTAGAAATCAATAAATCAATAAATAAATATAAATTTCAATAATTTTAAATAATTTTAAATATCTGTCATTTATCATGTTATAAAATAAAATCTTTAGGTCCTATTATCAAATTTGAAGTTCACAGAATGAAGATCTACACTCTTAAAGTTTTGGTGCAACAAATTCACCAAAGCAGGGTGCTAGACAGTTGGCTCCATAAGATTGTGAAACTTTGTTCAAACAGTTGGTTCTCAGACCTAACCATACTTTGGTGAAGCACCAAATGTTGGAACAAGGTTTCACCATCTTATGGAGCCAACTTTTTCAGTACAACGTTTTGGTGAAATGCTACATTAATATTTTTAGAGTATAAACGTGCAACCTATATGTAAATTTTCTTATCTTTCCATTCATATTTTTTTATCTTATGGGAAAATATGAAAATCAGAAACTGAGAAAGTTCTGTTTTTTTTTTTTTTTACGCTGGATTTAAAGAATAGTCCATATTAGCTTTTACGCTTTTAATTGCTACGAATGTAATTTTCGTTCGATTTCGATGCGCTGTGTTTTGAAATCCTATCAATCTGAATTATTTTTTAAAATTACTTTTCAAAAATAGACTTTTTGCACGTTTAATGGTAATATGGCCCATAAATTCACTTCTTTGCTCTATTATCTGTCTTAATGTGAAGACAACCATCTATACAAAATCTTCGCTTACTAAATCCATTCTGTTGTTTACTCATTAATATTTCCGAAATTTTCATAATTCTGTTTTTGATTATCATACTGTACAATTAATATGCTGCATTTAGTAAGCTAATTCCTATTTAATTTTCGCAAGATCTCTTCTGTCTCCCTTTTTAAACAGCGATTTATTTTTGCTTTTAACCAATCTTCCTGTATTTTATACTTTTTTTCAACATAAATTAGGAAGGTGTAATAATCTTTTTTGTAGTAATTCACACCTCATTATTTTAAAAATTCACTATTAACACATTCATTATTGAGACACTCAGTGACGTGAGCTATCCTCTCCAGGCAAACAAATAAGTCCAAGAAGTTCATGAACGTACAAAACAATGTGGTGAAAATGCAATTTCAAGAGGTTTTTTTAGGGCGGGGGGGGGGTAGTACTCTTGTGCTGGTTAAAGTCTGGAATTCTTCCAGATTGCTTTTTCTTTTTTTTATCTAAAATAAGTAATTCTATTCAATAAAAATATATTCTTAATTATTATCGTCATTTTTCTTTATATTCCCACTTACTTAATAGAAGTGGTTTGGGGCGGTTTGATAAAGAGACTATTTATAGGAAGTATATATATATATATATATATATATACTTCCTTACTGCTGGAGACTTCCGAGTGGCAGAAATGACAAATGGTTTGGACTTTGATTTATGGCTCTTTTGAAGTGCGATTAAACGTATATCCATCTCAAAAATTCATCGTATTTTCTCCCTTAAAACACTGAAACTAAACTATCGTATTTTATGTCAATAAATTTGTGTCTAGATATACTTAATCGATGTTCTGCCCTGTCTTCCGTTATTTTGAAACGGACTTCAATAAACATTTTTAAAAGGAACGAATTGATACGTACAATATTTTTACCGAACAAGCTGCTTAGCATATGAATCTGTCTGGTGAACGAAAAATATATTAACATACATATATTAACTGTTATGTGTTTTTATACATGTGTATATATATTTACAATGTACTTCATGGCAACAAGAAGTTGAAAGATTTTTTGAGTCCAGATTAAATAGGATCGTTTTATTATTTTGATTTTACCGACAAAGTATAGCATGTACACAACTTAAGTTTAGAATAGAATTGCTTGCTTCTTTATTGATACTTACACTGGAGAGCGAATCTAAATTTCCTTCAATAAAAAAAATATAACAAAATTATATTTCATAAATACTAAAATAGTTATAATCTAGATACAGAAACATATGCAAATAACAATAGTCCACTAAACGACTAAAGTAATACTAATTAAAAAATATTTTTTTCATAAACAGAATCTGGATTTTGTACATAAAGTTATACATAATAACTGTAAATATTCTTAATAACTATAGAATATAAAACTTTTTGTACAAAGTAGTTATAATGAAAATTTTTAAAAGAATTTTTTGTAGATAATGAGATACACCATCATTTTATTTTTGAATAATAGCTATTGATTGTAATATTTTTTCTATCTATTTATATTACCTTTATTGAACACACACTTACTCAAAAAGATGATGATTCTTTTAACTTGTGCAACAACAGATGTCATTTTTAAGTTGCGCTTGGACCGTTGGGTTCATAACTTCGACTACTCCTTCAAAAGGCTTTTTTTTTTAAGTTGGTCACATGTTTTAGAACGATTTTCGTGAAATCATGTTGGTTCTTTTTTTTTTACTTCCTTGTACGTAGTATAAGGAAGTAAAGTGATCCCGAAAAATTTTGGGGGCCAAATTTCGACAAAAAATCCGTTTTTGACTACCTCTAAATTTAATTTTAAGAATTTTTTCGATGCATCTCATCGTAGGCTAGCATGCACGATCATATTAACGCGTCTGCAACTCATTTTGACCAGCGGCGAGTTTATTGTGGTCAGTTTTTCCATGCCGTCTGTACGTACGTACGTACGTATGTATGTAACTCGCATATCTCAAAAACTATGGGTCGTAGAATGTTGATATTTGATATTTAGGATTGTTCTATGATCTAGTTGTGCACCTCCCCTTTTGGTCGCAATCGAATGAATAGTTTATGTACAGGACCGCACAAAAGATTCGAAATACATTACGCTCTATGGGCCGAAATTCATTAAACTCGCATATCTCAAAAACTATTAGGCGTAGAATGTCGAAACTTTATATTTTGGATAATTGTAACATCTAGTTGTGCACCTCCCCTTTTGGTTCCATTCGATTGGATAGTTTATCTACAGCACCGCCCAAAACATTCGAAATACATTACGCTCAATGGGCCGAAATTCATTAAACTCGCATATCTCAAAAACTATGAGGCGTAGAATGTTGAAACTTTATATTTAGGATTGTTGTAACATCTAGTTGTGCACCTCCCCTTTCGGTTCCATTCGACTGGATAGTTTATCTACAGAACCGCCTAAAAGATTCGAAATACATTACGCTCTATGGGCCGAAATTCATCAAAGCGTTTTTTAGAGGTATTGGGCTATTTCAAACGACTCAGAAGTGATATATGCTGTAAAGAGTTAGAAAATGAATTTCTCCATTAAAAAAATCTGATGTGTCCAACACATGACTTCCTTGCACGTCTATTAAATAAAAATGTTTTCTACGCACTTCCTCTAAACTTATTTGTTTGAAAGAGATAAAATATCAATAATAGTAAGGTTTAGCGATTTCTAGCCAAATATTTCGATATCGCCAAGCTGAGTTCAATTTGAAAGATTTCCTTCTGACACTTTATTTGGCGATATTTCACCAAAAGCCGACAAACTTGAGATAGTTTGCGAGATTTTGGGGATAGCCACAGTAGTCATTGACCACAGACTTTCAATGAATTGAATGCATCCATACACCTTAATGTATTTAAAGTCATTTGGCTCACCCTATAAATAAATTCTTAGTGGATTGCTGTCAAAAAAGATATTGAAAACAGTTAGATATTATAATATAGTTCTAAATACAAAAGTTCAAAATTCTACGGGTTAAAGTTTTAGAGTTATACAAAATACGAAATAATTTTTGGCGCCAAATTTGGCGATATTTCGGCGAAACTCGTCAATGTCGACGACATTTGGCGAGATATTAAGCATGGACCAACAATGACAGATTATCGCCAAATTTGGCGATATTTCGCCAAAACTCGCCAAGAACGATGACAAATGGCGATACTTTGGGCATGGACGAAATGACTGACTATCGCCAAATTTGGCGACATTTCGGCAAAACTCGCCAAAGTCCAGGACAGTCGGCGAGATTTTGGGCATGTACCAAACAATCACTGTCTGCAATTGTATTATATTGAAGATGTCCATAGACATTAAAGTACTGAAATTCTTTTCGGTGGTCCTGTAAATAAACTCTCCAGTAGATTGGAACCAAAAATCGAGATGCACAACTAGATGTTACAACAATCTTATATATAAAATTTCATAATAGTTTTTGAGGTTTGAGAGTTAAATATACACACACGTCACTAAAAGTCGCCAAGCTTGGCGACTTTTGGCACAGTTCTTGAGGGAGGCACGTGACCGTGGTCGGACCATTACCTAACTTATGTGGTAAGACGGTATTGTGCTTGAAATGGATGAATGCCCCTAAAATTGCCATTGACCGTAATGTATTGGAAATCTTTTGAGTGTTCCTGTAGCAGAACTGTAAATGATAAAGACACCTTTTTTAATGGAGAAATTCATTTTCTAACTCTTTTCAGCATATATCACTTCTGAGTCGTTTGAAATAGCCCAATACCTCTAAAAAACGCTTTGATGAATTTCGGCCCATAGAGCGTAATGTATTTCGAATCTTTTAGGCGGTTCTGTAGATAAACTATCCAGTCGAATGGAACCAAAAGGGGAAGTGCACAACTAGATGTTACAACTATCCAAAATATGAAGTTTCGAAATTCTACGCCTAATAGTTTTTGAGTTAGGCGAGTTTAATGAATTTCGGCCCATAGAGCGTAATGTATTTCGAATCTTTTGGGCGGTCCTGTACATAAACTATACATTCGATTGCAACCAAAAGGGGAGGTGCACAACTAGATCATAGAACAATCCTAAATATCAAATCTCAACATTCTACGACCAATAGTTTTTGAGATATGCGAGTTACATACATACGTACGTACGTACGTACAGACGGCATGGAAAAACTGACCACAATAGACCGGCTTCTGGTCAAAATGAGTTGCAGACGCGTTTATATGATCGTGCATGCTAGCCTACGATGAGATGCATCGAAAAAATTCTTAAAATTAAATTTAGAGGTAGTCAAAATCGGTTTTTTAGTCGAAATTTGGCCCCCAAAATTTTTCGGGATCACATTACTTCCTTATACTACGTACAAGGAAGTAAAAAAGTTAGAAGCAAAAAAAAAAAGTTATGAAATGTCCCAGGTTATTTATTTTCACTTTGAGTGTATAAACATTTGTAGAAAGCTAGCCGATGGAAAATTAATTCTTAGGCCTCCTCAAATCCCTTAAAGTTTGCCATTTTTACTCCAAAAAAAGCTCGATAAATTAGATAAACAAACTCGTCTACATCCACTTCATTACCGACATGAGCTTGATATTAACAAATCTCACCCTCTCACATATTTTTGTAAACATCGTCCTGATTTTTCAGCTTGCATTCTTATTTAAATTATTACTCCCCCCCCCCCCCTCCCCATCCTATCCCAGAAAGATCCCGATTTCATTCCACAGCGCTCTCAGCTAATTTTGGAACTTAAATCTCGAATAAAATTATCTGTGTTTTCCAGAAAGTGTGATAGGTGAAGCGTCAGTGATCGAGCTGCAGCTGATCTCGCGTCAGCTTTGCTTCATGATGTAAGTGAGCATATATAAGAACAGACGAAAGATAACAGTATACCTATTATTGATCAGTATAAAATTCGGCGAGAAAGGATAAAGACACTCAAGCAATTCAAGATGAGGTAATACGTCTGGTCAAAAGGGCGGATTAAAGGGGGGGAGGAGGGGGCCAACCCCCGGAGAAAAAAAGAAATTAATGTAAAAGATCCTATTTTACTTCCATAAAATGGATGTATGTGTCAATCTTCTAACTAACTGCCCCACGGACAAACTAACCGCGCCCCCCCGACAAACTTGCATTGATCCGCCACTGTCTGGTCACAAGATCATAGCTTTCTTTTTTGACGGAAAAAGGGAGGAAACTCTTAACATTACGAAAATGGATGATAGCAAGTGGCATAAGAGAAAAGTATGGGTAGGAGCAGATTACACTAGTTGAAGAACCGGATTCTGTCTATTTGGGACATTTTGCACCGAAGAGTAAGAGTTCAAAGGGCATTTCCGATGGTATCTTCAACTTATTAAATGAGAAAGCTTTTGATTTATCATAATTAGCCTTTATTGGAAGTGATGGGGAAGTGACTAATACCGGTGTAAATGCACGTGTAATTAGACTCCTTGAAGAAAATCTCAATTCTGAGAGTAATTACCGAATACCAGTGGCGCAGCCAGAAAATTTTCATGGGGGGGGTTTACGACTACTTCATATATAGGTATTGGTGTGTGTGATACGGGAGTGAAGAATTTATTTTTTGCCATACAAAATACATTTTGTATGTCAAAATGGACCACCTCATGGGGGGTTGTGACCCCCCCCTAACCCCTCATTGGCTACGTCACTGCCGAAGACGATTCTTCTAAAGTAGTTGATTCTAACAAAATCAGAAGTGATAGTGAAAGAGTAAAAAATCACATTAACTTGAAAAGGAAACAACTAACGGAAAACACTTTTCATCAGAATATGAATATACTTTGAAAAAAACTTCGATTCAAATTAAGGAAAGGAGGGAAGACAGAAAAAATTGATAGCTGAAGAGCCTGTTGTCCTTTCAGAACCTAAATATAAATGTCGGTTAAAAACAGTAAAATTTTGCTTACGTATGCTTTTTTTTAATGAGGTTTTCAATTTTCTCTTATTTGATTTATGTAAAAAATTTAAAAGTACATGGATATTAATGTGAAACGACTGGCATTGAAATTCGTTCATAATTTTACTTACAAAAACAATAAGTTGCTAAGCAAAACTTGTTTTAAAAAAATCTGATGTGTCCAACACATGACTTCCTTGCACGTCCATTAGATCAAAAATATTTTCGACGCACTTCCTCTAAATTTATTTGTTAGAAAGAGATAAAATATCAATAATAGTAAGGTTTAGCAATTTCTAGCCAAATATTTCGATATCGCCAAGCTGAGTTCAATTTGAAAGATTTCCTTCTGACACTTTATTTGGCGATATTTCACCAAAAGCCGACAAACTTGAGATAGTCAGCGAGATTTTGGGGATAGCCAAAGTAGTCAGTGAGCACAGACCTTCAATAAATTGAATGCATCTATACACCTCAATGTATTCAAAGTCATTTGGCTCACCATGTAAATAAATTCTCAGTCGAATGCTGTCAAAAAAGATATTGAAAACAGTTAGATATTACAATAGTTCTAAATACAAAGTTAAAAAATCTACGGGTTAAAGTTTTAGAGTTATACAAAATAGGAAATAATTTTTGGCGCCAAATTTGGCGATATTTCGGCGAAACTCGTCAATGTCGACGACATTTGGCGAGATTTTAAGCATAAACCAAACAATGACAGATTATCGCCAAATTTGGCGATATTTCGCCAAAACTCGCCAAGAACGATGACAAATGGCGATACTTTGGGCATGGACGAAATGACTGACTATCGCCAAATTTGGCGATATTTCGCCAAAACTCGCCAAGGTCGAGGACAGACGGCGAGATTTTGGGCATGTACCAAACAATGACTGTCTACAGTTGTATTATAATGAAGATGTCCATAGACATTAAGGTACGAAATTCTTTTCGGTGGTCCTGTAAATAAACTCTCCAGTAGATTGGAACCAAAAATCGAGATGCACAACTAGATGTTACAACATTCTTATATATGAAATTTCATAATAGTTTTTGAGATTTGAGAGTTAAATATGCACACACGTACACCAAAAGTCGCCAAGCTTGGCGACTTTTGGCATAGTTCTTGAGGGAGGCACGTGACCGTGGTCGGACCATTACCTAACTTATGTGGTAGGACGGTATTGTGCTTGAAATGGATGAATGCCCCTAAAATTGCTATTGACCGTAATGTATTGGAAATCTTTTGAGTGTTCCTGTAGCAGAACTATAAATGATAAAGACACTTTTTTTAATAGAGAAATTCATTTTCTAACTCTTTACAGCATATATCACTTCTGAGTCGTTTGAAATAGCCCAATACCTCTAAAAAACGCTTTGATGAATTTCGGCCCATAGAGCGTAATGTATTTCGAATCTTTTGGGCGGTCCTGTAGATAAACTATTCAGTCGAATGGAACCGAAAGGGGAGGTGCACAACTAGATGTTACAACAATCCTAAATATAAAGTTTCAACATTCAACGCCTAACAGTTTTTGAGATATGCGAGTTTAATGAATTTCGGCCCATTGAGTGTAATGTATTTCGAATGTTTTGGGCAGTCCTGTAGATAAACTATCCAGTCGAATGGAACCAAAAGGGGAGGTGCACAACTAGATGTTACAACTATCCAAAATATGAAGTTTCGACATTCTACGCCTAATAGCTTTTGAGTTAGGCGAGTTTAATGAATTTGGGCCCATAGAGCGTAATGTATTTCGAATCTTTTGGGCGGTCCTGTACATAAACTATTCATTCGATTGCCACCAAAAGGGGAGGTGCACAACTAGATCATAGAACAATCCTAAATATCAAATCTCAACATTCTACGACCAATAGTTTTTGAGATATGCGAGTTACATACATACGTACGTACGTACGTACAGACGGCATGGAAAAACTGGCCACAGTAGACTCGCCACTGGTCAAAATGAGTTGCAGACGCGTTAATATGATCGTGCATGCTAGCCTACGATGAGATGCATCGAAAAAATTTTTAAAATTCAATTTAGAGGTAGTCAAAATCGGTTTTTATGTCGAAATTTGGCCCCCAAAATTTTTCGGGATCACATTACTTCCTTATACTACGTACAAGGAAGTAAAAAGTGTCTTTATCATTTACAGTTCTGCTACAGGAACACTCAAAAGATTTCCAATACATTACGGTCAATGGCAATTTTAGGAGATTCATCCATTTCAAGCACAATACCGTCCTACCACATAAGTTAGGTGATGGTCCGACCACGGTCACGTGCCTCCCTCAAGAACTATGCCAAAACTCGCCAAGCTTGGCGACTTTTTTGTGTACGTGTGTGCATATTTAACTCTCAAATCTCAAAAACTATTATGAAATTTCATATATAAGATTGTTGTAACATCTAGTTGTGCATCTCGATTTTTTGTTAAAATCTACTGGGGAGTTTATTTACAGGACCACCGAAAAGAATTTCAGTACTTTAATGTCTATGGACATCTTCAATATAATACAATTGTAGACAGTCATTGTTTGGTACATGCCCAAAATCTCGCCGTCTGTCCTCGACCTTGGCGAGTTTTGCCGAAATGTCGCCAAATTTGGCGATAGTCAGTCATTTGGTCCATGCCCAAAGTATCGCCATTTGTCAACGTTCTTGGCGAGTTTTGGCGAAATATCGCCAAATTTGGCGATAATCTGTCATTGTTGGTCCATGCTTAATATCTCGCCAAATGTCGTCGACATTGACGAGTTTAGCCGAAATATCGCCAAATTTGGCGCCAAAAATTATTTTGTATTTTGTATAAATCTAAAACTTTAACCTGTAGAATTTTGAACTTTTGTATTTAGAACTATATTATAATATCTAACGGTTTTCAATATCTTTTTTGACAGCAATCGACAGGGAATTTATTTACAGGGTGAGCCAAATGACTTTAAATACATTAAGGTGTATGGATGCATTCAATTCATTGAAATCAATGACTACTTTGGCTATCCGAAAATCTCGCAAACTATTTAAAGTTTGTCGGCTTTTGGTGAAATATCGCCAAATAAAGTGTCAGAAAGAAATCTTTCAAATTGAACTCAGCTTGGCGATATCGAAATGTTTGGCTAGAAATCGCTATATCTTACTATTATTGATATTTTATATCTTTCAAACAAATAAGTTTAGGGGAAGTGCGTAAAAAACATTTTTGATTTAATAGACGTGCAAGGAAGTCATGTGTTGGACACATCAGATTTTTTTTTTTAGCACCAGAGTGCTATTAATTTCAACCTTGCTTTTTGTGTAGACACGATTTTGGTATAATTAGCGAGTCGAGTCACTTTTCAAATATATTTGCCAAGATAACGTGCAGGTGGGGGGGGCGTTAATAAAATGTTGAAAGTCGCACAAGGTTTGCAATTTTTGATAAATGATCGCTAAACTGGGTGCCAAAACGCGACAATTTATTATAAATATATTTTGAGTATAGTTAGAAAACGCCTGGCGAATATTGTAAAATAGTTTTAGTAGGCGATTTAAATATAGATTTTAATTCCGAAGAAGTGTTTTACAGAACAGTGAAGACAAATACGGTACACATCATAGATTATGATACACTTTCCAAATGGTATTTATAAAGGTGAAGTGTAGTTTGACTATGCCTGGCGAAAATTGTAAACAGTTTTGGTAGGCGATTTTAATATAGATTTCTATTCCGAAGAAGTGTTTTATAGAACAAAGAAGGAAAACACGATACATTCATGGATTATGATGCTCATTCCAAACAGTATTTAAAATGTCTACGAGATATAGTTGGAATATGCCTATAGTTCGAATATGCCTGGCGAAGATTTTAAAACAGTATCAATAGGCGTAGGTTAAGATAGATTTGGATACCAAAGATGCACTTTATGGTTCAAGAAAGAGTTGATTCTATTTTAACGCCCCTACTTTCGCCAACCTAAAAATTCCCCGCACTTTGGCGAGCTTTGAAGTCATGGGTCTCTATGCACAAGGAGTTATGCACAAGTTTCAACGCTCCCTAAACAACTACATGAAAACTAAAGTGAGCAAATTAGTGATAAACGCACTAGTTAAGGAATTTGAAGACACTTAATTATTAAAACTACATTAATTGGCAACCCAAAATAAATAAAAATGTAACGGAATGCTGTATTTACAGGTTGTTCCAAATCGCCATTTTAATTCTAAATTACAATTGCCACATAAATACAAAAAATTGTCATAGTTGCTGTATATATTTAATGATCGCCATCTTGGCAAGAGATGGGGCGTTAAAGTAGAAATCAACCCAAGAAAGACAAACATGGCAGACTCATTGATTATGATGCACATTCAAAACAATATTTAAAACGGTGAAGTATAGTTGTAATATACTTGGCGAAGATTGAAAAATAGTTTCAGTAGGCAATTTCAAGATAAATTTCGATTTCAAAGATGGGTTTTATAAAACAAGGAAGAAAAATACTGCTCATTCATGAATAATGATACACTTTCCAACCTTATGGAATAAGGAAGAAAATAAGGACGATGCAAAAATTATGATACGCTTTTAATATATAGCACTTTGGTGCGTATTTAAAATCTGAAAGGGTTTCAGATTTTCTTCATTTTTTTTATGGTCAACCGATGCAAATAATCGGTACTTATTTTACCGTCGATAATTCACGCCAACAACTTTTTTTTTTCAAACCATGTCCATTGTGTTTGTTGTTGGAGAAGGAAGTAGACAATTACCATTTTCATAGGATAAAAGTACTTTTAACCTGATTTAAACATTTGATAAGTAATCGCACTAAAAATTTAAGAGTAGTTCGAAAAAAAAATTACTCAAAAATCTAGCACATACTTTTGGGACAACTTGTCGACTTTTAACAATTTTTTTTCCCCAGTACTATACTTCTGCTTGTGCGTGTTTTTGTATACCTTCTGGCTGTGCGCGCACAGCCGTGTCAAAAAATGGTCTCTAGATCTGTGGCATGCGATGGATGATTCGATTGACCACCATGTTCCTGGTAGTTAAATAGAACGATGGCAACGGCTGCCCTTTTTTCAGCATTGGACAGTCTAGCCAGTTGTTCTATATCAATGTATTTCTATGGTAGTTTTCTTGTTTTCAGCAGCGCTCTTTCAGCCAGTGCTGTTAAAAATAATCAAAGCAATCTTATAAATAATCGAAAATTTTTACGGGAAATGATTTGCTAAAAAGTAAAGGATTCTCGTGTAGCTATGTCACGCTCAAGTATTTTTATGGATATCAAATTTATTCTTCGTGACTGACAACAGCCAAAACGTGAGAGTTTTGTCAAACGTGAGAGTTTTGTGTCCTCACGGCGAGGACACCGTACGTTAAAAGGTTAAATAAGCGTTATAATGAAATCGGTTTACGAGTTGGTTTATTTATCTTAATATTCTGGGTGATATTTTAGCGGAGAAAAATAGCTTTAGTGGGGAAAACCAGTAACAAAAACATTTCTTTTGCTCCCACGGTAACCACCAGCTAGTAGAGAACAAGCTCCACAGAGCGTTATTAAACAACTCGTTTATGTTTAGATACTTTTGTAAATTTAGGATTAATGGCAATAAACCCTCCGGATGTAGCAAGACACTCTCGAAAGATACTGCCAGTGTGAGCAGTAAATGAGCGTTTGTGGATCCCGTCGTGAAAGGGTTACCACCAAAGAGTTTCGCAATCATATTATTCACGTATTATGTCTAAACCAATGTATGGATGACATCACGAAACTAGTCTTACTATAGATCGTACAGATATAAATTTGTACATAAATACATTTGCTCGTACATAATACGTTTAAATATCGAGGAGTAACTTGTCAAACTAAATTTAAAAATGCTCAAACACAATTTTATTGTTAAGATCATGCGTATTTGATAAGCTTTCTTTGTTTTGTTTAAAAAAGTAAAAATTATTTAAAGAAAATTTCAAGTTTCATATATATACATATGTATATATACACATATATAATAGATTATCGCAATAAAAATCTCGATTTTCCACTCCCCAGCATGTACAGATAACGAAAATAAGGCAAAAAAAAAGGCAAAAAAAAAAAAAAAAAAAAGATTTTTTTTTTTTTTAAATAAAAAATGAACACAATAAAAAGTGGAGTAAATATATCCCCTAAAAAAGTCTCTTTCCTTTATGACATAGCTATTCAGGAAAAGTTATATCTAGTGAGTGACCCGAAAACATGGCAATGGTCCAAGGTTATCAGTTCCCATATGAACGGCTGTAAAAGTCGTGTTACAGCATCCAGTGATAAATTCGCGAAGAGTAACAAAGGCGTCTCATTACGTGGAAGACTTTACAAAACGCTCGTATATCTCGGCAATGTATTAGTTTTGGCAATAAAAGGACTTCATGGAGAGATCACGTTGAAAGCTGCTTTAAAACCTGATTTCTTTATAATGCGATATTTGTCATTCGAGAAGCGCTTTGTCTCTGCGTTGAACTGAAACAAGTTGTTTCGTAAACGGCTGTTTTTCTTTTATACGAAAAAATAAAATTAATTCTTTTGAGTTAAATGATTAAAGCACAGTTTTGCTTTCACTTGGGGCTACAATTACATTATGTGATTTACCCCTTCCTTTAATAATAGTGTTTCCCTCATTAATGTGTGTTGCTGGAAAGAGAGTTGTACATGCATTATTGCAAGTGAAATGAGCTATGTGACCTCGCCGACTAACATAGCGACCGTTTTGGTAACTTTGCGACAGATTTGGCAAGTTTGGTGATACAAAATTCGCGAAGAGTAACAAAGGCGTCTCGTTACTTGGAAGACTTTACAAAACGCTCGTATATCTCGGCAATGTATTAGTTTTGGTAATAAAAGGACTTCATGGAGAGATCACGTTGAAATCTGCTTTAACCCATTTATGCCTAGCGTCCCTTTTTTGGGACGGCATTTTCGCTATTAGTCGAAAACGTTATTTATTCTTCCTAGCCTTTATTCATGAGTATTGAGCCTCAACTCTACAAAATGTTTTAACATGACCAAGTAGGATGTTGATATTTCGATTTTTATGCATAATGATTTTAAAAGAAATCATCCCTTGTTCAAGAATTTGACATCAGAAATTTATCTATTACTTATGTTATCAGTAAAAATCGAAGAAAGTCGCAAAAATATCCAGGCACAAATGGGTTAAAACCTGATTTCTTTAGTTCTGGAAACTAGTGGAATTTCGGCTGTACCTTAAACAGGAAATAAGTTAATGGAAACACCTACAACTATGATGTCGTGTCTTATATGACGTCAATTTCGGCTTGGAAATCTATAAGGAGTCACTCTCTCTGTAGAGTTAGTGTGTGACAGACGGCGGATATTAAGAGCGAAGGGATACGATTGACATTACCATTTGAATAGTGTTGTTGTTGTGATAATTAATGATCGGCTGTGGCGTGTGTTAAGAATGTTGCATTTATTGTGAGATATAGTGCTTCGAGTCGTCAAATAAAGTGTTATTTTCGTTCTTTTCGGACTATTTTAACATACATTCACTACCAGATTTTGCAACAATAGTACTTTATAATACTTCTTACCAGTGAAAGTATATGTCAGTTTGTTTTTCCTTTCCAATGACAGTAATTTAGTATTTTGAAGGTAAAGTCGAATTTAGCCATTTTTAAATTTTCGAATTTTTTTGCATGACGCTATAATGTACGTACGTATTTATAGATGCATCTGTTTTAACTAGTTTTATTGTGAAGTCAAAAACGTAATACGCATGTATGTACGGACATATGTATGTACGTAACTCGAATAACTCAAAAATGATTAGCCATAGAATGTTGAAATTTTGTATTTGGGACTTTTCTACACCAAGTTGTGCACCTCTCTTTTTGGGTACAATCGACTGCGTGATTTACGGTCAGGATCACATAAACGACTTTCAATTTACTGTGTTCTATGCACATAAACAATGCACTAAAAATTTATGGCTAATTATCGTTTGTGCCACGCCTAAAAGTTCGCCAACTGTCACCGAGCTTCACGATTTTTGGCCAAATCCGCTAAAGTTTCCAAAACTGAGCCCAGCGTGATAATATAAACACTTTTATCAATACAATTTCACTTTTATTAATACAATATACTGATTTTAAAATAATGTGATATTTCAGGATTATCGACGAGCAGCTACAAAGGACGAAAATAAAAGAAAATTAATTATAGGTGGCCTTTCGATTAGTAACAGAGCAAACTTTTTAAAATCAAAATAATTAGTTTTTTTATATCAATATAATTAGATAAAGTTGTAAAGCAGTAAAACTTGTATAGTAGTTTTGATAATAATTTTCTGTTTGAAAAATTTTAGATATTTACACTGTGGGAACAGCTCCATAGTTTGATCTATATGCAAATATATTTTCCCGATTTGAACTGGAAAATGTTTTTCGAGTCCCACCACTGAAACAGGTCACGAACCGCCACTGCCCGCTAAGATAAGTTATTTTTCACCTCCATAAAATATTCTCAAAATACAACCAATAATGTCCAAAATTATGTGTTTTTAGTAAATTAGCAATTAGTTTGAATACTGTTAAACAACTTTAGGCCAAAAACGGCCATGTGGTGTAAGATGACGAAAAGCTCGTCATATTCTCTTCTTACACTTCCGAAGAACGACTAAGGTACAAATCTTGAGTACATCTTTATTGATTCGGCAGGGATCATAATGAAATGAAAGACAGACTCTTTACCCTATATGATTTTTTTTAATAAATGTATAAGGGAAATCCAATTTTACTGTGCTATTTTTGTACTGTGTGAATTTTGAAATTATTATTTTTTTTTTGCATTTTGCATTTACAAATCTTGAGTACATCTTTATTGATTCGGCAGGGATCATAATGAAATGAAAGACAGACTCTTTACCCTATATGATTTTTTTTAATAAATGTATAAGGGAAATCCAATTTTACTGTGCTATTTTTGTACTGTGTGAATTTTGAAATTATTATTATTTTTTTTTTTTGCATTTATTGCTTTATTTTTTAGCACTGCACTATGCGTCCATAGAGTTCATGTAATTTTTTTCTTTTCAGGTATGCCTGACCAGTGGTCCAGTGCATAGCGCTTTCAACTGGGATAAGGAAAGTGCCTGGTACCCAGGTCGCGTCGGCGACGTAGCCGTTCGGAGTGTCCAGTGGTTTTCTCCGAAGCTTCGGGTAAATACGGGTTGGGAGCCCTTAGAAAGTCCCCCACGGAGTGCAACCGCCCCCCCACCCTCAGCCAAGATCTCTCGTATAGATAATCGGCCGTATACCTAAAAACAAATCATAAACTCTTTTTCTCGTATAGGTATAGCAAAGATTTAAAAAATCCATATTAAAATTGTTTTACTGTAATATGTTAATGTTGTCGTGATTCATTACACGTAAAGCTCTATTTTGCACAGGCACATACTTATTTTGCATGTCATCTGAATATTATTGTTGAAAGTGCGTTATATTCCTAGGTATCTGTTCTGACACGTATGCATAAGCGTAAAGTTTTCAAACTTATTGGGGGGCCGGGCCCCACAACCACATATATTCACGTCAGTGGCGTAGCCAAGGGGGATCATAGCCCCCCCATGAGGAATTTTTTTATCATACAAAATGTATATTCTTCACTCCGTTCGTACACCCATATACATATATGTGAGTTGCAGAAGTCGTAACTCTCCCCATGAAAAATTTCTATCTACGCCACTGATTCACGTACATATAACTTACTCATAACTGCCAACTACTACGGAAAATAATTAACCACTTTTTCTACCTGATTTTTCGGCTTAAAATATAGCAAAATGTTTGTGCTGCGCACGCGAGCTGATTACTATTTTGAAAAAAAAATAATTAAAAAATATAGTTTACAAAAAGTGGTTAATTATATTCCGTAGTAGTTGGCAGCTATGACTTACTATATATAAGTGTAAATTATTGGAGGCGCTCGAGCTCTATGGGTCCATAGAATTCTACACCTATGTAAGGTAAGTATCCATGTTAGTATTTTTCTACCATGTTATAAGTTAAAAATAGAAGCAAAGTAAAAAATTCGAAGGAGGAAAAAAAAATTCGATGAGATAGTGCATTTTAGACACATCTGAACTTTTCTTCATTTCATACTTTACATTGCATAATCTGATTTTAATTAACCAGAGCCTGGCGAGGGCAGCTTATCGTAACATTGCGTGTTACGTGGCGTCAAATGAATACTAAATCATGATTGAAATCAAAAGAAGAAAAATTTTAAAAGTACAAGTAAAGGTTTTTTTTAAATGTTTGTAAATGGCGTGAAATAATTTTTTTATGTTAGTATAAATTAGTTTTCTGTATTTAGTGGTAAATTATTGGGTGGGCTCAGCCCCTATTCATAATTTATTGGGGGGGCTCGAGCCCCGCGGGCCCATATAACTCTACGCCTATGCACGTATGTGTAATATCGCGGCTGACGAGAAGGACAGGCTGCGGTGCTGACAAATTGGTCCCACCCCTTTGCCCTCAAAAAGTCATGTAGCCTAGGGGCTGTGGCCATATTATTCTGAGATAGCCACACCCCCTGGTCACATGACACTTCGAGGTCAGAAGGGTGTGATCAAAATGTTAGCAGCGCAGCCCTCCTTTCTCGTCAGCCACGATGTAACAAAGTGGCGTCACATGCGTGTTAGAATAGCTGCACATTTTAAAAGCATATTTCTCATACATTTTATCTATACCTCTAAGAAATTTTTTTTCACAGAAATAATAGTTTCTAAAACATGGAATCACAGCAATGCCTATTGTGAACGTTTAGAAATATCTAGCCGTCAGAACATTTTTATTCATTAAGTCATTGACGTTATGTTATTAGGGTTATGTCTTAGGTCGATATTAATGAACTTTTTTATACAGATTCAGAAAATGACAATTATTTTGTTCAATTCATAAAATGTGCGCATCAGTGACAACGAAAAGTGTAACTCAAGTAATTTTAGAACAGTCAAAACTTATTTGTTGGAAAAAATTTCATATTCAAATATATTCATGTTTTGATTCATGTGCTTTCATGTTTAGGATTTTTTGTTCACCTCTTTCACCCCACATTTCTGACAAATATTTTCATTAGATGGACCTATGAGCATTCCGGTGAGTTACAAAGCGTTTCGTGGCTGCAGAGAAGTTTAATTTAAAAATACCATCCATCAGTTTCAGGTGAATCCGCGTTAAAATTGGTAGGAAAACCGAGATTCTAGCCATATTGCGAGATGAAAGCTCACATTATTTCCAGTGATATTCACCATTTAAGAATGAAGAAGTACAAATTAGAGCATATACAGCATGAGAATTCAATCTGACATTGTGAAGAGACAGTAATCCTCTCCATTTAATTACAGGGTTCCCATTAATTTCTTGAAGGAAATGAAATTTTCTACATAACTCATACAGAAATCGAAGATGTCTCGCCAACCTGGATTTGGAACTATTTCACCTTCTGATTTCTAGGACTGCTGCAAGACATCGTATTGTTTTCTCCCTTCGTCCAAGAACTCAGTGGAAGACTTTAGAATAAAGAGCTCAATATATGTTTTACGATTCTATCAAGAATATTATGCTGGCTGCCAATGTGCTGTGGCTAATCAAATCCCCTTGTAACCACTGTAATTTTTCATTTTTAACAATTCCATTGACATGTCTAGTTTTTACTCCTGTTCTATCACATCAATCATTTTGAAGTTTTTCCATGCATCAAATTTCTGTGATGATCCGTTTTAACATTTTACTGTCTCTAATTTAATTTCTTTGAGTGAATTGCTCAAGATTACTGTTTGATGCTCGTGATTTGGAATTTTTTTACCGTGGAAGGGAAGGCAGAAATGTTTCTCTTCTTGCGAATACAATTATGCTTCTCATCTTCTTATCACAAAATCACCAAACACCCGAATGTGATGGTGTTGGAATGATCATTCCATCTTCGGGTAGACTGGCGTAAACTACAGCAAAGGCAGTGTTCAAACACATAGTTGAGTCACCAACTTAGCTCCTTATGATGTTGAATATGGGGTTTCCTTTTATCGTTTTCACTTTCATCTGATTCAGATGCAAAAGTTGTTTCTGAAAATATTTCATTACTACCTTCTAATGATATTTCATCTACATCAGTGGCAGAGACCATTTGTTTCTGATTTTGAAGCATATTTTTTCATACTGCCTTAGAGGGATGAATGGACAATTGTTGAGAAACTGTGCTTGTTGCATTTCTAATTTTACCTTATATTTAATTGTGCATCGTATAATTCTTTATCTTCTTGGCATAACCAATTACCATGTGTTTTTGTTATTCCAAATATATTTTTTATTCAAATGAATGCTGTTTCCTCTTTCTATTTTTTTTTTCATTCTCTGCTATCAGTTTAATTTCTTTTGATGTAACTGTTTCTTTTGCTAAAACTGGAAAGTAAAATTTTCTCTAGAGAATGGTTAAGCTCACCAGTTATCAGATTCATCCATTCTTTCTTATCTTTTGCTGTTTCCAGAAGTAGCAAGATTAAAAAGGTTATGTGTTTCAAATTAGGTATATCTCGCCTTTTTGTTGGATTCATTGCTATATCCATGATTCCGCATTTTTTCTTAATTGCTTCAGGTATTTATACGAGGGTTTCATTTTAAGTTTCTACAAAAAGTAGGAAGAAAAATAATTTTTTGGGAACAAGCTGTTTTATTGCTTTTCGAAATATTCACCTTTAAGATTTATACACTTTTCAACCCGTTCAAACCACTTCTTGAAACAGTTTTTTCACTCTGTAATTGATATCTCGAAACATAGTTTTGGAAGGTATCAACAGCTTCTTGAGGTGATGAAAATCGCTTCCACGCATTTTTTGTTCGATATAAGGGAACAAGAAAAAGTCGTTAGGTGACGAATCAGGAGAACATAGGCAATGAGGCATTAATTTGATATTTTTAGCCTTCAAATTATCAATTGTTTCACGCTCTGTGTGTAGCTGGCGTTGTCGTGATGAAGAATGTTGCGTCGATTTTTGTCGTTTTTCCTGATTTCGTTGATGACTTTCAGCAAACAAATTTCTGTTTGCGATTTAGCATTAACAGTTTTTCGATTCTCTAAAGAGATGGTTGCGATATGTCCCGTAAGACCGAAAAAACAAGCAATTATTTTCTTGGAAGTGCTTGATGAACAAGCAACTTTCGTGGGATTCGGTTCATCTGGAAACACTCAAACAGTAGATTGTTGTTTAGTTTCCAGATCATACGAATATATCCAAGTTTTGTCACCTGTAACGATGTTGTATACGGATTTTGCAGTTCCTAATTCGAATTTTTTAGCATTTCCTCACGCCAAATTGCACGAGTCTTTTTTTGAGCTTCTGTCAAATTGTGCGGAATCCCTTTGGAACAAATCTTTTTAACAGCTAAATGTTCGTGCAAAAGCGAATGTATTGCAGTCTGTGATATGCCAAGAGATGTTTCTATCTCACGATATGTGACATGCCGATCTTCTTCAATCATGTTACGCATAGCATCGATGTTGTTTGCAATCACTACCGATTTTGGTCGTTCTTCACGAGATTCATCACTGACGGACGCAAGACCACGAAGAAATTCTGCAAACCAATTGTAAACAGTCTTTTCTGATGGTGCTTCATTACCAAAAGTTTCATGGAGTGATACTAAGCATTCTTGTCGAGTGAGGCCTTTTTTAAAATCACAAAAAATCATCCAACGGAAACCTTTACGAGTTATTTCCATTTTTTTCACTCACTGACTTCTTTAGAACACTCGTGTAAACAAAATACGCAGGCAATTTCTATAATGCCACTGATTCCTAGATTTAAAAAAATGTGAATTTTAAGAATATCCTTTAGACAAGTTTCAGTAGCACCTCCTACTGGTCGTTTGTAAAAACAAAAAAGGCAACGCTCGTAATATATGCCATTATAATGCTAATTTTGAGCTACTAAATCTGAAAGTACAGAAAATACATCAGTCAAACATCAGTCACACTTTATCATGAACACATATGGTTCTCCTGACACACCCTGAAATAAAAAGTGTTTGGTGAGTAAGGTTTTTTTTTAAGAGCCATCTTCAAAAATAGTAGCTTAATAATCTGATTCCAATAGTTCATCATTTGCAACTACAGGAGACACAAAATTTTGAATAAAAAATATTAGTCTTAACCCAAGAAAAAATTGAATCCAATTGTAATTTTGTTTGTGTTTGCTATATATTTTCATTTATCTTGAATAAATAATATTATATTTTAAGAAGAATAAATTCTCAAAAATTGTATCTACGGGGATTTCCAGTTACCACATAAAAGCAAAATTTCCCGGCCGAAACCATTCTTATTGGAATATTGATGCTGTTTAGTCAATGGATAGGTGAAGTTGTCAATCAAATTAATGTACCGCCCTTGGCCCTCTATCGGTGAACTGCAGAAACAGCACTATTTAACTGAAAACTTGTTCTAAAAGGGAGCTTTTTTCTAGAAGAGCGATATACATTTTAGAACGTGAGAAATCTTCTTCAAAACCTTTAGTAGCGCGTTCAGAGGTCTCGGGTAATCCGTGGCATTGCTAACTGTGACTGTTTGAATAAAGAATTGCCGAATCTTATGACGGTCTTATCCTAACAACTCTGTGTTTTCGGAGAGGGGAACTCTAATGCAGCTCAAGAAGGATGGGCCTTTTGTCCTAAAACCCGAAACGTACATAATGATAAGTATCTTATTCGTGCTATTAAAAAAAATAATAAAAATGCTATATTTTAATACCAGCTTTTGCTTTGAGCTTTCTTGATACTTTATAACCGTATTGGAAAGCGTTGGAAAGAAATGCATATACCTGTTTTAAAATTAACACAATAAAGTTTAGTAAGTGCAACTATCCCCCTCCAAGGAAAACAAAAACTAAAGGAAATTCCCGTTCTTTATCAGAAAGCTAGTCTCGAAGAGTTACATCTAGTAAGTAACTACAAAACATGGCATTGATCCAAGGTTATCGGTTCTAGTATGAACGGCTGTAAAAGTCGTATTTTACATAGCATCCAGTGATAAATTCGTAGAGCATAACAAAGGGTAAGCTTCTCGTTGCGTTAGAGAATACGAAATGCTCGTGTATCTCAGAAATACATTATAGGTTTTCCAGATAGGCTTCTTGTTGAAATCTGTTTTAAAATATCTTTGACTTATAAAGAGGTATTTATTATTCTCCAAGATAAATACGATGCGTTGCACTAAAACGCGAAGAAAACTCAAAGTCATTGTCTTCGATCTACTAAAGCCTGTTGTTAAGGAAACAGACTTTTAACTGTAAAATACTTTAGTATATCAAAAGAAATATTTGAAGCAAGTAGCATTGTAAGTTGTTTGTGAAAATGAAAAATACTACGGGTGTTGCAAATAAAGAAATGAGAACTGTGTCCAGAAAGTCCTACACAGGCGGATTTTTAAAATTTTTTTGGTCAAAACCTGTAGATGGATTCAAACATTTAAAAATCTAAAGAAATCGAAAAGAAACATGTACTAAATGCATATAAAAAAATCACCTCTTAAATCATCCTCAACACCCAAAAAACTTTTTACTTTACCGACAAAATTTTTAAATCTTTTATTATTATCTTTGGAATTACAATCTCTATAATATTCAATTAATGTCAGCGACATATGACGACATTCTCAGAAGATGAACCTAAAAATAAATAAATTAAATATACGTATATAAGTGTTTTTTTTTATTTTCGTTGTTAATCTAATAATGAGGAGAGAAGCAAATATTTGCAACAACAATTAACATAGACATTACGCTACGATCAGGTATTTTATTGTAATTTTTATAAGGTAGTCTGATTCTAATGAATTTATAACTTTATAGTTAAATAAAGCCAATCTTTACATGAAATTTAACTCAAAGATTTGTTTTATTTTGGTTTTTGCAAAAAGAACTAAAGAAAATAATAACTATATTTTAAATACACAAATATATATCCCCAGGTTCACAATCCATAATAAAAGTTACACCAGTCACTTATAAAACACGAGAACTTTTCTTTTTAATAACTTCAAATTTCAACAATAATGAGTAGTTATTTAGGAGACGACAAACTTTACATCAGTGGATGACCGTTAAAACATTCCATTCAAATGTTATGTAGGCTGTCATTGGATTCAAAAATCTAATAAGAATCGAAAAAATAAGTAACGTGACTGTCATAGCTGACTTCGTATGTTGGAGTTTGGCCGTGAATATTTGAAAATCCGCCTGTCCGAGTCGTTGAAGATCACGAATGTGCAAACAAGGTAAATGAACAGTGAGGTGAGATTGCCATTGATCTGAAAAATGCATAAAACAGTCTGTCCAGTTAAGATAGTTAGTTGCCTTGGCTGAGAAGATATACAGGCTGAGGTGCTGATATTTTGGTCACACCCTTTTGCACTAGAAGAGTCATTCGACCTAGGAGGTGTGACCATTTCACTGCGGTTAGCTCCGACTAATATGGTCACACCCTCTTAGTCCCATGACTCTTCGGGTGCAAAGGGCTGTGGCTAAAATTGTCAGCAGCGTAATCTGTATTTCTCGTCAGCCAAAGTATGCTGTGTGATGTTAAAGTGAACAGTGTCGTTTTTAATACGTTAAGGCATATTAATATATATATATATATATATGTAAAGAATGGGCCTTACGCCATTCTTTGTTGGAATAATTGACGCAAATCCATTGGGGTTCTAGGTTAAATAGTTTATTTCAAATTTCAGACAGTGGGCAGGAGTCGGGCCGGCGACCTTATTCGTTCCGTGGCTATCTTCTTACATCGCAGTCTAAAGGCTCAAAGCTAAGCTTTACGTTCTAAACTCCTAAAAAGCTAAGCGCGAAGTTAAGACGAAGCTCTCGAAATTTCCGTGCTCTTGCTTAAATACTCTTCAATTACCACATCTGCTGGCAGGGTGCAGCACGATCGCAAAGGCGTTACTCTCAAACGTAATTAGTTAACTAGATTGTCAATCAAGACATGAGAAACACCTGCTTACCCAGGAGTTCTAAAAGCACGTAGTAATGAAAACCACAGAAAACCGAAAATACTGCTGAATAAACAATTTTCTACTTATGGAACTTCAAAAAACGTCTCTGAGCGTAATATTTGTGTATCCGAGAAACAAACTTTACAGTAAGAGTAAAAGATTAAAGAAGGATTTTTCAAATAACATTAAATTAAATTAGGTTAAATTAGCAAAGTTTATTTTATTATTACATATCCCCCCCCTCCAAGAGGAGGGCAACCGGCTTGCCTGCAAGTCGGTGGCACTCAACCCGAACGGAGCAAGAAAGAAATTTTGAACTGTGAATTTTTTTTTTTTTTAACTCTGAATGTAGAATTAAGATCACCAGCCTTCTCCGCATACACAATTTCTCAAAATACAGTTATGACATGAAAAAATATTCAATACAAAATACTATTTATAATAGCACTAGTAGTGGTGAATTTTAGTATATTAACGCGCGCAAGAGATAACAATAAGGGTAACGATAAGGGATAACAATAAGGGTAACGATAAGGGTAACAACAAAGGATCCCTTATATAAACAATCATTAGTTCCGTTGAGCCTCTACTTCATTGTCCAAAGTTTAGTGTTTATATCTGTTATACTGTCCACAGTCATTGACACAAGAAAAGCGAAAGTACTTGAGGCTCTCATGGTAGATTGCCATATTTGCAAGCATTTGTAAACACATTCAAGTAGATGAATCTGCAGATTATTATTTTTCGGAGTTAATTAAAAATATATCATAATCAAATAAGTAAATACTAAACAAAACACATACTGGATCTTATTCATAAAAATAATACTAATATAATTTCACTATAGTATAAAGAATCAAAATATTCCTGCATAGTAACGTATATACAACACTATAAAATATCACACTATATCTGGAAATAGTTTTGGGAATAATTTTCCAAATAAAGTGACCAATATATTATAACAATTGAAATGCAACAACATAGTATAACAACATGACAATAAGATATAAATGGATATTTTTACTACATGATAATTCTTAGCAATATGGGTAAATACAAATGTAAACAAAGACAAAATTTGTGTGATATATACAGTGTGTAATGTAAAAATGTTGAAAATTAAAACTGAATTGAGAAAAAACCACAGCTGTACAGTCTAGATTTAGTTTAAAATCACAACAATGTGGTAGACCAATTAAGACATAAGGTAAGTTATTGTTGACAACATACATTTCCACAGTTCGTGTAATATCACCAAGTGTCAAATCTACAAGGCATTTTTCTCTTAATTTTAAAATACCTTGAGTCTGAGCAGCATTGATACCATATTTATCATATTGAGTTTGAATGTGATATTTCTTAACGATATGTTTTGGACAAATTGTTATGCTACTTCCGGTGTCAATTAAACAAGGTATAGCTTCAGTTTCATGTACTTTTCTAACTACTTTTTGAGTTTGTTTATGTTTGGATCCATTTTGAATAAGTTGCCCGGGCAAAATTAATTGTTCAAAAGAGTTAGTTGTACTCTCCACTGAGCTACGTTCGTTGTGATTGTCTGAAGTAGCGGTCTCTTGACTGGTATTGTTTGTTAGAATGTTAACAATCTGTTGTTGCATGACAGTAGATTTTTTAAGAGGACAGTCCTTATGCCAATGAAAATCATTAGTAATATTGTAACTTAAGCATATTTTGCAAGGAGAGGGTGGTAAATATTCCTGAAAATGTACATTGGTTTTGGTATTCTGAGTATTTGGCCTCGGTCCCCTGGGTACGTATGTACTATTATTAGAGAGGTATGATCTAGGCGGGTTATTTGCATTCGGATACCTGTAGTTCCAGGGTTTTGCTGAGTTTGAAGGATTGGGTTGAGATTCATTATTTGGTCTCATGGGTCGCCACTGGCGTAAGCCCTGGGAGTTTGGTTGGAAATTTGTTGGCGGTGGATGTCTTTTGTCTACGATCTGCATTTTGTTTAGTTTATGTACTAAGTCCCTCCATTCGGTTGTTGTCTCAGGAGAATTTACCACAACAAGTTTTTTCAATTCTTTGGGTAGCCCGTCCGTTAATCCATCTAATAATAATTTTGGTTCCAGTTCCAAAGCTCTTCCTACCTGTAATTTTTTGTGATAATATTCGGAAACATTTTCTCCTATTCTGAAAACAATATTTGAAAAATCACTGAGGGAAGGTTCTCCAAGGGTAGTAAATTCCTCATGGAATAATTGCACTAACTCCTCCCAATGTAAGACATTTAAACTATTATTAACAAATAAAGTAATCGCCTTTCCCTTAATGAACTTGTGTATATTTCTTATTTTCCATACATTATCCAAGTTTTCATCATTGCAATAACCCTCAAAATAAACAACCCAATTCTTCCATTCCATTCCTGACTCGGGGGCAAAAGGAATTATGTCTACAGTTCTGTCATAATTTTGTGTTTCTCTCTTTTGGGGTATTATGGATGACAGTTCTTTTGACTTTTTTAACTGCTGAGAATTCCCATTACTGTTTACTAATTCTGACGAAGGGACTAAACGACTTTCGGTTTTTGCAGATTTCTTATTACTATCATTTTTTTCCGAGGTTTGGGTTTTGTCACCGTCAGCTATATGGTCAGCATCTTCTATATCACTCTTTATCGTAAAAGTTTCACTGTAAGTCTCCAAATCCCTGAAGGTGGATAGGAGCTTACGTGCTGTCTCCTCTTCTGAATCCGAAGGTTCTAATTGAAAAAAATTAGCAATTCTAATTAATTTAATTTTATCAAAATTATCAATGACATATTTTAGCTTTCTTTCAAATTCTGCGTCCCCAATTTCAAATTGGAATCCCTCAAATTCCCTTAAATTAGATCGATTTCTCTTCTGCTTATCCGTTTCAAAAATAAAAGAATGTACTAATTTAATTGTGTCTGACTTAGCTGATTGAATGGCTAACTTAATTTGGGGAATGTCTACCAACTTCATCTTGACTTTATTACAATAAAATTTTAAAATATACAGTTATATAACTTAAAAACTTGTCATCACTTTTTATATAATATACACTTTAATGGCATTTTTATATTAACTTTCAAAGTCATAAATAGTATCATATATAACTATCATAACCCGTTATTATATTTATTTTTTCAACATAGATATTAAATAACTAACTAACACATCACTATCATTAATAGAGAGAGAAACACCTTACCTTGCATCTTCACTAACTAAATTAAAAAAAAAAAACACACTAATATTTTTTCTACAAATTAACAATCTTCTTTTAAATTCTTGAGTTCCACAAAAACATTGCGTAACTTTTCAATTCTGAATGGTGTCCCTTCAAAATTTAAGTTCACCGTCGGTCAATGTACGGAACATCGGCTTCCAGCGGGCGAGATCGTACATCCTTGCCGGACGCACTGTTCTTTGATACGGCGAACGCGCAATCGTGTTTCAATGATGACAGCGAGCGACGTCGGTACTGCACGGGAAGGCATCGGCGACACATCGCACCATGGAGAGAGGATCAAACGCCTGTTGGGAGGCACCGGAGGGTTGTCGTCCGCGCTGAATCACTGGTTCCTCATGTCCGCTCCTCGGAGAATACGGAAGAAAGGCTGTTTTGCCTCTGCTCGTGTTCTTGCGTCTACCAGGGAATCATGCAGCGAAAAGAAAGTTGGGTTCTTTCCGCAGCCAGTCCGACTCGTCCCAGACGAGATGTCGGCGTCTGATCGGCGTAAGCGAACTCCTGGTGATTTCTCCTCCACGCAGAAACTGTCCTGCCGGCTTCTGTAAAGAATGGGCCTTACGCCATTCTTTGTTGGAATAATTGACGCAAATCCATTGGGGTTCTAGGTTAAATAGTTTATTTCAAATTTCAGACAGAGGGCAGGAGTCGGGCCGGCGACCTTATTCGTTCCGTGGCTATCTTCTTACATCGCAGTCTAAAGGCTCAAAGCTAAGCTTTACGTTCCAAACTCCTAAAAAGCTAAGCGCGAAGTTAAGACGAAGCTCTCGAAATTTCCGTGCTCTTGCTTAAATACTCTTCAATTACCACATCTGCTGGCAGGGTGCAGCACGATCGCAAAGGCGTTACTAACTAGATTGTCAATCAAGACATGAGAAACACCTGCTTACCCAGGAGTTCTAAAAGCACGTAGTAATGAAAACCACAGAAAACCGAAAATACTGCTGAATAAACAATTTTCTACTTATGGAACTTCAAAAAACGTCTCTGAGCGTAATATTTGTGTGGCCGAGAAACAAACTTTACAGTAAGAGTAAAAGATTAAAGAAGGATTTTTCAAATAACATTAAATTAAATTAGGTTAAATTAGCAAAGTTTATTTTATTATTACATATATATATATATATATATATATATATATCTTACTTGTAAACACTACTAATAATAATAACATTATCTTCCCCATAAAATATCCATCTGCTCTGGAATTAATTAAAAATGATATGCTTAACAATTCTGTTAGTTTTCTAGATCTAAGTATCTCCATCACTCCTAGAAATAGCTTTAGTTTCAATATCTATGATAAGCGTAAAGATTTTAGCTTTAAAGTAAATAGCTTTACTCATTTTTCCTCCTGCTTACATAAATCTGTATTTCGCAATATCATCTATAATCACTGCTGTAGAATCAATTTTCTATGTTCTGAAGATTTTAAAGTCTCCAATTTTAAGTCTCTATTTCTGTCAGCTAGACATTAACAACTATCCCACTAAATTCCTAAAATCTATTATATACAATTCTTGATAATGATGTGTCTAATGTCTTTGTTAATTTACTGGAGGTTGGATGGGGTTTTGGTTTTAAGGTTCTAATTAGATGGTTGGGTCGGGCGGAGGAAGTTTTTCTCATTTAAAAATAAAGTAATATGTTTAAAAACAATTTGGATGTGTATATGCATGCATATATATATCTGGAGGGATTTAAAAAAAAAAAAAAAAAAAAAAAAAAAAAAAAAAAAAAAAAACGGGGTTCCTATGTTGTGATTATTCTGTCCTAAACATTATTTTTTATTTTTTTCTTATTTACTAGATTAATCTTCTGTCATACAATAACTTATTATACATACTTTGTCAATAATAATAATCATTATATATTTTAAACAATATGTTATATTTAATTTTGCTATATTATTTATTTTATTCAATCATTTTAATTTATTATTATTCAATATATATTTATTATATTAATATACCTGGATATTCTTAAAATTTAATAATATTACCTTTTAGTATTTGGCAACTCGTATACTTTCATCTTTCCACTTTTACACTTTTATTTAGTGGCAACACCATTTTTCACTTTTTACAATTCTTAGCATTGGCAACACATATCACTTGTTCAAATGAGATTTCCATGTGCTCAAGGTCTGGTATGTAAAATTATAATTCCTATTTCTAATTTTTGTAATCTTTTTGATTTTTTCTTTCCTTTATATAGTAGGGTAGGGCCCAGATGTGTGGAGTTAATATCTCTTCTGATATGCCACACAGCCGAAACCCTACTATTTGGTTTGCTCTAAATTATAATCCACTGCTTGTGGCCCCTGACGATGGTGACAGTGGTTATAATTTCCGTTCCATTATATTATCACAATAATTCTTGCACTTTATTTGGCTTCAAAATCTGGTTTCTAATTCTTGCTAATAGCTGTTATATTTTTATGCGAGATATGTCTTATTTGTAGTATGTTTTGTGTTTTACTTATTAGTTATATATATATATATATATATATATATATATATATATATATATATATATCAGAGAAAGTGAACTATAATAAGTGGCGTGTGCTCATGGCAAATATGCATTTGAATGTCATGAAGTATTACACTAGGCCTTTTACGAGACTGCATTAAATTTTAAGTCTTCTAAATGTTTGTATATGAAGTTCGTGGCAAAATATTAACGCAATGCATTGCTGTATCACAAGCCTAAGCCTCGATTCTTGGGTTGAGAAAGGTTGATTTAACCTGTAATGCCTTCAGTACTAGTAGGTCGAAAAATGAAGATAAAGTTTGCTTGTGGAACAAAATTCTATCGATTCCACCACAGGATGACCGACCATATGGCCAGGCAGTATGCTCAGCACGACGGGGCTCATGTTTTAGGAGGTGTGGCTGGGAGGCTCAGTCCTTTGCTTTTATGCGGCTTTTTGGCCCCTGATATTAGTTTTAAATCTTTATGAATAATTATATTTTTTTATGTAAAATAAGAAGCTTTATTTCAATTGCACAAAAAATAGAAAAAAAAAATGAAATCCGTATTTAGACAATACAAAAACACAAACGCATTATAAGATTTTCTTACTATACCGTATCAGTTATATCCTTAACGATATTTAATCTGCAATAATATTGTATTTTCGAAAGAATGAAGATTACTTGTTCCTATATTTTTTACAGAATTAGTATTTTTTTTTTTTAAGAATCATCTATCACTGAAAATTCCCTTTCTTATTATTATCAGTGAATACGAATAAATTACATAAGAGTGACTATTGAAGTTGCTTGAAAAATATAAAATCTACCTTTAAAATAAAGATATTTAAAGTATATGATTAAGAAGACAATTGTTCTTACAAGTTTAAGGTTTTGTTAATTCTTTCTGGATGTATGGAATTAGGAAATTCAAAAAGATATTTTCGTGAAATTTCAAAAACAGATAATTTTAACTCTTATTGTTTTAAATGGATTTAATGACATTTTTTATCTTTCTGAGCTGATTAATTAGAACTAGAAATTAGTTCATATTAGTGTAACGGATTTTAATAGTCAAGCAGAAATTTTAAAATAGGAATAGAAAAACTCTTTAAAATAACATTTTTCCTCCCCATAATTGTATAAGATTTACTTTTTTTATTAAAATAGCTTTTAATCTTCTATTTTTTTCTTTCTAAGTCCCTTAACATTTTAAGTTTATACTTATCCAAGCAGAGCTGATTATTTTAGGCCGTTATTAAAATTTCCTGCACATTTTGAAAGCCGTTTTAAATGGGTTTTATTCATTGGATTTGGAATTTTGTTTGAAATCAGTCATGTTTATATAAGACCTTTTCCCGTTAAAATTGATAATTGACATTTAAGTCTAGATTACAATTAAATACGAAATAACCTAATGCTTAGGATTATCCATATAAATCAGAATTGTGTAGGATTAATTTTTTTGCTCAATCATTCAGTTCTAAAATGTGTTTTTAAGTGAAGAAGTAATTAGTACTAAAACGTATTAAATCTTAAAAATAGTACTTTTATTGCATTGGATATTATATGTTTCAGTAGATATCAGAATTTTTACAGAGTTTTTTAAATAAAAAAAGAAAATTACACGCTTATATGCATAATAATATTTTTTAAATAACAAAAGGTTAATATTCTACATAAAAATTTATGAAAAATTTTAATAGTAGAGCGATTCGATTAAAAATTACTTATAAATGATAGTATAATTTTAGAGTAAAAGTTTTAATGACGATTTATTGTTAGTACTTTGTGCATGTGTTAAATGTTGTTTGGCTTATATCACTCATTCGACTGTTTCACCTTTGTACCGTTATTTAGCTCTCTGTTCTAATAACTATATTTATATACTAATAAAGGTAAAAATTACACTACAAAGAAAAGTTTTTTGAACTCAGCAAAATTTGTTGACATTGTTTAATCCAAACCTTTTTGTGCAAGCTACGAAAATTTGAATGATTCAAAAGCGGTTTTTGCATTTAGTGAATGTTTTTTCTACTCATTGCTGTATAGTCAGAGCTTAAATCCATTGCTAAATACTAGAAAATATATTTAAATGAATTACAAGATTTATTCCGATGTATATCGCATTTAAATAATACATTTTGATTTGACTTCGTAGCTTGTTTCTCACCGAATAAAATGTTTTTACTCAATATCTATTGAAATTTTTAATCCGTAACAAACAATTTATACTAAAGTATCCTGTTGTACTCTCATTTATTTGAAGAACGAAATAAAACATTTTTATTATTCAAAAAAAATGTGAAAAGAAATAATTAATATGTTTAATATGAAACGTATATTAATGTCGCATAAATGTGTAAAAATGACCTTTCCTTTAAATTATATTCCGTTCCATTCTATTTTCACAATAATTCTTGCACTTTATTTGAAAGTTCAAAAAAATTATAAAGCGTAACATCAAGTATAAGCTATATATATTTATTGTTATTATTATTACTATTATTATTATTATTAAACTAAGTTCCTTCTTTTCAAGTATTTTTAATTGCAATGTTCTCATCCGTTGAAAAAGAGAAACCTATCGTTTTAAAATAAATGTAAACATTTGCACTTATCACATAATAATTCCTCTTTCAGAGCCATATCCCAAATGAATGTAAAAATGTAGCTGAATTGTACAGATAGAGAACTGAATAAATAGTTGTTTACTCAGCGCTTTCTATCGCCGCATTTTCCAGCTTCATCCTAAAATAACTCGATGGATATAAATCCAAAGCCCTCTAGGAAAAGCAATCTTGCGCGTATAATATATTAAATTTATTAGCTGTAAGGCGAGATAATTTCTGGTCACTCTCTCGAGTGCGAGATTAAATATATTAATGCATCAAAATCCAACAGGGGGATATTGGGATACATTTGTGTTAAAATACATTTTATAAAATGAGATTATATTCTAAATATTTCGGGGTTTTATTTCGGGAAAACATCTAGAGTTTCACGATTTTGTTGCAAAATAAGGATTTGGTAATTTTACTAGCTTTTAATTATCCTTTTGCTAGGCATAATTTTTTTTAAATTCAGTAAAATAAATAATCAGAGCATTTTTTAGCGAAAACTTAATTATATAAAAATTTCCTGAGGAATGTAAACCACATAAATAGTAATATTTCTTACTATTTTAAGCATTATTATTATATGAATAACTGAATATAAAAAGAAGAGCATAATAAATTAGTAAAGACCGTTTTCACAAAATCAAAAAAAAAAAAAAAAAAAAAGAAAGAAAAGATGTTTCCTCTTTACAGTAATTTTTGAGCTATTTGAACTGACTGAAATTTTAGAATAAAGGGTGTTTATTTTATGGATGTTGTAGTAGTGAAATGTACTGGTTTGATGCGACACCAGAGGCAGTTTACTAGAGGAAAACTAAAGAATTTATTGTGGGTGTTGAATAAGAAATTTTCAATTTGAAAATAATAATGGATAAATGGAAAACAAATAGAACATCAACTTATTTCTAATTTTAAAATTCTTATAATTTTAATATTAAGTAATTACATTTCACTTCTTGTGAGTTGCAACAGATCTTTCAAACTACCCATGTCCTCACAGTCACAGCAAGTCTTGCACACTCAACCAAATGAGATATATCAAATTGAGTTCAGACAGTGGGTTTTTCAGGATCTCCGAGCGCTATACATCTAAAACATACAGACTCTTAAGAGACAATGAAAAAATTAAAGCCTGGTTATGGTGTAGTTGGGTGGAGAAGATAAAGCTGTTGCAGAACAGAACCACTGTGATCACATAGCTGGTAAACATTACATATTCAATATTCTGGAACATTGCATTTTAAAATGAAAAACAAATCAATATAGATTTCCAGCTTTATTGAAACATAATAAAGAATTATTTTAACTGTGGCTGGTAGCATAGCGAAAACAAGCGTGGAACTTTTTGGCCGAGACAAAACGTTAAGTGAGTGAAGAAAGGCGTGAGAACACAGAAATCCAACCTGGCGATAGATCTGAGAGCTGGAAAGAATGGACGCCAAATAAATCGCCAGATTGAAAAAAAAAGGAAAGATCGTTAAGCGTTAATGCTAGTTTATCAAAATTTAAACTTGGGTCACTAAGGGGAAATTATCAGAGATAAATTATAACATAAAAAATATTGTTAAAACCCCTTGGCCACGGGATGAAAATGAAAGAATCCTCGGTGCCTGATGAAACATTGCAAGAGTTAAAGCCAAAGTGATTTAAGAAACAATATTTAAATACTGTAACGGATAGAAATGGAAATTTAAAAATGGCAAAGAGTGTTAAATTTAGAATAGGGAAAGGAAAATCAAAAATGATTATAAAAATGTGATGAACTGCATCACACTGGTAGAGTAAAATCGTTATTGTTCAAAATTCTCAGGATCAATTTTTTTAGGAATACCAAGCTGTAACTATTTTGCACGACAGCAATAAAAACCTGGAAGCGCAAGACCGTTAGAGCTCGAATGAACTGGGAAGCTCATTGCCTTAACGTAAGCTATATATACGTGAACTATTTATATCGTTAATTTTAATAGTTAATTTTAAACCATGCCTTAATCTGTCATCATCTAAATGAATATTCCATACATAGTTACTCTTAAATGTTAAGTTGTGCTTTAAATGATAAGTTTAAAAATTAATGTCAGCTCGGTGTTACTAAAGTTAAACTAAGTTCTGTCCCTGGACTCTTCAGTCCTTTTTCTTGTTCCTCCTGTGCTGTGAAATACTTATAATTGATTTAAAGTTATTTTAATTTAAGAAAATTTCTATTTTAAGAACCAGCAAGACCAGTATAGAAATAATCTAATGCGGACATCATATGACTTAACGTAAGGGAGATGAAACAATTTTGACATTTTGCTTATTATGCAAAATTGAATAAAAATGACCAAATCGTAACTGTAACAACGAATTGTCACCTCTTACAATCTTAACTAGCTGCATAGCCCGGTGGCATTAGGTACTAAGGCATAGCTTGCCGAAAAATATTTGTTCACTTATCTTCGCTAATCTAGTCCCGTGGATTATTTTCACAACACCACTTATGCATAGAGTGAGTGCGAAGTTTAAAAACATTAGTCTGCATACGTGTGCAATTCTTCAACCACTCAATTCAAAGATTTAATTTTCGATGAGTCAAACCAAAAGACAATAATCAAAAAATAAGAATTAAAAAAATCGCTATGTCCCTTGCTACAAAAATAAAATAATAAAAATATTTAAAGATCCACTGTTTAAAAATTAATAATTAAATAAATCAACGCAATTTTTAGCCCATAGATAACAAAAAAAAAAAAGGAATTGCAAAATGAGTTTCGGAAGTTCCAGCTTGAATCGAAATCCCGACCTTAAGAAATTTGCCAAGCCCGTTACCCCCCCCCCCCTAAAAAAATAAATAATAATAATAATGAAATCTGAAAGTTCCACTGCTTTCCTGGCTATAATAAAATTGCTAAATAATATCAAACTAAATAATACTAGGCATACAATCTCATCACCATAGAACTGGTTTATTAATCTGTCCGCTAAGCGTTCGAAGTTATTCAATAATGTTTCCAAATTCCTCAATGAAATCCCTGCAAAACGTTGAAAAATCTTTCATTAATGCAAAAAGTTCTTTAATTACCTGTACTTGTTAAATTATGTGATTTACAGAATCTTACAAAAACGAAACATAAAACTCAAAGATTACCGTAATATACCGTTAATTCGCCCCTCAGGATTAAGCGAACCCTTCCATTTTTTAAACAAATTTGAATTAACGGGATATTAAAACTTCTATTAACCTTAAATCCTGTGTAAGCACTCCCTCCGTTCCTCCGTTTTTATGACTTTTTTCGGGTGTGTGGGAAGGGGCAGATTAACGGTATATTACGGTAGTATTCTAGGCTACAATTTTCTTAAAAATTTCCAGTATAACATTCTTATAATAGTTACAGAGAAACCGTTTCAAACGCACAATGTTATAAGCTTCTTATTTCAAGCACCCGAGGGTGGTTCATAAGTCAGAACATTAGCCAATAACATTCTACGAAAGCATGGCTTTGAGATTGGAAACCTCCCAAAGTTTACCGCAAAAAAACAACCGAATGGGGAAATTTTTAGTAGATATTTCAGAAGATATTCTTAAAATTTTAAAATAAATAAAAAGTTTTCTGACGCAGGTGGCTGCTTGGCTTTCAGAGCCAGCTGTGCCAGTAAATTTCTTTAGCTCTGTGACAATAGATGGGCTATTCGATCGACCGTCATGCTGTTGATAGTTAAATGGACTGATGGCAACGGCTGTACTTTTTCAGCGTTGGGTAGTCTATCCAGTTGATACTTTTCTATATTAAAATGAAAATGATTGCGCTTCAAAGGTTTAACAGTTACCATTGCAGTCGGCCAGTCTTAAAAATTTCTTCCGACTCCATTGACAGAAAAAAAAACATTTAATTCTGCCTATACCTTTTAATTTTTTTTCTAAACTCATATTTTTGTCTTCCTTAGTTCACGAGCGTTTCTAGGATACCTGATAATCTATTTAAAAACCATTGAATTGGATTTATCAATCATCTGAACTCAATACGCACGTGGCTGGTTAACCCTTTGAGGCGCAACCCTTTTCAAGCACAGCCAGCTGTCGTCAAAAAAGGGTCTCCAGATCTGTGGCACGCGATGAACATTTCGATCGTCCTCCATCTTGCTTGTAGTTACGTCGAGCGATGGCAACGGCTGCCCTTTTTTCAGCATTGGGCAATCTATCCTGCTGTTATCGCGTTCTTCCATTTTTCAGCAGATGTCAGTGCTGTTAAAAATAATCGTGACATTTTTTGACTGGAAACGACGTGCTGAAAAGTAAAGGATTCTCTGGGGAGCTATGTCACCCGCAACTATTTTTATAGAAATCAAATCTATTCTTCGTGACTGGCAACAGTCAAAACGTCAGAGTTTGGTGTTCCCAGAGCGGGAACACTGCGCGTTAAAGGGTTCATGACCTCGGTTCTTTATCCTGTTCCCTTTCTCATAGCGGGCGTGGGAGGCAGACCTCCCAATCCGCTTACAAAGCTTCTTTTCAAACAGCCAACATAAATCGCTTCAATTTTTACAATTTTCATCGAATTCCAGCCAGTAGGATACTCACTAGGTTTTTTTTTTAAACAAAAAATATTTCTTGAGCCAAATATCAGTCAGCTTTTATATTAACTCTTCTAATTAAATAATTTCTTTCGTACAGATTTTTCTTTGTATAACAATAAAGATTAAACTTGGAATTAAAAACATAACATCCTGATTTTTTAAATTTCTTAAATGTAAACAACTGTTTTTAACTAAAGATTATGAGTACAACTCACAATTTTAGGTATAATATCTTTTCAAAGTACGTGCCCTCGATAGTAGACAAAGAATCTGAAAGGGTAGAATTTCAACTCTTTGACTGTTTATTGATTCACGTTATTGTCTGAATACTGAATTGTTCGTGTTTATCTTTCAGCGGAAACGTTATCTTTTGTGTTAAAGTAAAAAGAAACGGTATTCAAAAACTGCTGTATCCAACAGAGCCAATATATGGCAAAGCAAACTCTACAGAAGCCGTCCAAAATTTCTCTCCAATGCTTTTCAACGTTTCTGGATTTCAAACGATGCATCGTCAAACTGGGAGGAAATTGAAGTGTTTAAAACTGACCTCAGCATAGCGATATCACTTTTCATCGCTCACATTTTCATGCGTCCTGATGACACTTCAGAAATAGCATTTTTTAAAGGGTCTGAAGAGCTTATTTTTCAAAGGAGCAGTTTATTTATTCATTTATTATTTGGAAATGAATGCAATGTAATTAAAAATGGTTATTATAAAATACTACTGTTACTCTCCATTAACATAAAAATAATGCTACAATAACTGCAATATTTTGAATATGAGGAATAATCTTTTGCAAGCTTAAAATAAGACTAGAATTAATGTTTTAAGTGTGATTAGTCATAACTTAGACACTTGTTTATATCTATACTTTTATATATATATAAATTGCACGTGTGATCGTTGATTTCATTTAATTACCAAAATGAAATGGACTCTTATTCATTATGAAGTTCTAAATGCAAAAAAAAAAAAAAAGGATGTGAATGAATATTTTTTTTTCATAACAAACAATATGGTACGGTAAATATTTTCTCGTGAAAAGGGGCAATGGGCAAAAGATTAAACAATTTTTAATAAATTTTGTCTGAATAATTTGCAGACATTTCTTTTTGTTCGTTTTCTTTCAGAGAGAGTGGGGAAAGATGATATATTTTTGATAAAATCCTTCTTGCAATGTCTTTAATGAGTACAACATTGTAAGTTTTAAAACAACTAAACAACCTCGAAATACTTTAGCATACTTTAAATCTATGTATTATTTGATTGTATTAAAGTGACATATAAGTTTTATAAAGATGTTAAAACCTCGACAACGCTGTGTCATCCCTTCCCAACAAGACAGAAAAATGCCTTACGTTTATGAAAATTCAGATAGGATCAGGTAGGAGAAAATGGTGGGGAAATCATGCATTTTTTTTAAAGGTTCTAAAATCAAGCTGTTGAATTTATATTAATTAAACTATTTATGTATATTACATAAATTTGACTTATATAGATTGAAAATATAGCATTTCTTTTTAATGCTGTTAAAATACTTTCCTACAATGTCACTTTTAATGAGTCAAGTATTGATACCCTCACTTTCCCCCACCATGGGGGGAAAATGGGGGTAGTACAAAAGTCCCCCATTAGTCCGCCCATTTCCCCCCCACTTCAGCCATGAGTTGCCATGGCGTACGTTTATGGCAATTCAGATAGTGTCAGGGTGGGAGAAAATGATGGGAAAATCATGCATTTTTTTTAAAAGGTCCTAAAATCACGCTGTTGAATTTATATTAATTAAACTATTGATGTATATTACATAAATTTGAGTTATATAGATTGAAAATATAGCATTACTTTTTAATGCTATTAAAATACTTTCCTACAATGTCACTTTTAATGAGTCAAGTATTGATACCCTCACTTTCCCCCACCATGGGGGGAAAATGGGGGGTAGTACAAAAGTACTTGTATACTTCTAATAAAAATCATCTTAATGCTATGAATGAAAAAAGAAAGCATTAAATTTAATGTATTTTTAATATACTGAAAGAACAAAAATGCACAGGAAAGGATTGCTTGCCAGAATATTTAGCTTAACAAATAATGTCCACGATTATTATCCATTTCATGTTCTCCCAGTATGTGGCAAATGTTACTTGGTTCCACACAGGGGTGTAGGCAGGAGATGGCTGATGGGGCTGCATCATGAGCTGCAAAATGAGTAAACATAGGACATGGAAGAATTACATATTCGGGGATAAATTTGAAAGTTACCCTTCAAAAATTTGAGGTTCAGCCACAGACCTAAGCCAAATTTAATATTTTCTCTTTTGTATGTTCTTTCAACAGCAAAGATTTCAAATTCGATTTATGAATTTCCTTTCTCTTTCTTCTTTTGCTTAATTTATTTTTATATGAGAACACCTGTAGACAAAATAAAGGGGTTCCTTCCCCTCTCTCTCTCCACCAATAAATATGTTAAATCGATATTTGCAAGTTATATAGCGTTCTATTTTTTGAGTTCTCTTTCACCCTCAAAAAAATTCTTGGCTACGCTAGTGGTTCCGTAAAATTAAAGTGTGACAGTAAATTAAAATGTGAATTTCATTGATTATAACTATTATTTCAAGAATATTTTCTAAAGGATAAATAGAAATGCCAATAGCATATAGAACTTTTATAAGTCTAACCATGCCCCCTCCCCATTTTACCCCACCTTAGAAAAAAAATTAAAAATGGAAACTATAATTATTTTTAATTATTTTTTTATCATCTAGTTCTTTTGAAGTCTCTTTAATAACATATATCGAAACATAAATGCTTTATCTAACTATAAGGAATCTAGAGAAAAGGTTTTCAACATCAGAAGTTAACTGGCACTATGTTTCGAGCAAAAGTAAGAAGTTTTGCACACATTAATGTCATTGAAATATCCTAAAATTTCGTTAGAAATACTTGTATGTTGTTAAAACATATCTCCATAGGAAAAAATAATGAAACATCAAATTTTTATAGTGCGAAATAGTAGTTTCGACATATCACAATTTTCCCCCATACCACCATTTTCTCCCACCTGACCCTATACATTTAATCGAAAGGAAAGAACAAAATTGATAAAGACAGTGTGTTGACTACGCTACTATGGTACCGTATTGATTATATTTATCATGAATATTTTATCTATCATTATATTTTAAAACATTCAAACCAAATGAAAAATATGTGTGTATGTATGTGTGTATGAAATGAATAAATGTCTCTTAACTACAAAAATCCGTAAATTACAGGGGATTCTTTTGAGTGCTCCTGTAGAAGAATTAGAAGTGCTATGCACAATATTTTAGTGGAGAGAATCATCTTGTAATCTCTAATAACTCACATCAATTTTGTTTTGAGCTGCATTTCACCAGCCGGCACACCATGGAGTTGGGAAATTTCGCATATGCCATTCGTTAGTACTTCGTTAGTACCGGGAGATTTTCGTTAGTACCGTATCCGTTACGGATTTACGGACGCTTCAAATATGCTGGCTGGTGAAACGGTCGGCCGGCACACCATGGAGTTGGGAAATTTCGTATATGCCATTCGTTAGTACTTCGTTAGTGCCGGTTAGTACCGAGAGATTTTCGTTAGTACATCATCCGTTATGGATTTATGGGCACTTCAAATATACCGGCTGGTAAAATGGTCAGCCAGCAAACCATGCAGTTGGGAAAATTCGCATATGCCATTCGTTAGTGCTTCGTTAGTACCGGTTAGTACAGAGAGTACAGAGAGATTTTCGTTAGCACAGCATACATTACGGATTTAAGGACTGGGACAGGAAACTCCCCCTCTTCCTGCTGGCTCATAGGAGTGCCGTCCATGAGACTATTGGCTTCACACCTTCCCAGAAGCTGTTCGGGAGAGATCTGCGTCTTCTGCGTCTTCTGCGCTGATCCAGTATTTGATCGCCCTCCAGATACGTCTTCATCACCAGAAGAGAACATGGATAATCTCCAGGCACGGTTTGAAGACGAGCATCATTTTTCTCGGGAACGGATCAACCTGAACACGGAGAACATGAAGACTCGCTACGACACGAAGGCTGCAGGACACGAGTTCAACGTAGGTGACAAAGTTTGGCTATGGAATCTTGCTCCATGGAAAGACCTGTCTCCCAAGCTGCAATCGCCATGGGACGGTCCTCACACAGTCCTAAACAGACTGAACGATGTGTACGTACGGATTCGTAAGTCACCTAACTCGAAACCATGGTCGTCCACTACGATCGGCTAGCCTTATACCGCGGTATTAATATCAGACTATGGTCGCTATGGCGTAATTCTCCTTTCCTTCATCTCTCACTTCTTTCCCGTCCTCTCTTCTCTTCCTCTTTCTTCAACTCTCTGTACTTACGCCACATGAAGTGTATATACTTGTAAAATATCTGTTTTTATTAATGTGTATTCCTTTATTATTTATTTATTAATGTGTATTTGCTCATTGCGTTTATTGATTACTTGTTTAAAATATTTTGTTGAGATCTATTATAGCGTTGAATTGTAAATATTTGTGCGACCTCCTAACTGGAGATTGTACTGCCCGACACGTGCAGTCCTTGGGAATGGGTTAATGTTACAAATTTCTGGGTATTTCTGCCGTTTAAAGGTTAAAAATAGTTTAAAATTTCTATTCTACGCGTTAGAAAATTCAATTTTGCATTTTGTTGCATCAAAACCCGTTAACTAGAAGGTGAGGTATGGTGTTTCAAATTTCCCCATTGGTTAACATAGAGTTTTCTAGAAATATCGAGCGTAACAAAAGGAGTGTAAGTTTTTATTCTGCACGCGGGCTGAAACATTTATTTTATAGCTTTTTCATTGTATCCTGAAATGACTAAGTAATTAAATAATTCTAATCAATATATATATATATTTTAATTTTGCAATGAAAGACCTAAATTCGTTACGATGTAGTACTTAAATTTTGCTTTCATAAATATAAAAACTGCATCCCTAATCGCTTCATATTACTTAAAAGTTATCTTGAAAATTATTTCTAGGCGTTGTTGCACGGACGGGCAGACAGACAAACCGAAATCATAAATACTTTTCAACGTTGTTGAGAAAGGCTAAAAATGAGACTGAAAAATCACATCGAAGGTTTTAATCAATTATTTACTTCTGGTATAATACAGTGGTCTTTTTGTCTCAAAAATTCACTGCAGCCTGTAACTTGCGTGATTCATTGTATTAAGTGAGGTGTATAGGCGACATCATCAAGTGGAAGAATATAAAAGTAAAAACAATGTTTCTTTGATGCGTATATGCATATCTTCCAAACATCATTTATGATATATTTATTTAATTTTATTAAATATTAATATTTCAGTTGGAAATTTTTGTTTTTAATTTTCCTCATCCAAATGTATTTAAAACAATCCTCCAAGAAACCTTATTCATTGGTGCGCAAATTATAGTCAGAAAAAAGTGTCCACGAATAATATGACATATCGATCCATGAAAACTTTGTCAGGAAAATTTAAATTATAAATTACATTTTCCTGAGGAAGAAATTTGTTGCTGAATGCGATAAGAACATAAAGATAAAATTTAATACCAAAAAAAAAAATTTTCTTTCGCTAGACAGGGCAAAATCTACGTTTTATTTCGTTTTCATGATGTACAAGATAAAAATTCAAATATGAAAATGAATAAAATATTTCCAGAAATAAAACTGGATAACGGGAAAAACGTTGAATAATCTGCGGGAGACTTTCCCTCCCTCTTCCCCTGCATTCCAGATAAATGTTTTACTCGAAATCCCCTGGAACTATTTCCGGTTGTCAGTTTTTCATTCTAATAGACAGTTTTGTACGTTTTTGTGTGTTGCATGCGAGTTTTACTTGACTTTTTCTCAAAGTTATTTGCAGATTTATTTTATTTTTGTCTTTTTTTTTCTAATATGTATACATATATTTATATCCATTTTTTTTTCTATGGAAAACAATCATACACAGCATCCCCGATTTTGATATTTTTTTCTTTTAGCCGAAAATGTACTTTTAAAATTGCATCATAAATGTCAATCGAAATTTGGGAAATTGCGAAAGTATATCATTCTGAAATTACAACTCACACTATGGATAATTTTTCACAGGTTTTTATGGAGCAAAATTTGCTTCTAAAAGACTCATTTACTGCAAAAGGTAATGTTTAAAATTATGGAGAATTTTGAAGTAAGAACATTCTACTTACTAAACTCTTAGATCACTAACAAAAAAGACCTTGCGTTTATACATTTACCTGCTCTCATGATCATGCAGACCATACATACAGACCAAGTTTGATCGCACTTATCGCAGCTAGCGACATCTGTTTTATTTCTGTTTTAAACAGTACAAGGTGAGGCACCCGGTATATAATTCCAAGTGTTTTATTAGCGTTTGCCTATTTTAAAACTTTAAGCTCGAAGATCCTCTGCTGAAATCTCTAAAGAAATCTCTTTCCCATTTTTCATTAAGTAGAATAGCACATTTCTCGAAAAACTGGGAACGACAAACTCCATACAGAGCATATCGGTAAATCTGGCAAACTTCGTAACAACTAGGGTTGAGTGACATGGACCAGCCCGTCGCAGTGCATTTCAATGAGAGGAAAGTGATTTCTAAAATTGTGAAACGCCTGGAAATTCACACTGCTGTATGTTTCTCATGGACCGAATTGGTTAGGTTAATCTTTGACTCTCCAGCAGCGTATTATGTTCTGACGTGGTAAAATATAATTTCGCTTGTGACTTTTTACGCTTTTGTTAACGTTTAATATGATAGAAATACAATAAAAGAATCTGCGCAGAAGAAAACGCTCTCGGGTGTCATTCAAGTGGCAAGCGTATCATATCATTAAAATACTCTATTATGTGACTCTAAAAGAGAAAGAAATGCTAGAACGGCGGTGAAGAAAATCTACTTTCATGCAGCTCAACCCTTATGGCGATTCAACGAGAGATATTGTGCAATTAAAAGATTTTACTATAACACAAAAATAAGTCTTTATGAATGCATAACTGCTAATCCATTTTTTTAACGTCCCATATTCGACTGCATTTCAAAATATTCTAAGTATTTCAACTTATTACATTAGTAACACTATGTTAGTAAACCAGAAAGTATGCTGGATTGAATGTGTATAAAACACGAAAATTTCTGTGTGTTTTGGACAAATATTTACATTCTAAATGATCAATTTAACATCGCTAATCGCCATGTAAAAAAAACTAATTATGATATAATCTCCTAGATCTCTAAAAAAAAGGCACCTTGGTTCATATTAATGAAATAATCAATATTAGTAGTACATAAATAAAATTATAAGCGATTCTTTAACAATACTAAAATTTTGCCAATTAATTCAAATTCTTTAACTTTTACCTACCATCCTTTTTCAGGATATTCATATCATATTTACATGCGAATTATTTTTAAATGTCGAGCATTTGCCTAAATTTCTATTATTGCATTTAAACTACAATAACTTTTCTTTTCGATGATCTTCTCACTCCTTTGTGCTTGATTGTCCCTTCAATTATCGTGCTCTGTCGAACGTTTTAGTAGTAGTTAACTCTTTGATAATATTCGGATCATAATATTCACCTGTGTATAGAGTATTAAAAGATTATCAAATTTCTAGGATTTGTAGTGCAACCGCAATTAGGTCCGGTGGATTACGAACTTCTGGTAGATAATTCTGATGTTCATTCTAAAGTGTTTTTCTCTTTTCGCATATTTCAATCTGTACTTCTGATCCTCAATTCAATGTACATAAACGTTGAATATTATTAATGTATTATTCGAAAGAGATAAAACTTCGTTTCCTTAATGTTTTGTTGCATGTCAGGTAACAAATTAACACACACACAAATGTATAAATATAAATACAGAAAATATTGGTTCCTAATTTAAAGGAGTGGAAGAGAATAACAATAAAATCATTTTGAAATAGGAAGCCGGGTCTGGAATAGTATATTTCCATGCTGCATACGTTTGAAGACCATGAAGTAAATCGTTTGGTACATTTTACGCCCGAGAGTCGATATTTCTTCTTTAAAAACATGTAACTTTGTGGCATATCGCATGTAGATTGTTCCTTTTAATAAAAATATTGTTATTCGTACCCTTCTTTATTCCTATATCGAACGAATCAATCTCTTGTGCACACTGTATGACACATCTACGAGAAACGTCAGATTAAACAACTCAAAATTTAATATGGTTATATCTAACTATTTAAAGTAATTAATTTTTTCACACGAAAGAAGTCATTCAAAGTTTTATTTTTCATCAAACCCGAAGTATTACAATTTTTTAAGGGAGGGCCGGGGGTGGGGAGGGGAGGAAATCAATATTCTTACAACAAAACCCCCTTTTTTTTAAAAAAAAAGAGGGGGGGATGAGAAAAAAGTTCACTTTGTGAATCATGATTGAAAGCCTTAATCGATCGGCGCATATTTATTTTTTTATGTGTTATGTCTCTTTAAAGATTAAGATGTATAGCACATATCCCTTTTTGACTCACTAAATTGATTTATCTGTTTAGAGCTAAAGAGCAAGAAGAAACAAGACACAGTGTTCTTACAATAAAGGGTGGGATGTATTTATAAATGAGAAATAAAAACCAGACAAGGTCTCTTCCCTCTATATATACTCTTTAAAGCATACATGCATTTTTTAATGTATAATGCTTACTTTATATTTAATTTTATTAAATCTCAAATATTTATTTTCCTTTGTTTTATTCAACTTCATTTTATTTTATTTTATTTATATTTACTGATTAAGTAAAAAAATCACTATTATGGAGGTGGTTCTAAAAATTATTTATACAAAAACTACTTTTCAGCATTTAGTTTTGAACAGAATAACGCCAGATGCCATTCGAAAGTTTTTCCAGTGAATTTCAATAGTTATAAGTTTGATTATAATATGGATATAAAATTCATAATATGCACCTATATCTGCAGTTTAGATTACTTATACAAAATCCACTTTCTTATAAAGTAAATAAAAAACTTTGTAAAAAACACACAGAAGTTATAGGTAAGAAGATACGCACGTTTCGGTCAAAAATTGTTTTGACCTTCATCAGTCCAAGCCCTTCGTCGCAAGGAACACAGGGAACTGTGGTCCTTGCGTTCCCTGTGTTCCTTGCGACGAAGGGCTTGGACTGATGAAGGTCAAAACAATTTTTGACCGAAACGTGCGTATCTTCTTACCTATAACTTCTGTGTGTTTTTTACAAAGTTTTTTATTTACTTTATCGTTTAACACCAGTAATTTGAGTGTTTTTTACCGATCCTCTTTCTTATGTTTATGTTTACACAGAAATATTTCATACTTCATTACAAAACTTATTAATCTATCTTTAAAACAAAGATAAATGTTTTTTATCATTATTATTATTTTTGTATTTGAGAACTACATATTATTTCTCTTAGTGTGAATTTTTAACTCCGATCTTTCCTTCAAATTTTAATAGATGTTTTATTAATAGGACGACTGGCTTTTGTTCTATATTATTAGAATATAATTAACAAAATATTTTTAATTGTTTTAATTTTAAATTATAAAACTGACCAAAAATTTGTTCTCGTAACCCGTCTTAATTTTTGGATTCAATCTAGCTGAAATTATAAGCTATCGCAGATATGCATTCTTTATAAGGACCATTTGAAAAATAACTTGTGGGTTAGTGCGGAATTTGTCGAGAAGGCACAGAGTAGTTCATTTATGTGCCTGGTTGCATTATTGGTTGCATTATTCACTTGATGCTGTAATTATATATTGTGTACTAAATTCTCCAAACTTTCACTGCGATTTGAATATTAGTGGTATAAAGAGCATCCCAAAATGGTGATAACACGCTTTACTTCCTTATCTATTAACCCTTTCGAGACGGGAAGCGCAAACGCGCGCTTATCGCTGAGGCCGGCAGTCTCTTTCGCAAGTGTCTGTCCAGGGCCGAAGAGTTTTTCGCTATTACGCCTAAATCCATGAACAGAACAATCATAATATATTATAGTGTCACTATCACTACTATCCGAATCTGCTTCAGAATCAATATCTCATAATTTCAAATAATTTGCGCCATTTCTGCTATTTCAAGCTATAACACTTTCGAAGCTTCGACATTCTAACTGTAAAATGAGAAAAAATCCACGTCTACTAGATCTAATTATCCACTAAAAACTGGACTGCAAACTGAAATACCCAACGCTATAGCGAAAATAAAACTCCCTGCTTACTATAAAGAAATACCACGTACGAATTTATAGAGCCGTCATAAAGTATACCATTTAGAAACATTCCTTTCAACTTACGTTTATATTATCAAAAACCACGTGTATGTGAGTCATGCTACTCCCATTCTGAGTAGAAGGTCAAATCTACATGTATCTGTAACCGTATGGACATACAATGCCATCTTGTGCCAAAAGTTATAGTTTTTAAAACGTTCCAGGACACTGGCACAACTGTGTGACGGCCGGGGTGAACGAGGAAACGCTCTGACACGCCAGCGTGTCGGCCGGGAACTGAATGCGTTTCTTACTGGCACGTATACGTGACAGTCGGCGCGAAAAGGTTAAAGTAGGCTATGTAAATTTGAAAGTTGTTTAAAATAAGGTTGGAATAAAAGACTGCGTTAAGAAAAAAAATTCCTCCAGTTACTTTTCAAAATTGAGACTTTTTCATTTGTATATGATCCCCATACGAAAAAAAAAACACAGTATTTATGTACCCCTGTACACTAATGAGGTGATGTACAAATTTTCAGCTTTTTATCATAAAAACTCTCGGAAATGTATTTAAACGTAGAAATTTTTCGTGATTACAATATAAGGCTTTCATATAAAGTAACTAAATATTCCAGTAATAATATCATTTTAATGCAAAGATTACATTATAAATCGAACACATAACATATCTGGACACACTTTGTACAATGCAATGTGTCGCGTTTGTACATCTCGTCATAGTATGCCTCGGAATACATGGCAACACATAGCTGACGTAATGGCCTCATACGCGTCTGTAATACGTTTTTAAGCTGTTGAATTTCCATATTTTCATACGGTAGATCTTGGATTCTAGAAATCCCCATGTCAAAAAGTCAAGGGGGGTAAATCTGGTGATTGCGGTGACCACACTCTTGGCGAACGATAACCAATCCATCTGCCTTTGAAAACGCGATTTATGTGATCCCGAAAATTCTGGGGAAAATGGGATTGCGCTCTATACTGTTAGTACACAACCGTATCCATAATCCCACCAATTCTGAACTGTGACCGATTGATTCAGCCGTAGAACTTATAGGGATTTACATAGGCATGGGAACTCTGTACAGAAGTCACATTGTTTTTGCGTTTTCCAGTGTGTGGTTCCAGAGTATCCTCTTCGCCATCTCAAGAGCTGTAAGTCATTTATCACTAACATATTCGATAGAGTGCGCTTTTAGCTAGCGCTTTAGCTAGCCTTAGCTAAATTTATCCAAAAAATCGTTAATTTTATCTCCTTGGGGGAAAACCTTGTTCTGAGTGGCTTCGGGTAACTCCACCATGCAGCTTTTCAACCCCTAACCTATCCACGGTGTGAAGGCAAAACAATTGCCTTTCTACTATCTAGAATTATGTTGCTTCAACATTTCGATGACGTACCTCGCATCTGTTGCACATACCTTGCTCCCGTGATGTGCAGGGGGAACAGATTGAAAAAGTGCGTCTTTATATGATACATCTTTGACGGATACTGTAATTTATGGAATAAAATTTGCTTATTACATGAATATATAGCTGCTTTATAAATGCCCTGTACGATATCCTTTTCATTGAAAGTAAAATGTAAGGCACATAAATTGATGTCCGGTACATCTAAGGACAACCCTTTCATTAAATAAGACCAATAGCTCCGAAGAGATCAGTTAATGTATATAAGACTTCGGTTTCATGAAAAATGAAACAATACAAAACTCAGTGTCCCCTTTTTGGCTCTCTAAATTGATTTATCTGGTCAGGACTAAAAGAGAACGGAAGCTGTGTGAAGCCCATTATTCTTACGCGTAAGAACGGAAGCTATTACTAAATGAGACACGTAACAGGATTCTGTGTTATTTATTTCTTCCCTTTTCTTTTCCTTTGTAAGTCTGTATGTGTGTCTGAATGAATGAATGTAATGTGTGTTTCTATAGAAATCAGAGATTTTAACCAGAATTCTGTGGACTGTTAATGAATATTTTACACTTTAAATTAAATGAAATTCTAATATATACTCAATAATAGAATATTCAAATTTTATTACTACTAAAATTGAGCTAATAATATAGTTTATTATTCAAATTATTCACAAACAGTAGTTACACTTTTTATGGGTAATTTTTGCTTGTTTTTTCAATAAGTGTTTTTAGCACAGTTATAGTATATTACTAATGGCATAAAACGTATGCGTCTTTTTTAGAGAAATTTGAAAATTTGATGAAAATTCGGGGAACTTATTAATGAATTTTCTTTCACCTAAATTACTAAACCAAATAGAAATATAAAGTAAACGATAGTTAAGTAGTTTACTATAGTTAGATGTAGAATAAAAGTTGGTTACGTAAGGGAACTATAAAGTTATTCCCATTTTATTACTAAAATTCTATTATGATATAATTAATTAAGCATTTTAAATAACTTTAGTTTTTTAAAAATATTATTAATAATTACAGTAATTTGCATTCCTATGATTTAATGATTACCGATGCCGTAACTAGAGTAGTACCGTCGGTGCCCAGCCCAGGGCTCTACATAACAAGGTTGCGCAAAAGCCGTACGGTGACATAAATATACAAAATACACTTCTTTTCATCTTAAGTGGAGTGAGAAATCGTAAAATGGTTAAACTCGCACCGGGTGACACTTGGACCAGTTTCGGCTCTGACGATTTTCCCACTCTTTTCCCTCTTCTTGGCCACATCCCCGTCAAATCTGAGTTTTTCTGCACATGATTTCGTTATCGCAAGGAGAAGGAGCGCAATAAATGGAAGAAAGCTATCGGGATTCCTTAACTGATATAGAAAAAAAAGAGTATAGGACCGGTCGCGTATTTCAAATATCCACCGCGATTGTGGTCAATGGAGGATAACAGCCAATGAGAGGCGGAAATTTGTTGCGCATGAGCTTTAATCTGTTAGCAGACAACCTTGCGCTAGAGCTGAAAGATAGTTTCGGATTTTCGTTTGGTCTTTGCGCATGCGCTTGCAAATTAGTTCTGTGTGAACGAGAGCAGTAGAGATGGGCGGTTCGACTCATTTTACTGATTCGAATCTCGACTCACTCACTACTTCGATGATTCGAATCAGTGATTCGAATCTTGAATCAATAAAACAACTAAAGAAATTTTCCCTCTCTCTGCGCCGAAAGCCGTACTATTTAAACACCCTTCACCCATTCATCGGGTTTCTTCTCCGCTGAGTTCTCGGGCAGTTAGCATCTCTCTGTCCTTGCTCCAGTAAAACTAGTGTTTAAACTGCCCGAAATGAAAATACAGGGAGCTTCGTATGACCCCCTGAGCCTGTAAGATTAAAAGGTTAAGTTTGGTGTCAAAGTATTCGAAATTTTATGTATCGGTGGGGTGTTGAGTCTAGGGGGGGTCGAGAATCAATAAAAACGCGCTCCGGTGGATAGGTTCCGAGATATACGTTAATTAATTATGGTAATTAGACTAATAAACCATGGAGCTGTTTTTTCCGCGATCCGGCATCGTCATCAACGGAGAGAAAGCAGTAGCAAAAGCATCACAAGCTGGTATTGATCTCAGGATTTTCTTATCACCGGCCTCAGAGGCGTAGCCAAGGGGGGGGGGTTAGGGGGGTCATAACCCCCATGAGGAATTTTTTGCCATACAAAATGTGTATTCTTCACTACATTATCATACACACGTATACCTATATATGAGTTGCAGTAGTCATAACCCCCCCCAAATGAAAAATTTCTGGCTACGCCCCTGGCCGGCCTGTATTTTTTACCTTTATCGAATTCGAGATTTCACTGAAATGAAAATGGGAATATCGGATATTTCATGTTGAAATAAAACCGATATGTCGATATTTATCGATTTTTGGCCCAGTCCTACTGAGGGGCTGCTGCCCCCCCCAAAAAAATGGGACCCTTTACTTAGCTTACAATTGAACTTTATCTTTAAATTTGATACCCAGCCCACCCCGAAATAAAATCCTGGCTACGCCACTGTCAATAGCACTAACTACGCCACTGCTTTAGACCCTATTTTGTATTTCTCTGAATTACGAAAGAAAATAAAATAATTCCCCTTAAACGACAAACAAGGTAAAAAAAATATCTTAAACGAAATCTGCAGCAATAAAGCGAAATGTTATTTTGCTTACTACAAAGTCCTTTTGTGAGAGCGCTTAATACCGCCCCTGTATCCTTCATTAAAAGTGACAAGCACAATCCTAACTTTATTTCATTCTATTTCCCTTCACATGAAAACCCGCCACCATGTAAACTTAACGTTCCTTTTTTTTTTTTTTTTTTTTTTTTTTGAGGGTGGGGGCAGGGGGACATATATTGAAGTTAAAAGTAGAAAAGGGATGTTTCAAAAAAATTTTAAACAAATATTAAACCAGCCAGACAACTTGGAAGGAGGGAGTACCCCCGAGGGAAAAAGGTTTAAACAACTTTGAGACACCCCCCGCTCTTCCACGAGCATTGGCGTTAATTGGCATGTAATATTTGGATGGGGTGACAAAATGTTTCCGATTGTAGAAAATATCGTTATTATAAATAGCTCTGATACTTGAATTTTCTTAATTTTTTTTTCGGGGGGGGGGATTGACCCCTCTTGCCCTTAGGAAGTAACGCCTATGCCCCCCGCCAAAAGCAAACGATGTTCGACCCACTCCACACCCACAGACAGATGAAACTTTAAATCCGACCACCAACCAAGAAATGAAACACCAAAGATTCGAAAAAAAAACTGCAATTAAATGAAACATCCTTTCAACTCTTTTCGACTCCTTTCGACTCTGAGTCGATAGAAGATTCGAAAAAAAACCTCCAATTAAATGAAGCATCCTTTCAACTCTTTTCGACTCCTTTCGACTCTGAGTCGATAGAAGATTCGAAAAACTAACGAATCTCAACGATCGTATACAATCACCGAAACAGAGCGAAACACTGAATCAGTAAAGATTCGTTGCTGCACCAACTCAGTGACCAACTCACCCACACCCATTCATTTGCTGTTTCAAATCATCTATCGACTCAGAGTCGAAAAGAGTCGTAAAGAGTCGAAAAGAGTTGAAAGAGTAAGGGAAAATAAGTTTTCCTTCCCTTCGAACTTGGAATGTATTTCCCCACAGTTGAGGGCTTGAGATTCGAATCAGTAGAGAGTGAGTGTAAAGACTGAGCCACTCAGTACCAAGATTCGAATCACTGATTCGACTCATCGAATCATTGGCCATCTCTAGAGAGCAGAAAGTTGGCTTTTGAATTCATTTAGTTATTCTGCATGCTTGAGAATGCACACTGCTTCGAATTTAAATATGCTCACAATACGAAGGCCTTACGAAAGCAATTTTTGTGACAGTTTATCGTTCGTATTTAGAATAATTAATGTTTTATTTTCTTAATAGTATCACCTAAATTTAACAGATGATTTTGCAAGTCAAGCTGGTGAAAGTAAAACATTACTAGAGCAGCCAGTATAAAAATAAATGCATGCTTTTCAGTGTTATTGTATTTTGGTAAAGTTTAAAATTTTAAAGCATACAATTTTCGCCCCCCCCCCTCCGAAACTGATCTTAACATAGCATTAATGTTTATTTACTATAGAAGATTTCTCAAATACTTGTTCTATAAATCAGTTCCAAATACATTTAATTATTTTTATCCAATTGTCCAATAGAAATTTTTTCAAAGAATTCTAACTTTTTTTTTTAATTACGAGATTTTTTTTTTTTTTTTGTATATAGGGTTGGGGTGGTGGTAATATTGAAAAATACACCCTCTCAAAAAGTGTTCACGTATGAGAAAAACTTCTTTATTCATATTTCGATAATACATGCAGCTCAAATACAAAAAGTTGCTATAATAAGCTATGCAATCTACTTCCTACAATGAATAACATTCTTTAATGAGGGGTATATGGCAAAACTGACTTGTGCTCAAATGGTTTTTTGAGAGTGTGTACCTTTCCCCATTAAATTGTTTATTATTTTTTTTTTTCTATTTGAGATATATTTTAAGAACATCAGTGTTTCTAATGAAGTTTTGGGATCTTTCAAGTACATTAATATGAGCAAACCTTTTTGTTTTAGCTCTATACAAACTTTTCCGTTAACAATAGTGTAAAACTTTGTTCTAGATTCCTTTACATGAAGCATTTATATTTATACTGATATGTATTACTAGATTTCCAGAGAACTGGATTATATAAAAAAGAATACATATTTTTTTTCGGATAATTGAATAATTTATTTATAGAATAAATTTAGAGGCTTAATCAGGTCAATTTTATTTTTTTATTGGTTTAATTTTCAACATAGAATTCGATGTTTTGAATTTTCACAGCTCCCCAGAATTCTTTGATTCGACATGTTTAAATTGGTTTGAGAAGAGGACAAAAAATTTAATGTATTTGCAAAAATACTCTGCTAGCAATTACTTTTCAAAGGTCTCCTTGAAAGTTCCCTTTCAGTTCATAATTTAAAGTCTAGCAAGATATTTGCATAGGTCTAATGTTGAATTTTTACTAAGAAGGGACTGTAATTATAAATAAATCACTGAAATTTTTTACAGTTCCATGAAGCTCATGCAAAACATGTAATACCTAGTTTTTCTAGCTTTCGAAAAAAAAAAAAAAAAAAGCTGTAATACTAGGCACGTAGAGATATATGCCTTCTGTCATTGGCTGCCTTCCTTGTCGAAAAATATAAGTTAGAAATCTTTTTAAAACTTATCAATCAATTAAAATAATAGGATAAAAATTTTAAAAATATACAAATCCAAATTACCAAATCAAAGAAGTGACAGACGACAATAATACGAGAATCAAACCGAAACTTTTTTGCTAGCGCATGCGCAACAATGATACGAAAATCAAACCGAAACTTTTTGCTGTGCGCTCTGCTGAGTTAGTTAAAGCGTATGCGCGCGTTATTCTCCATTGACCACAATAGCGGTGGATATTTGAAATACGCCTCCCGCGTGGAGGGAAAATAATGTGACTATGACGCGCCTATTCTAAATACACAGAGTATAATATTATTTGCTAAAATTACAAGCATCTTCTGAAGTTCCATTAAAATGTTCAGTAATTATGGATAAATACTTTCGATTTTATTCCAATTTACTTATTTCTCCTAGCAGCTGGATTATTTTCAAGATCAACGATTTCTATGAAAGTTTCTAAGAAAGTTATTACTCTTCTAGTACAAAATAATAATAATTCAGAGTTTACTAAGGGAATAAGCGTAATGCCAATTTAAAGGAGTACGTTTACAATCATTAATAATTTAAATTCATAATTGTTGGGGAAAAATTGTTGGTAATATTTACTTTGGTAACGAAATAAATAATTATGTACACATAGATGTACATCTTATCTGCTCATCATAGATGCTCTTAAAAAAATTAAAAAAAAACTAGTCTTTTTCAATAGAAGCTGGTGGTTTTAGAAATTAATATGTTTTAATGTTTACATAAAATGTTACTATACAGAAATTGGGCCATTAAATATGTAAACCTTGGCACTTTTGGACGTTCTAAGTTTCAATGTCTATGATCAACAACTCTTCTCTACCTATTATTCATTATGATAACTAGTTTTCAATTATAATAAACAGTACATATAATTTATACGACGAACTAGTCTAGTATTGATCATTTCGATTAATTTAATTGGCAGTAATGATGATCTAAGATGAACCTGATTAACAGTTATGATTATTCATCTATCATAAACAAGGGCAGCAATGATTATCTACGATGAACAAGATTCACAGAAATGATTGTCTATATCAAAAATAGATTAGTAGTAATCATCTAATTAACAGCAAAATTAGCATTTTGGGTAAACACAAATAAAAGTTAACATACAAATTTCACTAGGTAACATTTCATTAATAACATTGATACTATACTATAAAATTTCATAGTTTTTAAATCATATTTATTTCAATTAGGTTTCTGAAAAGCGCTTGCAAACCGTCAAACATAATTCAAAAATATTTTTAACCGATTCCAAAATTATTAATTGCTGAACTAAATTAGACAAATATATACGAATCGTCAGACATACCTACATTTAGTTCCACAACTAGAGTTTACATCACTCTGGGTAAACCTTATTTAAGGCAAACCTTCCCATGTATCATACCCGATTTGGGTACCTTCTTTAGTACGCCACCCGGGGCACGTGTCCCCGTTTGCACTCACCTAGTTGGGGAGTCTTCAATTCATCTAATACTTCAACGTATAAATTTCTTGTTAAATAAAGCTGGATTTCTTTTTGTTGCATGTATATTTAAAATGAAGAAAAACGTTCCCTAAAATGAGTCATTTTTCTTCTAATCTTTTTACGACCTAAAAATCTGAGAGCGTTTGATTTATTTCTACCACTAATAAAATTCATCTTACTCCGGTTACTCGATTTTCCCGTGTTTATTTTGGTCTTTGGGCGCAATTTTGTATGTTTCCCGAGTCTTTTAGATGTACTTTTCTTGTACATTTTCTATTGCTTTTTCTTTTCTTCCATGTATGTCTTTTTTTGTGCCAATCACTCTTGTGTTTCCAGTTATTTATCTTACCTATTACATGTTACAAGTCGGGCATGTTTACATACAGATATTTATTTATTTCCTTATATGGGCTAGAACTGGAAATAACGAAGTAGTTTTGCACAACATTAAAGGTATTTCTCAGCTATTGCGGCATTTTTGCACAAATACTACTTTTAAATAGCCTTTTAGATAAATAACATATTTCATGATGAAATTATTTAGTTTTTTCTTCATTATCATCATAAATTTACTTTAACTATAGTAATAGTTTCTAGAGTTTGCACATAGTTTAACTCATTAATAATAGCTGATTATAAATAAAACTGTTTTTTTAATCTATACAAAGTTATTTAATTTACAATATTATCGCATCCACATAATTATAAGATAAGCCATGTATTTAAGTAGTAGAACTGTTTGATATTCAGTGCATGGTTCGTTATAAATTTCATTTCAGTCGCATTCGATTAAATCTACTAGTCATCGTTACACACCAAGATATCTTTATAAATTTAATACATCTACATATAATTAAAATTTCCTCAATCAACTTAACATTGCGATTGCAGTTTTACCTTTTCAATGATTTTTTTTCATTTAAGTACAATAGATTTACAGAGATTTTTCAGCTGAAGAAATGATTTGGTTTAGATATTAAATGACAAATGATTTCCCTTGTAGTATCCAAATTGAAACACTTCATAAAGAGATTTAAAAATCAATATTTCATACATATTTCTTTTTTTCTTACATTTAAATTCATTCCAAGAACAAATTCCTCGGCATAATTATCTATTTAATGGGTATAACAAATCTTTTTCAAACTAACGTGCTGCAAAATATATAAGGGGATTCATTATTTCTGATAGCATTGCAAATGCATTCAGCCATTCGTTTTAATTAATTTAATTCCTTTCACTTTAGCTCCTAAAACCTTATTTTATCTCCTTTGTGGGAATAAAAAAGTCTGATTACGATCTTAATAGAATGGTTTGATGGAGATTTTAGTTAATGGAAGATTATTATAAAGACGAACCAAAATTTCATTTCGACATTAAAAAGAAATTAGAACAGTCACTTGCACAAATTCAATCGTAATACATTGTTAGTTACATAACTGCTCGTTAATTTTAGAACAGGCAAAATTTAGTTTTAATAATTTAGATATTATTTATTTATAAATTTTGCTAATAATCGTAAAGTAAACTAGAGATTTTACGCATTAAAGCTTATTGATTTCTTCTAGAAGGAGGAAGAGTTTTTATTCAATTACTACTTTAGTAAATGATCTTTCATATGTACGTAAATATGTATATTTATCTTTTAAAAGAAAGTAGAATATTACATTTTTAAAGTGGGGTTGAATACGAGACAAGACGCGACAAAGATTTTCTGGGTTTATCAGAGAAGAAAGAAACGTTTCTATCATAACCTATAGGAATTTCACTGGACGAGACAAAGCTTTGGAGCTGTTTTGCGAGACGAGACGTGCCTAATTTCTGTCTCGCGTCCGTCTCTATTTGAGAGGCCAATATTTTTTGTAAATGTAGAAGATGTCTATATCCTAGTTAAGACAGAATCAATATAGGTTGCAGTAAATGAACATCTACGTTATAAAAGGACCAGTTGTTCAAGTAAATAGGTGTCTGACTTTAATCAGCTACCGTATATTGTAGTTACAAAATAATTGAAAATTTAAGGAATTTAAAATTTGTTATGCATACTCTTTCAATGATACTCAAAATAGTTCAACTTAATCTTGGAAAATTGTGTAGCTATTAATATTCATACAAAAATCGTTAATAATTATATTCCTAGCCATAGTTTCTAGCGACAGTTATAGTATTACAGCGTTAAGGATATTCACAAATTCCTTGGTAAATGAGAAAGTGTAAAAACTAACACACGTCCCAGAAGGGCGTTTCACGTGCAATGCATGATATCATTAACATCACTTAAGCAAATTTAAACCAAGGTTATCTGATGGTCTCAGGTAATTAACGTAAGAAAAATTGTTACTATAATATTATTACAAGGGCATTAATAATTTTATTTCTCAGATAAACTTTTCTTTACCAAACTCCCAGATGCGTATTAAAAAATTAAGTTTTTATGTTCCTTTAATTTGGGGTAGTAATGAACGTCCCTAAATAGCTTGGAAATTTCTTTAAAAACTCTGTAAGGTAGGGGAGTTAAAGGTGGCTATAGTTAAGATTTGTGGGGGTTTCATAATTTTTTGGTCAGGTGTGTACAACTGTTTTTTTTTTCTAAAACCATAATTTTTTGGTCAGGTGTGTACAACTGATTTTTTTTTTTCTAAAACCATCAAGTATACTTTTCTTGTGACCTTCTTGTGGTCCAAGTTAGTTTATGGGCAACCTTTGGTGAATGTTGTTCCAAAGGTGACCCACCGATATATTGATTCAAACTTTAAGGTATGAAATAAATGCTAGGGAAATTATTTTTTACTTCTACAACAGTATTACATTGTAATTAAATACTTTCTTTTAATTAAACAAAGAAATAAAAAAATATTACACAATAAATATTTCTACGCAATATACCTTTCTTTCCATCCTTGAATACTTAAATGTAAAATATAACTTTTCTTGTTATGCATTTAATAATAGATGGTAGGAAGATTTTTTACTTACCTAAGCAGAAATTCTGAAATTTACCCTTACTACAATGATTTTTATATTTGTTTCTGAACGTGGTCCAACATCTAGGCCACTTTGAGGACATAAGTATTGATTGGCGTTTGCCCGATATAAACCTACTGCTCTGAAGATATCATTAAAATTGAAATAAATGTGGTTAAAGAGAAAGAAATAAGCTTTCAGAAAATGAATAAAAATTGAAAGTTCAATAATTTAAGCAAATGTAAATTTATTTATCAACTTTCCCGTTTACTAGAGCCAGGGGGGGATATCGGGATATATCCCCCCCGCCGAAATGTATGGATTAGTGATGAAATTCCGTCTATTTACACATATAAGATCATATCCCCCCCGAAACATTTTCCAGGCGCATATCCCCCCCCGAAAGGTTTTCCTGGCTACGCGCCTGATTAGAGCTACTACTCCTCAAATGTGAAATCATTGCATTCTGTAGCGCCCAATCAAGGAACATGTCTTCAAATTCTGCCACTTACTGCAGAAAGCAGATATATGATTTGTAAAGCAGTAGCATCACTTTATTATTTAAAAATAAATTTAATTACATTTTTGTTGGGTAGTCTATGGCACGTAGACTGGCCACATTTGACTGACTTTTTTCTCAACCTTACAACAAAAGCGAAAAAGAATCTTAAGTGAAATGCATCTCTTACCACAGTGATGAACAACTGCAGTTTAAAAGCGTAGAGTTATTTTTTTTCTTACGCAAAGCAATTTTCAAATTAAAATTGTATGAGAACTTATTTAACAGCAAAAATATGTAACATTGTTAAAGATTTGAAACTGATATACTTCTCTGGATATCAGTCTCTAATTCGGATTCACATTGTTGTTACTGTTTGTTGGAACATGTATTCGGATTTGTGAGCTTGTTCACGAGGAACCGCTTAAACATCCAGGTCAAATAAAGGACAAACACAAGGGGGGGGCAAATGCCATGGGGGAGGACTTTTCTGGGTATCTAGCGCGTATTCACGTTACATCTCGAGAAAACCACCCAGAACTCCAGACCGCTATACCGACTGCGCCGCTTTAAAAATCGCCGCAATTTGCAGTCATGGGTCTCTTGGAGTCATGCACAAGTTTCAACGCTCGCAAAAGAGCTAGATGAAAACTAAAGTGAAAAAATTAGCGATAAACGCATCAGTTAAGGAATTTGAAGACACTTAATTATTAAAACTACATTAATTGGCAACCCATAGTATATAAACAAGTAACGGAATGCTGTACTTACAAGTTGTTCCAAATCGCTATTTTTATTCTAAATTACGATTGCCTCAGAAATGTTCCAAATCGTCATAGTAATTGCATATGTTTCATTATTATGTCAAGATAGATTTCCACGGCAAACACGGCACAGTCGAGGATTAAGGCGCACTTAAGTCAAAGTTTGTTTATTTATGATCAATCGAACTTGTTGTAGGCTTGACATAAACGCTCACAATACTGTAGAATCATGTAATTGTACCTCCTATGTGTGCCATCATATTTTCAAGAAGTTAACTTTGCAAAGAAACCTATAATTACATATTTCGAATTGTGGCATAGCATCCATCATTTCGCCGGTAATATATTGTTTTTAAGACTATATTACCTAAAAGAACGCCCTATTTGATCGGCACTTGACGCCGTATATTTATATTTCTGTGAACGACAAGCTGAAAGAGGTTGTACATAATATTATCATTGCTACTGCATGTGATTAGCATTTCTGTAAAATTTTACTTCTGAAATCTTCGCTTTTAAATTTGCAGAGTAAGCCAGTATATAATTAAATAATTTTGCTGTGCTTCCAAAATCACCCACTTTTAATAAAATTATTTCATTTGCATACCAAAAAATATTTTTTACAGAGTTGTACTATCAACTAGATATTTACCAAAGCAATAAGATATTTATTAGCTGTCTATACTATTTAAATAAATTAATTAAACTTATTATTTAAACAAATCTGATTTAATTATTTTTCAAAAATATAACTTTATTTTAAAAATATAATTTTAATTGTAAAAAAATCATACTTAAATAAAAAACGATTATTTTGATTTAAAAAATAACGATTTTTTTTACACCCAGGGACATAGGTACTCTAAAAGATTGTTAAAAAGTGTAATCATATTTTAAAAGCAGTTTTCATCAAATTAAGTACAGATGCTTCAATAAAGGTTTACTGAATAGAAAATATATAAAATTCGAAGTTTCTAAATGTGTTAAATATCTTATACGTTTACTTTAGTGAAAGTGCTAAATAAACATAGACAAATATTTATTTATTGTTCAGTTTAACGGTGGATGAATAAATTTTCCATGATAATTTTCTAGCTCAATTCTCCAGATGAATACATATTTTAATAGAACTTATCTTAAAACTCCTACACCTGAGTTAGCTTCTGCAAATTATGTACAAATCATTTTATCCCCGAGTTAATTAAAAACATTGCCGCACAATTTAGATAAAGTGCTTTCACATTTTCTTTTGCTCCATCATGTAAAAGTATTTAAAACAACACATTCCCCAGGAGAGCTTTCTGGTTTATTCTACAATATAATTAACATGTCTTATCGTGATTTTAAACCAAGTTTCTCAATATGTTTAAGTAATTAGTATGAGAAAAAAATATGTATAACGCAGGAATAAGTAAATTTCCTTCGTAGATAAAAGTTTAATTAGCAGACCCTTAAGCGCAGGTTAAACAAAACAGTGTCTGCGTTTGAAAAATTAAGGGTAATAAACTATTTTATATCTTTTGTGTTTTCAAAAGTATTAAATACTAACTATTGAGCTAGCTAAGAGTTAGTGAATTTCAGCTGAATTAAATACGTAAAAAATATAACTACTGGAAGATTAATTTAAAAAGCACGATCGAAGAATCATGTAATATTTTTTCTTACTTCTTATTCTACCAATATTACAAATTATTCACTTTCGCTTTGATGTGTGTATAAATTTTACTTCTAATTCATTAATATAAAACTACGAAAAAGTTACTTTTTAAATGAAGTCTTACCATTTAAGCATTGAAACTTTTTATACTGGTTTTACTCATGAAAGTCTTAAAATTTTTCAGAAGAAATTTCCATATTTATTTTTGCATTTACATAGAATAAAAGATAAAAAATTTAGTAAATATCACATAAATGGGAGTAATAAAATGTATGCTAAAAGTAGAAAAATATAATTTAGAATGACGTTTTAGCTTAATGTGGCTAATTAGATTTTAATTATGAAAAATGGCAAGGGATGATTCTAATACCCGACTTTGAAGACCAGCTGGATTTCAATTTTTATGAATAATCACAGTTTGTTTTCATCGACTTGATTTTAAGGTTGCTTTTGTCGATATTAAAATCTGCCAAATTGTCACTGCATTTAGATTCTACTTTATGTTGTCTGTAATGAGGACTATGTTTTGAGGATATCAATTTTGTCATAACAAAAGATTAATTTCGCAGAACGAACGAATTTAAATACATAAAATTATTATTTTCCACTGCAAATGATTATGACCTAATTTCAACTACGTTCCACAGAAAGAAATCTCGTCGCGTCCTGGAGGAAAAAAGAAAAGAAGTTTCCGTGCTTCTTTTAATTTATTTTTTTTCTGTTAACTACTAATACTTCTTCTTAAGAATTTATTTAGAATACTTTAATTCATATTTATATCTATCTACATATTGTTTTAAATTTAAAATACGGCGAAATGAATCTAAATGTTTGTTCATCATTTGACAGAAGATCAAAAACAGAATTACGGATGCAAGAGTTTTTTTTAAATTATTTTATGAAAATTTTCGTTGTGTTAATTTGATTTTCTATGTTTTAAAATTTCTTCTAAAAATCTAAAAAATAAGCTATGTATAGAGAAAACTGGTTTTTTAAAAGTTCATCCAATGATGTTTAACGATGATGAGGGAAGGACAGCCTGTATCATCTTAAATCACCACCATCACTTTAAAATAAACTTACTCCATGTAAACAAGTAAAGAGTCCTTTATTAATTTAACAGATTTAAAATATAACATGAAACTTAACGACAAAACACATCAGTTACAAAAAAAAAACAGGCCTAGGCTTTAAAAAAGAAAATAACTGCCGAAGCAGATCTCTTCCCAACAACTGTTGCTCTGGGACTGTTGCGCTTCCCAACAACGTGTTTTTGTTTGGTGTAAATGTTCTTGAGGTTTTCGGTCCTTATGGAACAAGCACAATACACAAGTATCGAGACTTTTACGACAAGTGACTGTCTCAGTTGTCCAGTACCCTAATGGTACAAAATAATAAGATATAAAAAGACAGACTTAAAGAAGAGAAAGATACAAAAAAATGAGGAAAAAATCTTTAATTAAGTGCCGCTGCTCTGTTTTGTCTGTTTGTTTTGTTTGAGTAACATGTATTTCGAAAGTGTGTGCTCGGCCCGAACCCGCTTATAAATCCACGTCAGATGGACAACACAAGGGGTGTGCCTTCCGTGAAGGTCTTTCTAAAGGGTCGTAAACCGTATTTACGCTAACTTTTGGAGAAAACCATGGAAACTCAGAATGGCTAGGTCGGCGGATGAGACCTGGTTTTGACCTAGGCACCTTCCGTCTCCCAGCTCAGAGCGCTATGCGCTCGACCGCTAAGTGAGACGACAAGTAGAATCACTATCCGAAATTCCGCTCCAGACTGTAGGGCTTCAGGCACTGCAGATGAAAATATCATTCTACTGTTCACGTAGTTCCGCCAGTCTCAATTTAAAAAAGTGCAATATATGAAAATTTTGCAAAAGTCGCATAAAAAACAAAAAAATTTCTAAGTCGATTAAAAAAAATCGTTTCGAAGGACCTGTCTTAGAGAATTTCTGTACTGGAATATTCTTATTTGGTTGTCCCAGAACGGTCCTATTCGGGGATATGAAACGAGACAGACAGACAAACTTAAAGCTTACGTCCTGCTTTATTTGTATAGATCAGTGGTTCCCAAACTTTTTCTCATTGGAATTCTCTTCTAAATTCCGATATAAATTGGCGAATTCCTTTTGTAGTAGTTGCGAATTTCTTTGTTTTTTGTTAATCGGTTAGAAGACAGAGATGGAAACAACACTATGCTATAATATACATAATTATTATTTGTTTCTTTGTGTTTTTCTCTGTTACATACACATAGATTTTAATAAAATAAAATCCGAAAATTAAAATGTTTAATTAAAACTCACTCATCTTTCATTTTTATTCTACACCTGAAAACAAATTCCTTTCCCTGTTAATTGGTCACATTTTAGCATATTACATGTGAAGTACAGTAACGGTCTTGTAATACTTATTTGATGAGAAATATTTCTTATAATAAAATATAAGTTCCATTAAAAGTACATAAATAAACGCTCTATCAAATTTTCTAAATATACAGAAAGGCACATAGTATCTTACAGCATATTGTAATTTATTTGCGATTTATTTTGTAATTAAAGGAAATATTCATAAAAATAATTATTAAGTTCATTCAAAACTTAATTTCAAAAATTTCCCCAATTCTTCCTTCGGATAAACTGATTCAATTAAAAGGCGTTATTTCACAAATATGCCTTTAAAAATAAAACCACTTTATTTGTATTATGCGTTAATTCCGTCCTATTTCTGCTAATGTATTCATCTTAAAATTCCGATTATCGTTTCACTATGTTGTATCTTTATCACATAACAATAAATATTTAAAGCGTTTCCCTTAAGTGCCACCCGAACCTGTTCGCACTAAGAACGCTTTGCGTGAATTCCATTTGAATTAAAGTGTTTCATTATTGATTGAATTATTGAAATTAATCTAATAAATAGTACTCTGATCATTCGCAGTGTTACATGTTTGAATTTATAATTGCTACCGGCTATATTTTCTATATGCATGCACGTTAGAATAAATATATTCGGATAATTGACAGTATTTCTCCATGTCTTATTCAAAATAATTGCGATTTATTTTGTAAAGTGTAGTAAAGTTAAGGTGCCCCATTAAAGCTGTGCAGACAGCAGAAAGTGTGCATTGACGATTTAAGTAGTATAGTTTATGTTCCGTTATATAAATAAGACCGTAAATTCTCAGTTATAAAGATAGATTTTTAATAATTCTCTAGAATTTTGCTCACTGCAAAATATTTGTCCATTTCAGTGACCTTATTTGATTTTTTTAAATTAATCAGGTCATTTCTGCATTCAAATCCTATTCAATTTGTAGTGCCTATCTTTTCGGTACAGTACAAACCTCGTACATTACAGCTTTTGGTGCTTGTTGAATATTCAATAATTTATAAGGAAAATGTAGGGTTCCCATTAGAAAAAAAATTGGGGGAGATTTCTCACCCATACAAAAGTTTTGAGTAAGATTTCTGAAAGTTAAGTGAGAACATAAATATTGTTTAACATCATTTTATTTATTTATAGTACATTATTTCAATAACACCGATTTTTCCGTTTATTAAAAAATTTTACAGCTTGATCATATGGAAAACTTTCTAAATTGATATTTTCATCAGCTATTCTAATAAGATTGTTTATTTTCACTTGAATTGTTAAGGGATAGTCAAAGTTAATGAATATTCAAATTTATTCAAAGAATCACATCCAGTTTATCTAAGCAAAAGAATTATTAACTATAATATTTTATCTAGTATAATAAAATTATATAAAATAACTTAATATTTATATAATATATTTATATAAATATTAAATTATATCTTCTTATAAATAAAAATGAAATTCTGTTTGATTGTTTGTTTGTTTGTTTGTGGAGTTGAGTTGTATACAAATCCCCAAAAATGGACCTATCAGCCTGAAATTTTGCACAGATATGTAAAATAATATAGAATAAATCATAGTCCACTTTAAAACTGTGAAAGTCCACCCGTTCCCGGAATTTAAGAGATTTTTTATGTTCTCCATGCAAAAACCTTTCCGTAATTGTAACCCCTGTAGTGAAAAAAGTGTGAAATAAGGATCGTGGTTGATATGTGTGGCGATTTTGTCGAATAAGATGTTTTAAATTCTCAAAGTAAAAATAAAAGAATAATAATGATTTTTTTTTGTTAGTTTATATTCGTAAGGTTATTTTTTAAAAATTATTATATCGTGTGCATGGGAAAACAGAGCAGGAATGAAATGTTTTATACGCAAAACAATAAGAATTGAAGATTTTCGAGGCTAATATGTAATTTTTTTTTAGTTTGGCAAAAAAATAAAATGGGCCAAATGCTGATTTTGAGAAAGTGAGTTCTAGCGGTTTGCACAGTTTTCGGCTTGGCGCAATTTATTGAGAGCTTAAGGAAATAGATTTTTGAAAGCAAGTGCAAACATTTTATTAGAATACAGCGTTAAATTTTAATGATCCGTGAAGAAATAATGCAAGTAGTGTAAAAAGGACAGTTCTGCCCATGCGGATCCCATGTTAATTCTGCGGATCTGTTCGGATGTGTTCCCTATGCTGAGCGGGGAAGGGGGCGTGGTCGGAATGGATGTTGAGAGAGGAAGTTGACCGGATGTTCAAAGGATTGATAAGAATTTTTTTTCCTTTTTTTTCAAATAAGGGGACTTGTAATTTTTTCAGATTGAATGATACATTCATTGTCACTTGAAAAATAAGGGATTCATTTAGTATCAAAATAAGGGACTTTGTTATATTTTAAATAAGCTATACTTTATGAATTAAACCTGAAATAAAAAATATTATTATTGTAATTAAATGAGGACCCACCAGCCACCCGGTAGAACATCTACCGCCTCATTTCAAATAAAAATTTTTACTGTGCCTTTCCCCATCACGCTAGCCTCGCATGAATGGAGACAGGGCGTAGCACAGAGGATGCGTTGTTGTTTTTGTTTCTTTAAATAATAATTAACTATGTGGAGCAAAGAAATGAACAACATCCCCAGGAGGATTTAGTTTTTCTTTACCATTTAGTAATAGAACCAATGCAAATTGAATAAATGTTGCTTAATACATACTTCTAATGTTTAGCTAATTTTTTGTATACCGTTTAAGATTATAGCATATATTTAATAAGTAACAGTTTACTAGAATATTAAAGTAGGGTTTAGATACCATACATTTTCTACAAATTTCTTCTACTGTTAGGGAAGTGAGAAAATTATACCATAGAACGATTTTAGTACCTATAGTTTTTACAAATAATGATTTAGATAGTGTATGAACTTTTTTATCTAAACATTTTTTTTTTCTTCAGAGATTTTTACCCAAGTTTTAATTTTAAGTTAAATAATGTTACAACAAATATTTTTTTAATCAAGAGTTAATTTATTTTTATTTTTATTTTTTAACCACGTTTTAATTTTAAGTTAAATAATTTTACAACAAATATTTTTTTAATCAAGAGTTAATTAATTTTTATTTTTTTAACCAAGTTTTAATTTTAAGTTATATAATTTTACAACAAATATTTTTTTAATCAAATGTTTTTAATTTATCAAGAAAAAATTTTAATCAAGTGTTTTTAATTTATCAAGAAAAAAAAATTAATCAAGTGTTTTAATTTTTAGCTAATTTTTTTGTATATCCTATTTTTGTTAAGTAGCCGTTTAACATTAAAGTAAGGTTTAGGATACCCATACATTTTCTACAAATTTAATCTACTGTTAGGCAAGTGAGAAAATTATACCATAGAAAGATTTTTACAAATAATGATATAGTCTTATTTTCTATTGCGAGAAAACCACTTTAACCATATATCCCAAAAAACTCAAGTTTTTGTATACGAAATGTATGAATACTCAAAGTATTTATCCGTGAATACGCGTTAGAACCCCTTAGAAAGTCCTCCTACCAAGGCACCCCTCATCCTAGGCAGATACCCCCGCGTGCAGGTTTGCCTTAAAACACAAACAAACAAAGTATTTATCTAAACATTTTTTCTTACCAACACATTTCTGATAGATTTTAGACAGCGATTATACTAGTTTATATTTTCTATAGATCAATTAGAGAAAAAATTACATTTTTAGTAATCCTACAAAACTTTTTTACTGTATATCCCAAGTAGAGTAACTTGATTTATAGAATTTCAATACGATACGAGTTAGATTGTTTATGTGCAACACTAATTTCAGTTTGACTATGAAAGCATAATTTTATACATGAATCAACCTTTTGAGGGTTTTTATTGATGCACTTAGCATATTTTATAGAAAGGTGAGTTTAACTAGCACAAACTTTTAGACTAGATAGTACTATTGTTAGAAAGTTGAACTATTGGAAATAAAAATTGAAGATCCGTTTTAGCACAGTTGTATACTGCATGTACATAAATATCTTTCAACTACTTACATAGTTTAAATCGCAAAGAGTTATCATTACTTGAACTAAAAAATACAAGGTTTTTACTTACGTGAAGGGATATCATGTTAAATCTTCTAGTCTCTCTCGGCAAATTTCTTGTATCACCAGGCTAGCAAGTCCGGAAAATAGAGTAATGATTTAAAATACATAAACCCTACTTCCCGGTCCAACTAGCACATTTTCATTAATTCTTAATACCATCATATGCTGAAATATGTATATTATTTTGACACTAAAAACAAAATAACACATTCGAAGATATTAAACGCTTTAAAAGTAATTTTTTTTCTTATAACAATTTAACAGATTCACAACACTATTTTATGTAGGATGAAATTAGTTAGCAAGCGAAAATTTAATCTTAATTAGAATTTACTGAAATACAGATACCATACAGACTTTATTTTCTATTAGGAGAAATCCCTCAAACCCCAGTTTTTGTATACAAACTGCATAAAGTACTTCTACCGATAATGCCTATTGCTATTAGTTACACTGGATTACCCACTTAAAATTTTGCAAAACACCAAAATACAGGAAAACATACATTAACAGTAACTAAAAAAAAAAATCATACTTAAAATTACAACTTAAAATCATACTTAAAACTACAACACATCAAAAGTGCAAACTATAATTACCACATAATTATTTTCAATTAAAGCAAATTGAAAAAATGTAAGAAAGAGCTAATATGCCTGAAGCCTTAAGTATATCAGGCAAATCAAATTAGAATTACGGTATCAACTTATATGTAACTAAAATAATAGATAATGTTACACTTACCTTAGACTTGTACACGCGAGAGATGAAAAATAATAATAAAAATACTTAAATAATTCGCAAATATATCCAGTGCAGAAACATCCACGCGGTAAGGTGCTAGTACAACTGAACTGATAAGATAAGAAATGCCTACACGTGATATGCGGAAGTGCGTTCATATCGGGGAAACCGATAACACTGGGCTAGTTTACAAATACGATAAACCCGAGGAGTTAAGGGAATACAAGACAGAATTGGGGACACGTGTTTCATTCTGCGTTCAAAAATGGGGACTAATGGATTAAGATCATGTTAGATTAAAGCCATTTCAATAAACATCTATTCTTTTTGTAAACATCGGCATTATATCCTAAATTAAAATATTAAAGTTAAGCTACAACGATTAATATATTTTACGTAGTTTAGGAAAATAATGAATCATTAAATTAATTTCTGTGAAACAATTAGCAAAGATCATTATACTAAAACATTAAAGCAAATTATTTTTGCTCAGTTTTGATAAATAACAGTAATAAACTATAGGCATTGCAGATGAAAGAGTATTCACGTATAAAATAGGTATTTAGTACTGAAAAACAGGATCTAATTTTAACAAATGCATTGGAATTTTGTATAGGATATCTATTGAACACGTATTAAATACATTATGATTATTCTAATATAAAAAACGGGGTTAAGATTCTTTACTTGTGATCAAAGACACCCATTTTTTTTATATACTTAAATTTTATAGACATCCTTTTAATAAATTCACAAACTAAAATTATTGTTTAAAACAATATTTACAATAATAAACTAAAATTTTTATTTAATAAAGTCATAAACTAAAATTAATAATGAAAACTTGCTAATAAATTAAACATATCAAAATTTTTACACTCAGTTTTTTTATAGACTTAAATTTTACAAAGACATCCTTTTAATAAATTCATAAACTAAAACAATTTTTACAATAATAAACTAAAATTTTTATTTAATAAAGTCATAAACTGAAATTATTAATGAAAACTTGCTAATGAATTAAACTTATTACTCTAAAAGATAGCTAATCACAACATATATCAGAAAAAATATAAGCAATTATAATACCTGAAAAACACCGGACAACACTCTTGTTACATGCGGACAAAACATCTGTTTGCACGGCTAAAGAATTCTTAGGTATCCGTTGCAGGAGAACTTACCTACGCCCAACCTACAAACTCTACAAATTTAACGGCAACTGGTTTTCTCTTATCAGGTATCACAGATCAGATAAGAGATGAGGAAGTGACATGGGCAGAAGACACCTGATAGTGACGTGTGCAAATCTGTGTTGATTTAATATCCGCTAGGTTCGTTGACAGGATGTACATTTAGTGGCAACTCTCTGTAACAGGCTAAGACAAGTTAGATGATGCAATATCTACAGGGTTGAGGAAGTTTTAAGGTAGAGGGCGCTTGGGTAATCACGTGATTTTTTAAAGAACCAGTATAGAGACATTTTAGTTAGATAAAGTGGCCAGGTGTGTGTTGCGAGACTCCCTTTGCACTGTGTGCGCCTATACTTAAGACGTGTGTTTTAATTGATTTTTCCGCCGAGTTTCAAAAATGTGTTTGCTTGAATACACTCCCGAGTTTTATACTCAAAGTGATGCTGATGTGTTGCTGCAAGAAATAATACAATTGCCTTTAGATGTAAAGCCTCTGCAAAGTATTGAAAAGAAAATTTCCCCCGAGTTTTATACTGAAAGTGATGTTGACGTGCTACAGCAAGAATTGTTTCAATTACCCCTGCAAAGTAGTGAAAAGAAAATTTCCTCGACCCGTAAAGTAATTACTTTTGCTGATGAAGGAATCAATTACAGTTTACCTGGAGCAACAGTCTCTGTTTACTCTTGGATACCCATTTTGCAAAAAATACGTGAAGATCTACAGAAAGTGACAAATTATGAATTTAATATGGTGCAAGTGAACTTTGGCTCTGAAGAACAACCTAAAATTGAAGACGGTAACTACGAAGATTTTAATCTGGACCTATCATCAGGTGTATGCATTCTAAGTTTTGGATCTAAACGAACTTTGGATTTTAAACCAGCGAACTGTGAAACCACTACCATTAAATTAGAACATGGTTCAATGTGTAAGATATATCCCCCAACCAACAAACTTTTAACGCATGGTATTCCTTCTGAACCTTATGTGACAGACCCGCACATTAACCTAACATTTGCCAAAATGTACATTTATGAGCCTTCCCCGAAAAGGGCAAAGTTGGACGATTGGACGGACGATCTTTACCATAGCTTATATGCTTCTGTAAATAGTACATGGCACTTGGAAAGACTTATCTACGTTTCACTTCACGATGAAAGAACTGACTTGAAGATTCACATTAGACAATTTATTCAGAATGCCCAATTAGACTATATACCAACCGGTCAGGGAGTCGTGATGAACCCTTCCACATGGATCGAATTTATTGTAAAACTATTAGATTTTAATATATGTCATAACAATAGCTCTTTTATTTGTAATAATCAATTATCTGTATTTAATGACGATGGAAAATGTATCTTACAACAAATTTACAAAACCGGAGATTCATTTACGTTAAATCCAATTTCCTTAACACTTTTAAATGATCAAGTATTAAAACTTTGTAAAATGAGAAATGAAATATTGGAATGCATTTTAAAAACGCTATATACGACGACCCTGCCTCATTTAATTTTAAAATTAAAGCCGCAAAAATGTAACCGTGAACCCCATTGTAATTATGATGAGGCGAAACAACAATTAATGGATATAGTACATCAGGAAATTTTTAAAAACATAGGCTGGGTTCAGGATCATTCTTCGCAAAGGATACATACTTGTTCGAATAGAACACATATTGAAGAGCGAGAGGGTCTTATAAGTAGTAAAGCATGGTTTACGGTTGACATGCCGTATATTGCAAGAGAGATATGCGAGAAAAAATGCACTTGTCATTATGACGGAGAATTTTTTTCAAACATTTTCATTGAAGACTATATGAAGTATCTTCAAAATGAGCTATTTAATACATTTTTTCAACCGTTTTCAGATTTTGCTAATTCCAAGGATGACAAAACATGTGTAATTATGTGATGTTATTGGTGTGTAACTAGTATTGCAATTGTAAAAAAATATATTAAAACCTCCTGATTATTTTAATGTAAATGACACCCAATGTGCTATCGCATGATGTATATCTGTTGTGCATAATTATGTAGAGCTGTAAGTTTTCTACTGCAATAAGTTTTTACGGACTTATGCATGCTTAGTTATAGAATACTCATTGAAAAGTTATTATTTTCTTAATTGTGTAAATAGTTTGTGTAATTTAAAATATATTTTTGTAAATAAATAAGTTTAAATACGAAAACTTTTCTGTGTTTTCTTTATGTGTATGTGTGTGTTGATTACTTGCAAAATAAAAATCTATGAAATTTTACTGCAGCAAAAAGTGGTAAAGTTAACATACTTGGTCAAGATTTAAGGTTCTCGTGTTGTGTTTTATACTTATCTTTTATACACTACAAGGTAAAAAGTTACAAATTTAACAACATTTATTGAAGCATGTACTATGGAAACATTAATCTACTACATAGAAATAAAATTTTCTGATTAAAATCATAAACTTAAGTGTGATAGGTAAATTGTGTTACATGAGAATTCCCAAAGTACTAATTTTTTATAAAATGAACTTAGCTAAAAAAGTAAGTTTCCATAATTTTATAACTTAATCGATTTTACAGGTTTTTCAAAAATAAAGTTAGTGAGATAAAGAAACTTAGTATTTTTAAATAAAGATTTTTTAGGTGTTCTTTAATGTAAAGATCTTACCACATTTTACTTGAAGTAACAGAATATTTTAAATCAAACACTATGTTTTTAAAACATCAGAGTATTAACTTAGCATATTTTTATAATTTTTATTAAGTAATGGGCTTGAATATTTTTATGAGAAATATCAACTAAGTGCACATGTTACACATTTTACTGATGGAGATGGTTATGCTTACAAATTTTAAATAAATATGCTCTTACTTTTATACATGTTACTTGTTCAAACTAAGTATACTTTTGATTTGTATACGTTTATGAGTTCTCATAAGTTATGAAATTATTTCTCGAAAGGAACTTAGCTATTAGAACTTTGTAAATTTTGTAGAAGTAGTATGCTTAACATGTTTTTGATATGTTCTACAATGTTATACAGAAATAATCAGTTATTTTAGCATAGATGTATAAACTTATCTTTATGTAAACCTTAACTAATTAAAAGTAATATAATTTATGTCTGTACAAAGTGAGGGACTTAGACTATTTTTCAGAATTATCAAGTAAAGGATTTTACAAAATACTTAGTAAACTGCATTAATAGATTGTAAGTTGTAATTTTTTTCTTTTAGAAGTTTTGCACATTGGTATATTTTTATGTTCTGATAAGTCGTTGAATATGTTCTTGAAATAAACTAACAGATCAATACTTTGAAAATTTTATAGAAGTGACGAACTTTGCTATTTTTCGAATGTTACGAACATGATACATTTTTTCTGAAGTGCTAGATATGTGAAAGTGTCTTTTAGAAACATTGAATTATTCAACTAGTGCATTTCAGTTACTCTTTCAAGATAAGGACTTAGAATTTTTTACAAATAGCAAGCTAGTAACTTGCTAAACATGCTTATTGCAAATAGTTTTAAATATCGATTTAAAAATTATCAAGTTGTACTACTAAAGAAATAAAAATTACTATAAATTATAGACATGCATTTAACTAACTGATTATTTCTGTACCAAACATTGAAGAACATATCAAAAACATGTTAAGCATACTACTTCTACGAAATTTACAAAGTTCTAATAGCTAAGTTCCTTTCGAGAAATAATTTCATAACTTATGAGAACTCATAAACGTATACAAATCAAAAGTATACTTAGTTTGAACAAGTAACATGTATAAAAGTAAGAGCATATTTATTTAAAATTTGTAAGCATAACCATCTCAATCAGTAAAATGTGTAACATGTGCACTTAGTTGATATTTCTCATAAAAATATTCAAGCCCATTACTTAATAAAAATTATGAAAATATGCTAAGTTAATACTCTGATGTTTTAAAAACATAGTGTTTGATTTAAAATATTCTGTTACTTCAAGTAAAATGTGGTAAGATCTTTACATTAAAGAACACCTAAAAAATCTTTATTTAAAAATACTAAGTTTCTTTATCTCACTAACTTTATTTTTGAAAAACCTGTAAAATCGATTAAGTTATAAAATTATGGAAACTAACTTTTTTAGCTAAGTTCATTTTATAAAAAATTAGTACTTTGGGAATTCTCATGTAACACAATTTACCTATCACACTTAAGTTTATGATTTTAATCAGAAAATTTTATTTCTATGTAGTAGATTAATGTTTCCATAGTACATGCTTCAATAAATGTTGTTAAATTTGTAACTTTTTACCTTGTAGTGTATAAAAGATAAGTATAAAACACAACACGAGAACCTTAAATCTTGACCAAGTATGTTAACTTTACCACTTTTTGCTGCAGTAAAATTTCATAGATTTTTATTTTGCAAGTAATCAACACACACATACACATAAAGAAAACACAGAAAAGTTTTCGTATTTAAACTTATTTATTTACAAAAATATATTTTAAATTACACAAACTATTTACACAATTAAGAAAATAATAACTTTTCAATGAGTATTCTATAACTAAGCATGCATAAGTCCGTAAAAACTTATTGCAGTAGAAAACTTACAGCTCTACATAATTATGCACAACAGATATACATCATGCGATAGCACATTGGGTGTCATTTACATTAAAATAATCAGGAGGTTTTAATATATTTTTTTACAATTGCAATACTAGTTATACACCAATAACATCACATAATTACACATGTTTTGTCATCCTTGGAATTAGCAAAATCTGAAAACGGTTGAAAAAATGTATTAAATAGCTCATTTTGAAGATACTTCATATAGTTTTCAATGAAAATGTTTGAAAAAAATTCTCCGTCATAATGACATGTGCATTTTTTCTCGCATATCTCTCTTGCAATATACGGCATGTCAACCGTAAACCATGCTTTACTACTTATAAGACCCTCTCTCTCATCAACATGTGTTCTATTCGAACAGGCATGTATCCTTTGCGAAGGATGATCCTGAACCCGGCCTATGTTTTTAAAAATTTCCTGATGTACTATATCCATTAATTGTTGTTTAGCCTCATCATAATTACAATGGGGTTCACGGTTACATTTTTGCGGCTTTAATTTTAAAATTAAATGAGGTAGGGTCGTCGTATATAGCGTTTTTAAAATGCATTCCAATATTTCATTTCTCATTTTACAAAGTTTTAATACTTGATCATTTAAAAGTGTTAAGGAAATTGGATTTAACGTAAATGAATCTCCGGTTTTGTAAATTTGTTGTAAGATACATTTTCCATCGTCATTAAATACAGATAATTGATTATTACAAATAAAAGAGCTATTGTTATGACCTATATTAAAATCTAATAGTTTTACAATAAATTCGATCCATGTGGAAGGGTTCATCACGACTCCCTGACCGGTTGGTATATAGTCTAATTGGGCATTCTGAATAAATTGTCTAATATGAATCTTCAAGTCAGTTCTTTCATCGTGAAGTGAAACGTAGATAAGTCTTTCCAAGTGCCATGTACTATTTACAGAAGCATATAAGCTATGGTAAAGATCGTCCGTCCAATCGTCCAACTTTGCCCTTTTCGGGGAAGGCTCATAAATGTACATTTTGGCAAATGTTAGGTTAATGTGCGGGTCTGTCACATAAGGTTCAGAAGGAATACCATGCGTTAAAAGTTTGTTGGTTGGGGGATATATCTTACACATTGAACCATGTTCTAATTTAATGGTAGTGGTTTCACAGTTCGCTGGTTTAAAATCCAAAGTTCGTTTAGATCCAAAACTTAGAATGCATACACCTGATGATAGGTCCAGATTAAAATCTTCGTAGTTACCGTCTTCAATTTTAGGTTGTTCTTCAGAGCCAAAGTTCACTTGCACCATATTAAATTCATAATTTGTCACTTTCTGTAGATCTTCACGTATTTTTTGCAAAATGGGTATCCAAGAGTAAACAGAGACTGTTGCTCCAGGTAAACTGTAATTGATTCCTTCATCAGCAAAAGTAATTACTTTACGGGTCGAGGAAATTTTCTTTTCACTACTTTGCAGGGGTAATTGAAACAATTCTTGCTGTAGCACGTCAACATCACTTTCAGTATAAAACTCGGGGGAAATTTTCTTTTCAATACTTTGCAGAGGCTTTACATCTAAAGGCAATTGTATTATTTCTTGCAGCAACACATCAGCATCACTTTGAGTATAAAACTCGGGAGTGTATTCAAGCAAACACATTTTTGAAACTCGGCGAAAAATCAATTAAAACACACGTCTTAAGTATAGGCGCACACAGTGCAAAGGGAGTCTCGCAACACACACCTGGCCACTTTATCTAACTAAAATGTCTCTATACTGGTTCTTTAAAAAATCACGTGATTACCCAAGCGCCCTCTACCTTAAAACTTTCTCAACCCTGTAGATATTGCATCATCTAACTTGTCTTAGCCTGTTACAGAGAGTTGCCACTAAATGTACATCCTGTCAACGAACCTAGCGGATATTAAATCAACACAGATTTGCACACGTCACTATCAGGTGTCTTCTGCCCATGTCACTTCCTTATCTCTTATCTGATCTGTGATACCTGATAAGAGAAAACCAGTTGCCGTTAAATTTGTAGAGTTTGTAGGTTGGGCGTAGGTAAGTTCTCCTGCAACGGATACCTAAGAATTCTTTAGCCGTGCAAACAGATGTTTTGTCCGCATGTAACAAGAGTGTTGTCCGGTGTTTTTCAGGTATTATAATTGCTTATATTTTTTCTGATATATGTTGTGATTAGCTATCTTTTAGAGTAATAAGTTTAATTCATTAGCAAGTTTTCATTAATAATTTCAGTTTATGACTTTATTAAATAAAAATTTTAGTTTATTATTGTAAAAATTGTTTTAGTTTATGAAAGTTTATGTATAAAAAATGAGTGTAATTTGATATGTTAATATAGCAAGTTTCATTAAATTAGTTGACTTATAATAAAATTTTAGTTTATATTGAATATGTTTAAACAAATAGTTTGATTATGGATGTCTTAAATTTAGTATAAAACAAGGTGCTTATCCAAGTAAAGAATCTTAACCCCGTTTTTTATATTAGAATAATCATAATGTATTTAATACGTGTTCAATAGATATCCTATACAAAATTCCAATGCATTTGTTAAAATTAGATCCTCTTTTTCAGTACTAAATACTTATTTTATACGTGAATACTCTTTCATCTGCAATGCCTATAGTTTATTACTGTTATTTATCAAAACTGAGCAAAAATAATTTGTTTTAATGTTTTAGTATAATGATCTTTGCTAATTGTTTCACAGAAATTAATTTAATGATTCATTATTTTCCTAAACTACGTAAAATATATTAATCGTTGTAGCTTAACTTTAATATTTTAATTTAGGATATAACGCCGATGTTTACAAAAAGAATAGATGTTTATTGAAATGGCTTTAATCTAACATGATCTTAATCCATTAGTCCCCATTTTTGAACGCAGAATGAAACACGTGTCCCCAATTCTGTCTTGTATTCCCTTAACTCCTCGGGTTTATCGTATTTGTAAGCTCAGTAAACTAGCTCAGCTCACTTCAGATATGAACGCACTTCCGCATATCACGTGTAGGCATTTCTTATCTTATCAGTTCAGTTGTACTAGCACCTTACCGCGTGGATGTTTCTGCACTGGATATATTTGCGAATTATTTAAGTATTTTTATTATTATTTTTCATCTCTCGCGTGTACAAGTCTAAGGTAAGTGTAACATTATCTATTATTTTAGTTGATACCGTAAATTGACCATATAAGTTGATACCGTAATTCTAATTTGATTTGCCTGATATACTTAGGTCTTCAGGCATATTAGCTCTTTCTTACATTTTTTCAATTTGCTTTAATTGAAAATAATTATGTGGTAATTATAGTTTGCACTTTTGATGTGTTGTAGTTTTAAGTTGATTTTATGTTGTAATTTTAAGTATGGTTTTTTTTTTTTTCTTTTTCTTTTTTTTTTTTCTTTTTTTTTTTTTTTTTGGTTACTGTTAATGTATGTTTTCCTGTATTTTGGTGTTTTGCAAAATTTTAATTGGGTAATCCAGTGTAACTAATAGCAATAGGCATTATCGGTAGAAGTACTTTATGCAGTTTGTATACAAAAACTGGGGTTTGAGGGATTTCTCCCAATAGAAAATAAAGTCTGTATGGTATCTCTATTTCAGTAAATTCTAATTAAGATTAAATTTTCGCTTGCTAACTAATTTCATCCTACATAAAATAGTGTTGTGAATCTGGTAAATTGTTATAAGAGAAAAAATTACTTTTAAAGCGTTTAATATCTTCAAATGTGTTATTTTGTTTTTAGTGTCAAAATAATATACCTATTTCAGCATATGATGGTATTAAAAATTAATGAAAATATGCTAGTTGGACCGGGAAGTAGGGTTTATGTATTTTAAATCATTACTCTATTTTCCGGACTTGCTAGCCTAGTTTCGATGCAAGAAATTTGCCGGGTTTTTTTAACCGTAAGAAGTACTTTACAGTAATGAAGATTTCGCAAGACGTGGCTTCAAGTAAGTAAAAACCTTGTATTTTTTTAGTTCAAGTAATGATAACTCTTTGCGATTTAAACTATCTAAGTAGTTGAGAGATATTTATGTACATGCAGTATACAACTGTGCTAAAACGGATCTTCAATTTTTATTTTCAATAGTTCAACTTTCTAACAATAGTACTATCCACTCTAAAAGCTTGTGCTAGTTTAACTCGCCTTTCTATAAAATATGTTAAGTGCATCAATAAAAGACCCCTCAAAAGGTTGATTCATGTATAAAATTATGCTTTCATAGTCAAACTGAAATTAGTGTTGCACATAAACAATCTAACTCGTATCGTATTGAAATTCTATAAATCAAGTTACTCTACTTGTGATATACAGTAAAAAAGTTTTGTAGGATTACTAAAAATGTAATTTTTTCTATAGATCAATTAGAGATAATTGATCTATAGAAAATATAAACTAGTATAATCGCTGTCTAAAATCTATCAGAAATGTGTGGGTAAGAAAAAATGTTTCGATAAATACTTTGTTTGTGTTTTAAGGCAAACCTGCACGCGGGGGTATCTGCCTAGGATGAGGGGTGCCTTGGTAGGAGGACTTTCTAAGGGGTTCTAACGCGTATTCACGGATAAATACTTTGAGTATTCATACATTTCGTATACAAAAACTTGAGTTTTTTGGGATATATGGTTAAAGTGGTTTTCTCGCAATAGAAAATAAGACTATATCATTATTTGTAAAAATCTTTCTATGGTATAATTTTCTCACTTGCCTAACAGTAGATTAAATTTGTAGAAAATATATGGGTATCCTAAACCTTACTTTAATGTTAAACGGCTACTTAACAAAAATAGGATATACAAAAAAATTAGCTAAAAATTAAAACACTTGATTAATTTTTTTTCTTGATAAATTAAAAACACTTGATTAGAATTTTTTCTTGATAAATTAAAAACATTTGATTAAAAAAATATTTGTTGTAAAATTATATAACTTAAAATTAAAACTTGGTTAAAAAAATAAAAATTAATTAACTCTTGATTAAAAAAAATATTTGTTGTAAAATTATTTAACTTAAAATTAAAACGTGGTTAAAAAATAAAGAAATAAAAATAAAAATAAATTAACTCTTGATTAAAAAAATATTTGTTGTAACATTATTTAACTTAAAATTAAAACTTGGGTAAAAATCTCTGAAGAAAAAAAAATGTTTAGATAAAAATGTTCATACACTATCTAAATCATTATTTGTAAAAACTATAGGTACTAAAATCGTTCTATGGTATAATTTTCTCACTTCCCTAACAGTAGAAGAAATTTGTAGAAAATGTATGGGTATCCTAAACCCTACTTTAATATTCTAGTAAACTATTACTTATAGTATACTAGTAAACTATTGCTAAATATATGCTATAATCTTAAACGGTATACAAAAATTAGCTAAACATTAGAAGTATGTATTAAGCAACATTTATTCAATTTACATTGGTTCTATTACTAAATGGTAAAGAAAATAAATAAAAAAAATAACTTCGAAAATAATCGCCTCCTGGGGATGTTGTTCATTTCTTTGCTCCACATACTTTATTATTATTTAAAGAAACAAAAACAACAACGCATCCTCTGTGCTACGCCCTGTCTCCATTCATGCGAGGCTAGCGTGATGGGGAAAGGGACAGTAAAAATTTTTATTTGAAATGAGGCGGTAGGTGTTCTACTGGGTGGCTGGTGGGTCTTCATTTAAGTACAATAATATTTTTTATTTCAGGTTTAATTCATATAGTATAGCTTATTTAAAATATAACAAAGTCCCTTATTTTCACTAGAGAATACATCACAATCTGAACATTTTTTCCAAGTCCCCTTATTTGAAAAATTGTTAAAGTCTGAAAAAATTGCAAGTCCCCTTGTTTGAAAAAAGGAAAAAAAAAATTCTTATCAGTCCTTCGAACATCCGGTCCCACATCCGCTCCTACCACGCCCCCCTTCCCCGCTCAGCCTAGGGAACGCATCCGAACGGATCCGCAGAATTAACATGGGATCCGCATGGGCAGAACTGTCCTTTTTACACTACTAATGCAGTTATTAAGGGATTTCAAGCGATCTATCTTCAGAATTCTCGCCAATTGAGTACATTGATTTTAGTTGGAGGAATTCCGCCAAATTTCAGAAAATTGAAAACTTCTCATTTAGTACATCGGAGTAACGATGAATAAAACACGTTGATAGTTTAAATTAATAGTTCGGTGATGATAGTTTAAATTAATAGTTCGGTAATAATTAATAGTTTACATTAAAAAAATTCGGTTGTATTAAGGTATTCCCCTTTTCAAATAAATGTGTGCTTTACTTTTTGGCGGCCGAACCATTTCCCATATTGATTGCTGCTAAGTCAATGCTTCGAATGATTTCCTGAAAAAACTCTTGCAAAATGGCGTATGTTGGCACTTTGGCGAGGCTTAGATTTGAAACTGGATTTTATTTGAGACTGGGATATATATAATGATACTGGTTATAGATAAAAATGAATGTTGGTATGTGTGTATGAGGTTGAAAAACTCCACCGTTGCATAATTAAATTTGGTTCACCTAAGTCTTTTATCATTAAGAAGCTTTTTATGCTATCCGTTTTCCTCTAACTTGCCACTAGGTGGCGTAGCAGAACGTCGAATTCTATTCCGTTTAGCCGTTTACTATGCGAATATCGTCCAACCGATTTCGATGAAATTTGGTACACGCGGATATTAGAACACGGAGAATATTTTTCAGTATCCATTTTGCTGTAACTTGCCGCTAAATGGCGCTGCAACACATCAACTTCTATACCGTTCGACTGATCGGCATAAAATTTCTTATACTTACACATTTCAGCACGAAGAATATATTCTTACTGTGTTCCTTTTGATGTTACTCACCACTAGATGGCACTGCAATGCATTATTATTTTAACTCGCCACTAGATGACGCTGCAGCAGGCCAAATTCTTGACCATTCAAACGGTCGCTATGAAAATCAGTATACATATCTATTTGAACAATGAGAATATTTTGGCGTTATCCATTTTGCTATAACTCGCCACTTGATGGCACTGTAGCAAATCATTACTTTAATTAACCACTAGATTGCGCTGCAGGGTATCACTTCTTGACTGTGCAACTGATCGCTATGAAAATAGGTATACATAGATATTTGAACACGGGGAAGAGTTTGGCGCTATCCATTTTCCTATATAATTAACCACTAGATGTCGCGTCGTCAGGGCTGTCCAGCCGATCGTCCTGAAATTTCGTATTCATCGATATCTGAATGCGAAGAATATTTCCGCCGTATCCGTTTTGCTAAAACTTTCCACTAGATTGTGCTACGCCGCATGGCCTTCTGCACCGTACAAACGATTGCCTTGAAATTCCGTATGCAAGGTTATTGAACACAATATAAAGCGATATCTATTTTGCTATATCTCTTTATTACAATAAATAGTAATCCCCACAAATCGTAATATCAAAAAGTCCATTCATTCCCGTGCGAAGAACGGGTACTTCAGCTAGTTATACTATAAAGTTGGTAAGATACAAATATCTATGACAAAGTAAAAACAGATATAGTTACCCAGCAAACACACACAGGTTCTCTGAACGTCTATTAACGTTCAGAAGACGTTTCTGAACATTAATAGACGTTCAGAGAACCTGTGTGTGTTTGCTGGGTAAGTTCAAATTCGTACTACAGTATAAGCTAGATTATCCGACATTTAACCGGAAAATTTCAGGGAAGGGGGGGAGCTTCTTAAAAGATTGATTAACTCTTACTGTGAACGACAACTAAACTTAGAACGAAAGGGGGGGGTGTCCATATTTCAAACTGCCAGAGGTTATCAAAAATTCCATGAATCGTGGTGGTATATAAAAAAACAGATGAAATGCTCTCAAAACTCATATACGATGGACACACATACAAAAACAAAACATTTTACAGCTGGCAAGCAGAAGGAGAAAAATCAACACGTCAGCTCAGCGCCGATAGCATTAATTAATATTCCCCCCTCTGCATTCCGATGATTTAGCCGCGTTATCTCTTAACAGAAACTCGAGAGGAAGGGGGGGACGCTTCATTGCGGCCGCGGCACGCTCGTTATCCGACAGTAGTAGAGTAAAAACAAATTTTTGCATTTGTAAACTGGCATTTTTAAACTTTCAAACAACGTGCGAGAATCTCGCGCAGGTGGCGAATATTTTGCAGCGCGAGAATACCTCGCGCTGTAATATTTTTCACGCGAGATTTAAGAAATTTATGCGAGATTTTCGCGTTCTCGCACTCTAGCGGGAACCCTATATATTAACTTCGTGATAGCCATATAGTATGATATGATCACTTCTCGGATCTATTAATCAGACAATATTATAAAAGTTAATAAAGACGAACAAAAATTTACGCTTATTAGAGTATATTGCCTATGCATAACCGCATTTTTCTTTATATGTATAATCTTTAATTAAGATTTATAAACGATGTTTTATGAAAACTTAGCTAAAACGAGGGAATGCGTGTGTGTGTGTTCGCGAATACATATGTATCACTAATGTAAATATCCTCTTTAACACTAGTATGGAGCACAGCTTAATAAACTGGGCTTTATAAATATGATACTGCGGAAGAAAAATGTCTACACTATCTACTAATAAGTAATTTGACACCTGTGATAAAAGAGATAAACACAAATTATTCATGTTCAGCAGTTGATAGAGCCTCCACTTGAGGCATTTGTAGTCTTAACCTTACTGGGCATGCTTTCCGCAAGTGTTTGGATGATGGCAGGGTGCGAATTGACGGGGTGGATGCCGGGGATCTGCCCCGGCTGAAGAATGTAATATCCCTGCCTAGAGAAATATTAATTGATCCCTGCGAGGGACACTATTTGTCCCCTGCTAGACAAATGTTAAACTAATCTCGGTCCTTACTAGTTCAGTAGTATAGCTAACGATTTTAAGTATTGAGAATAGACATTCTTCTTTTGTTTACTAGACAGAGGAGCGTTATAAACATTGAAATAAGTGTACGCATGCCTGGTGCCACTTCGCATTCCGTAATTGGGGTCAGGTTTCAAAGGAAGACTGCGAAATGAACGAACAAGCACTGCTCTGCTGCTAGCCGAATTTGAGGACAGACGCAGAATTGACATAGGCAGGAATATATGCTCACAGATAATCGGGGTCGACTTTTGTTTGAATTTAAATCCCTTCCCAGACATGCTGGTGGCTGCATTTCTCATGTAACACTTAATATTTTATGTGAGTGGAGCATTTACACCTTCCATCCTTTATATTTCTTATGTCCCCTCCTGAAGAATGTTTTCTTTTAAATGTCCCCCCCTCCCTGCAGAAAATGTCCAATTCGCACCCTGGATGATTGACAGTGGTATTTTCTTCCACTCGGCTTGGAGAAGACATGTAAGTCCTTTACCGATTTTGAACGGTTGCTGCATCCCTTAATACAGCGGTCCAACTCGTCCCAGAGGTTTTATATGGGATCCAAGTCTGGACTCGGGGTGGACCATTCCAGTCGGTTCACCCCATTGCCAATCTGTGGTGGACCTCGCAACATGGCAAGTAGTGTCATCATCCTGGAAGTAACAATGTAACCCGTAAAATTGCCACAGCGTAAGAAGCTCATTGTTGTTCAGAATAGTGGAGTAAGAGTTGGAAATTCAGTTTATCAGGAATTGCGATCAAAGGTCCTAGTCCATAACACGAGAGATATCCTCAGACCGTAATTCCACCTCCGCTAAACTTACCGTAGGCACAATGCATTCTGGTAAAAAGCGTTCATCAGACACACTTCAAACCCAAACTTTGCCATCCGACTAGTAGCAAATGAACCTTAATTCATTACTCCAGAGAAACTGTTTCCACTCACATGCAGTCCAATTTCGACTTGCATTGCACTACTTCAACCGAGCAGTGCGGTTGGATTTTGTAATCAAAGGCTTATGGGCGGCAGCAAAACCATGGAAACCAAGCAAATATGCTCCGTTGCGGATAGTATTTATCAAAACAACTGTCCCAGGTGCATGGAAGTCCACAAGGAGGGGAGGCACAATGCTATGAAGATGAACCAAGCTGAATTCACTTAAGTGATTTATAAGTCTAATGCTGCCATTTGGCGGGAATATGTGCAACTAATTCCACTTAATTAATAATAAAATGTTCTCGTAAATTTTATTTGAAGTAATTATTTTATTTATTTTTTATGTTTCAAAACAAAGAGTTTATTATAACGCTTAATTAATCTTATATATAATAAAATCCGAGAGTAAACATTGTATGTAGCTAGGTTTGTAGGTAGGTTTGTGACCACCAATCTTTTTGCGCCCGTCGCTCGATCGCATTGCGACGAGACGGTTGGTCGCAGACCTACCGAATTTTGCATACGGCTTCACTAGGATAGATCCTAACACGCCTCGGAGCGATTTTTTCGAAATTCGAATTAGAAAAGGTTTTATTTTATGTTTTGTCCGATTTTTAGCGATTTTTCTTGCATAATACGTAATAACACCGGTCATTGCACTCGCAGTAAAACGATGTTTGCATCATCGGACAGAGGAGAAAATTTTCTTTCGAAAACAGTTTGTTTTGACTATGTAACATATTTTGTCGATTTTTGGGGAATTTTTAAAAATAATTTCTCTTTTGACGAAGTTTGCGTAAAATAATTTTAAAACCGTTGCATCTTTAATTCTATCCGTCATAACTTTTTTATATTGTGGATAAAGACGGAGCATACAATTCGCCCACTTTTAAAAGAAGAACGGAGGAAAAATATAAATTAGGAGATTTTTTACGAATTTTTATGTAAAGAAGGATTTTTATTTCAAAAAAAGCTGCTTCAAGATTTCGGTATGATATCTTCCGCTATGGTTGTCTTGGGAACAGTAACAATGAATAAAATTGCCAGTTGAAAAAAATAAATAAAATTACTTTAAAATAACTGAATTTTCGCATGCGAAATCTACATCATTTTCGTGTAACGAGTTTAAAACCCCTTTCGAAACTCAATCAGAATAATGGAGTCACACGCACCTACGAAATAATTCCATGTTTTATATTACGTTGACAGAAAAAGAAATGAATGCTGTTTTTTAAACAATGAATTACCCAGCATTATTTTCGATTGAGTTTTTAAACGGGACACATTTTCGAATTGCAAGAAATATTTTGCGGAGCTAAATACGTCAATCTGACAAGAATTGTGCATAAAAATGTATGGAAAGCTGTTTTAATGGCAACGATAAAGTGAAACGATTATCGTTTATGCTAATGCGTAAATTGCAAAGAATCGCCAAACAATAAAAGACTACATTCGTAGCAAATATCTAAACCGTTTCTTTAAATTAAGCATTAAAGATGGAAAAACGAAAATATATTGGTATCAGTAAAAGAAAGTATAAGTAATAGTTAGTAGATATGCTAGGGCAATATTGATCAAAGCACAATATACTGCATTAATAAATACTTCGTGAAAGTATTCGTTTCTATTCGTTTTTCAACAGCCGTCTTACATCACAGCTAACTAAACATTAAATGATTTTAAGTCGCGTTAATATATCCCGCGGTAGTTTCCACAGAAAACACAGTACCTGAACTTTTTTTTTCTTGGAGATTCTGTTTTGTCACAAGTAGTTATGGTCACATTTTAGGAAAATTTTCTCCTCTTGCTTTGCGAAGAGCGGGTACACAACTATTTAATTATAAAATAAAACGGTTCTCCACATCATGTAGTATCTAAGGTATTAATGGCATAACTTAAATCTAAAAAAGAGTATGATGCAGAAATGAGACATTTTGAAAATTAGGAATTTTCACTGCAAACCGTAACGCTTTTTTCTTTTCTGATCGTGAATGACACCGACACAGTTTTTTCCGTCATGATATTAACAATGGTCACAGGTCAGTACTTATACTAACTTTAAGAATAACTAATGAGTAGTTTTACGCCAAGAGTCAAGTCATTTTGTTTATTTTTAGATTCCAAACCATTGGAACCAATTGGAATTATACATGTAAGAAATATTTTCGTTCCCTGCCGTGCGGAGAACGGGCACGCAGCTAGTAAAAATAATAATTTTTAAAGTTATGTACTCAAGAGATAAAATGAAATTGATAGATTGTGACATACGTTGCTGTGAAATATGCAGAAAAGGTTTTTATGTCTGCATATTTACACAGTTATTGTGACAAGTCACAAAGTTGAGGTAGTTATTTAAGCTACGTTTTAAAGATTCGTATATATATTATTTTTGTGTCTCATCACAGTCGACGCCTCTTTTTTTTTACCTCTGATAAATTGTGGCAGTTTTTATTTATTTTCATAATTTCTCTCTTCCTGTTATACTGGGTGATCCAAAAGTCAGGACAAACTTTAAAAATTAGTAATTCGAAAACGAATCAAGATACAAAGATACGGTTTGCACCAAACGGATGGAAAAGAAACCGGGTTTTGTGTGGCAACGAAACGAAAATAGTTCTGTTGGCGAACAACAGATGGCGCTATAGTGTTTTATTTAACCAAAAGATGATTTACAAATGAAGAAATGTTGACAACTTACAAGTCAGCTTAATTACAGTTAATTGGTACTACAGTAAATTTTCAATGTGCTGCCCATCATTCAGAAGTACAGTTGTGAGACGAGTCACCACACCGTTCACAGCATTTAGTAGCATTTCTTGCGTTATGGCAGACACATTTTGGCGGATGGAATCTTTCAGTGCTGGTAATGATGCCGGTTGGTCGCGGAAAACTTCTGACTTCAAGAATACCCACAGCCAAAAGTCACAAGGCGTAAGATCGGCAGATCTTGGAGGCCACGATTGATTAAAGCAGCGACGGATAATGCGATCCTCCCCAAATGTTGAGTGTAGCAGATGTTGCACAGGCAGAGCAATATGAGGTGGTGCTCCATCTTGCATAAAGGTGACTGTTTGAAGTGCTTGTCGCGCTTGCAGTTCAGGAATAATGTTGTTCTGTAACAGTGCTGCATATCGCTGATCAGTGACACTAACTGTTTTGAAACACGTCTGGGTGACTTTCTCGAAAAAAAAAGGACCAATTATGAAATCAGCAATAAAACCACACCAGACTTTAGGCTGTTCCAAGGGTACCTCAACAAATGCATGTGGATTTTCTGTGGTCCACACTCGACAATTGTGGGTGTTAATAGCGCCAGAAAGTGTGAAATGTGTCTCATCTGTCCAAAGCACAGTGTAAAGCCAGTCGTACTGCTCTTCCATTTTATTGAATACCCAATTGCCAAAATCTCGACGAGAGTAGAAATCAGGAGGTTTCAGTTCTTGGTTATGTTGCAACTTATAGGGATACCGTTTCAGAGTTATTCGCAGTGCTCTCCACACACTTCCGTACGATACTCCTGTCTGCCTCGAAATTTCTCGGGCACTGCTCTCCCCTGTGCAGAAATCGCCGACATGGATTGCACCGTCTGCTCCACTGTCGTGACAACAGCAGCGGCTGTTGAGGGACGATCACTTCTTGCACGTGACGCCAAAGATCCGGTAGATTCAAATTTCTTCATCATTTTGATCAATGCAGAAGGTGTTATTGGTCCTTTTCTGCCTCGCATGCCCTTCATGTAGCGATATGCTCGCAATGCCGCTGTGGCACTTTCCGCATTCTTATAATAAAGTTTGGCTAAGAGGGCTTTCTCCACTATGGACAGCATTTCCATGCGTAAAAGCTTCGACTACCATTACCTGCTCCAGTTGCTCCCTTTTATATCGCTTGTCGCTTTGCATAATCCTATATCAGAAAACCGACAGCGCCATCTGTTGAACACCAAGAGAACTATTTTCGTTTCGTTGCCACACAAAACCCGGGTTCTTTTCCATCCGTTTGGTGCAAACCGTATTTCTGTACCTTGATTCGTTTTCGAATTATTAATTTTTAAAGTTTGTCCTGACTTTTGGATCACCCGGTTTATTCCTATTAAATAAATGGGAACTTAAGTTTATACGTATTTCATGATAATGGCCCAAAAATATAACTAATAACTCATTTGTAACCAAGAGTATTTTGAGAATACATAAATTTTAACAATTTCATTGTTTGCTACCAAAATTATACCTTAAATTCTGTTTTCCTGCATTATTTTTAAAAATAAATAACCTTTATTTTTACAAAATAGTTAAATCATACATTTTATTTTATTTTTTAACTAATTAGTATTATCATTTCCTTTTTTACATATTTTCCTGAAAAACTAATTATTTTTACTACTGATATGGAAAGTTTCTTCTTCATCACAGGTATCAGCACAAATTACTAAATATATTAGTGATAGCTTGACACTAACTAGCTGTGGCTTTGTCAATAATTTTTACGCTTTGTGTAAATTTTCGACATCTCCATACTATAAAATCCCAAAATAAGTATGTGTCCATAGGAAATATATGCTAATACGCTGAACAAGAACATTTCAAATTGAAAAATAAATGAAACCCCTAATTTAAATATAAGAAAGCAAGTTCTTTCGTAGAAGTACTATGCTAAATACCTGAAAGATGATGCAGCAGCGCCATCTATCGACCGATTTGGCGTTAGGTCCATTTTCGCGGAAGGAATCCCACAGCCAATTGAAGTCCTTATGAATCTAAGTCCATGCCAAGATGCTTGTTGGATTTTCTGGAGTATGTGGGCCATTGGTTTGGCGCGGTTGCGTTTTTTCCTAATTTCTTCTAACAGCACTCGTCGGTCCCTATCTCTTAGTTTCATGGGTCTGCTGGGTCGAAGCACACTGCAACAATCACCACTCGCATTCCACTTCTATATCATAAAAGCCACTGTGGATTTTGGAATGTTTAACTCATTAGATATCCCCTCAAGGATGGGTCATTTCTATGATCTCCGACAATTACGTCTTTCTCGATGTCAGACAACTCTGAATTCCGTGGTATTGCATACGACTAATGCCAATGCGGTTACATGCATAATATTTAAGTACAGAAGGCGATACGTAGATCAGGATTCCATATTTCCTCATTTGGATGGGTGTCCAAATACTTATTGGTAGATAGCGTTGTATGTGGTCAAAATAACATCTGCCGTAACTCTACAGTTAAGTTTGAATGCAGTGACACAAACTAGTGAAAGTAGGAAATTTCAGCGCAAAAAGAAACTGGATTTAGAAAAACTTAAACATAAAAATACGTGTAGGTTTGACATAAGGATAGATTAAATTAACTGAAGTTCTTGTTAAAATCTGAAGTGTTTCTATATTATGCAGCCTATATGAAAATGAATTCGCATATGTAACTTCGGTCACTTCGCTTTTAACAACACATTATTGGTGTCCCTAGAGTGATGGGATAATGAGGCCTTAATATATTGATAGTTCCTCTTAAAATGTTCTCTGCCTACTTTCAAAGGTAAATTATCTTAGATTTTCTTCTGGTGAATTGGGGAAAAGAATAATGTACAAAGTTCTTAACGCTGCTTTAAACTAACGAAAATCAAAATAAAACCAAACTTTCCGAAAGTTTAAACCTCTCAAAATTACGGAAAACGATGTTGTATAAAGCGATTAAACTGATTATAAAAAATAAAATAAAACAATAATAATAATAGCTAAAATGAGAGAAAACGATGATTAAATATTAGTTTCAAATCTTATAGTTGAAGAATATACTTGATACATGTGTTAGCTAAACTAACATGTAATGGAACGGCAGCTCTAGCAAAAACGAGAGTTAGCAAATAGAACTTTATATTTCAGTTTTGCAGAGGAGTAAGGTTCAATAAGCCAAAAGTAAATATCTTTTAACAGTTCGTTTTTAGTGGAATATTAAAAAGGAAAATTCGATTTATCATAAACTGTGAATAAATGAAAAAGGAATAATACCATTTATCACTATGCATTAGACAGAAAACAAAGCTCATTATACTAGAAAATGAAAAAAAAAATAGTAGCCTTTTTGAATATTTCAAAGACAAAACATAGTTTTCTGTTTAAAACATATGGTGTGGACAAAGAAAGAAAAATGAAATATCGGATAATCTATAAGATTATTATTTTCTTTTTTTTTTCGATTAAAAAATCTGATACCACAATTTATCAGTATCCTGAGCTTTTAAATATAATCCAAATATTTCTTTATTTGCATCAGTACATTTATTTTCTCGAAAATATGTACTTCTTTTGGCGTGAAAAGCATTATTATTTTTGTTAGCACAACAACTTGGAGAAATTTGAAAATTTAATAAATAAATATTCATCGAATACATGTCTTTATGGTGATAGCACTGTTATTTATTCATATGTCTATTAAAACATACTTCATTTACATTGATATCTAAATTTGATTACCTTTTAATTTTTAACATGAAGATGCATACTATAAAATTTATTTCATCTATGTGATTTTCTCACTATTATGTTTTATCGCAAATATTTATCTATTTTTTACATAAAATCTCTGCATGTGTGTTTGTCTATATGTCTGAATATCTGTCTCTGGCAACGGACAAAGAACTACGCATAGATATACCAAACTTAGTATGAAGGAACATTTTAACTTGAAATTTACCTCGAAGCGATTTTTCAAAAAACTTTTAATTAGTAGTGCCATGTGGGAAAAAAGGGTGGCAAAACCATGTATTTTTTATGAAAGTCCTAAAATAAAGCTGTTAAATTTATGTTAATTAAATTATTGGCGTTTATTACATACATTACTTATTTAGATTGACTTAGGACTTATTTAGATTGAAAATATAGCATTATTTTTCATTGTTATCAAAATACTTTTCTACAGTGTCGTTTTAGTTAGGCAAGCGCTGATACCTCCATTTTCCCCCGCCATGGGGGAAAGGGAGGTAATACGAAAGTACCTGTATATTTTTAATAAAAATGATGCTAATACTACGAATGAAAGAAAACGCTATTCAATGTATTCTTAATATACTTCTAGAAGAAGATGCATAGAAAAGGATTACTTCCTAAAATATTTAGCTAAAATAATGACCACGATTATCAAATTCAGGTTCACTCTGGCTAATCTTACTTGATTCCGCACAGGGGTGTAGGCAGGGAATGGCTTACGGGCTATAGCCACTCACGAAACAAGTAAACATAAATATGAAAAGGATGACATATTTGTGGATAAATTTGTTAAAGTTCCCCTTGAAAATTTTGAGGTACAGCTACGGACCTAAGCCAAAATTAATATTTACTCTAACTCATGTTTCTCCATGTTCACAGATTTCAAATTCGATTTATGAATTTAATTTTTCTTTCGATTTTTAATTCATTTTTATATCCGAACACTTGTAGGCAAAGTAAAGGGGTTCCATTCCCCCCCCAATATATATATATATGTGTGTGTGTGTGTGTGTGTGTGTGTGTGTGTGTGTGTGTGTGTGTTACATCGATTTGTATAAGCTATATTGCATTCTAGTGCTTCGAATTCTCAGTCATTTCCGAAAAAATTCTTGTCTAAGCTACTGGTTTCACAAAATTAATTTCTGCAATAAACAGTTAAAGAAAATGTCAATTTCATTGATTTGAACTGTTATTTCAGGAATATTTAACTACAGGAGAAATATAAATGTCAGTATCATACCGAACTTTGCTAAATCTAATAATACCATTTTACCCCACCTCAGAAGAAAGAAATTTAAAAATAGAAATTACAATTTTATTCTTAATTTTTTTATATAATCCAGTTCTTTTGAGAAGTGACTCTACTAATATGTATCAAAATATAAATGATTTATCTAATTATAAAGAACCTAGAAAAACATTTTTCAATATCACTGGTTAACAGACAGTATGTTTAGAGAGAAAACAAGAAGTTTTCAACACATTAATATAATTGAAATATCCAAAAACTCCATTAGAAGTACTTATTATGTTGTTAAAATATATCTCCATAGATAAAAAATATTGAAACATATAAATTTTTATGGTGGATAAAGGTATTTTTCAATGTACCCCGTTTTCCCCATACCACCATTTTCCCCACTTGACCCTATTTTATAGATTTCTGAACTATTTTTAACGTGTAATCAATAATAGGAGCGAAACATATCCAAAAAGAAAATCATTATATCACTTGATAGAGGAGTAAGTGTTTCTTACAAAAACATTTTGTAATAAAAGTGTAACATTTTTTTTTCAAAAAACTTCCTTTATCAATAATTTTCAAAAATATAATTTTCAAGTTGTCTCATCCATAAGGGAATCAGCCAGAATTCTTTTTTAGTTTTGCCAGATAATGAAATGCACATTTAAGCAATGAATTTTTTAAATTATTATTTCGAATGACAGATTATGAGCAATTAGAGCAAACATGTAAAAAATAATAAAATAAAATAAAATTGTGCAACATAGCTTATTAATCTAGCAGGTCTCTAGTATTCCAGTAACGCAGAAGTGCAGGACAATGAAGTAGGAGAGGAGTACATGCCCCCCCCCCCTCAGAGCTACACAGAGTGCTCATCGAAGGAATAAACAATTCGCTAGCGAAGAGAATTCGCTAACACGTGATCTACATGTAAACATTACCGTATAGTTATGTCTAACCAGATCTTATCTAAAATCTTAATTCATGGTTTCAAAAATGTCAGATTTGCCTTTTTGTACATAGCTATTAAAACTAAAACTTTTTGTATGGTATGCTTTTAGAAATCAAGCAGTTAAGAAATCAAGCAGCTTCCCTTCTTGGAAAACAAAAGAATATTTTACTGAGAAAAATAATTTACGAATGGATTCCACCAACTATAGCATTATTGTACTGCATACAGCAGCCTTTTTAAAGAAATTCGACGAAATTTTAATTGCATTTTTCACCTAATGTTATTTAAAAAGTAAATTAAATTACCTGAGATCCTTTGTCTGCATTCATGTTTTTTGGTTTGTGTAGAAAAACCATTAAACTACTTAAAGGTTTGTTTATTTTTGTCTGGACAAAAGATCAATTCTCAATCTTAGTAATCTCAAAATGCTATTCTAAGTTAAATAAAATCACAAAAGTTACGAAATTATTTTGTTCTCGATGTAACTGTTCAATCAGAATTTAATAATTTAATTTGATTTTTAACGCAATATGTGGTAAACTCATAAAAAATAAATTTCACTGATTATTTACTTTTGTACGCAGAAAAATTCTCTGGAGCTGAAAATTTCCTAAAATTCCTAAAAAGCAGTGAACAGGTGCATTTTCATAATTTAAATGTCATCCGAGGTCTCCTGTATAAAGGTTTACATACTGCACGAAGTTGCAAGACTATATCGGTCGAACAGGGAATATCTGTAAAAGTAATGACCGTTAAAATATTTTGCTTTGGAGTAAAGCAACATGCGGAACCGTTACTACCTCTGGGCTTTTTTTAAATTACAAAGTCAGGGATAAATATTAGTAACAGTTCCTTTATAATTTACTATGAGCGCATTCAATAAAATGCTTTTGACTTTCAAAGTCGCAGTTAATTCATTACAATTAACAAAGTATAGTTAGAACCATCACTTTAGCTTTGGGAGAATACCGCACTGTATATTCCGTTGAATATTTAAACTTTTGAAATAATCCCATCGTTTACATGAACTTAAATGTGGAAATTAACGTTTAAAATTCTAAATAGATAGCCTTAAAAAGCGATAATGCTAGATTTATGATTTTGTAACACACATGCATTAGCGACTATCATAAACAATCACAAGTTAATTTTATACACAGATATATATAAAAGCCTAATTTATATCCGATTTTGAGGACGATAGCAGCAACGATAACGCCAGAGCATTCATTTCTCGCTGCATTTCATAATGAGACATTTATGTGGTTATATAAAAGCGCAGTAACTCCCATAATCAGCTATTTAAGTCAATTTTACGAGATATACAGTACGGTACATAAATGTCAAATGACTTCAACAAATAAACCTTCCCGCATTAACCGAAGCTGCAAACAATCTATTACGCTACGTCGCTGCCTTAATTTAATGTCCTGTAATGAAATATTATCTGTCCCAAAGATTACAGCTGGTAAAATAGTGAATAAACTTTCGTCTTGTCATAAAAATGCATCCCGAAGCCCGAGTTTAGAATGGCGTTCAGATTCACGGATTAATTATGAATTCCCTCGAGAACATCCCTTTGTGCCGCTTCAATGAGTTCGGGAAAATTTTCGGGAATATAAGTTTCGAAGAAAATTGGAAGTTGAGAAAAGAAGATAGCGCCTGTGATCTGCAGCCATGCTTTAATTTTAGAAAAGTTTTCTTACGTGTTCTTAAAAAAAAAAATAGTCATCGATACATTTATCTTTTATATAAAGTAAGCTTTATTTCTTTTGGAAGTTTGCATAATTGATTTTCATTCTGTATTAAAATTTTAAATGTAATTTGGGCAGTGATATGTAATTGCAGCACAGACTTTTTCAATAATATTTCACTATGAGTAATATACTATAATTTTAATATATTCAAGTTTTATTAAACATTCCAAGTTGAGAAAGTAAGGAAGCGCTAAGCAATTAGTCTATACTTTAAATTTGGAAAAGTTTTCGCACATATTATACAGAGTTTATCCATACAGTTTACTTTTAGAGAAAATAAGTGCTATTATTATTATTATTATTTCCATCATTTATTTTAACTTAGTATTAATATTATCACTATACTTTGCTCAGTGAAATGTGATTATATTACTAGAGGTTTTTCAGTAATATGTAATTAGTAGCAATATTTTATGGTAATAATGTAAAATTCAAGAACTGATATTTGATTGTAATATAAATATATTTTGAAGAATAGTTTTAAAAGGGAATATAATGTTCATATGTAGGCAGGATTTAGATTTAGAGAAAATATAGTGCATTTTATTGAATATGTAGTCATGGATTCATGAAAAGTAAAACATTTTTTTTTGAGAAATTTTAATAATTTATTTTCATTTAGAATTGAAATTATCAAACAAAAAAGATCTTTTTAGAGAGTAATATGTTATTGAAATAGCGATGAAAAAATTTTATGGTCTGCTCTACGGACATTCATTTATTTAAAAAAAAAGCAAAATTGATTTACATTTTGCTTGTTTATGAAATAACATTCTCCGTCGAAAATAAGACAGTGAACATAGCTCTAATGCTAGCTCTTTTACTGGAACAAAATAGAAATTTTATAGATGAAGTTCTGGGAGCAATTAATTCTTAATATTTAATGGTTCTTTAAGATGCTCGTTTTACATTGCAAAGCCACCAGGACAAAGATTACCTTTCTCAGTCACATGTACTTCTGGAAATGGATCTTTGAATTCGTTGCTGTGGCCAGATTTACGTATACTCAATCCCACTCAGTGGCGGATTAATGTAAGTTTGTCGGGGGGGCGGTGAGTTTGTCGGTGGGAGCGGTTAGTTAGAAGATTGACATATACGTCCATTTTATGTAAGTAAAATAGGATCTTTTGCATTAATTTCTTTTCTCTCGGGGAGGCTGTCGCCCCCTCCGTCCCCCCCCTTTATTCTGCCTTGATCCCACTGTGACGAAACGAAGCATCACAAATATGGGTGTGTTTTGCAGTCACCCACATACAAATAAAATTGTGATGGAAAGTGTTTTATAAGCTGAACATTTGGCATGCTTTATTTTTATTTATTTAGTTAGTTAGTTAGTTAGTTATTATTATTCTTTTTTTTTCTTTTTTCTTTTTTTTTTCTTGCTTATCTCATTTTTAGCTATTAACGAACTAAGCGTCAGAAAGCACCACAAATAAGAATGTGTTACACCAATTGTAAACTTACAAAAATTATTGTTAGACTACTTTATAATCTGTAAATTTGGTGTATTTTATTTTTCATGTTTATCGTATTTTTAGCCATTGATAAACTAAGCGTTAGAGAGCACCACACATGTGTTATTCCGATCGCACATAAACAAAAAATATTCAGAAGGAAAGTGTTTTTATATTCTCTTCATTTGGTGTATTTTATTTCCGATTTTTATCTCATTTTTGAGCATTAACAAGCGAAGTATCACAAATCATCACGAATGAGAATGTGTTTTGCCAGTCGCATATGTACAAATAAGATTGTGATGGATAGCGTTTTGTAATCTGTATGTTTTGTATACTTTATCTCATTCTGGACATTCACTTTATAGTCATAAGTTTGGCCCAGATAAAAAACTTGATTAATATTAATGGATACCTCGAAAGAAAGACAGCATTTTATCAAGGAAACACATATTTATTCTTAAATTCCGGAACTGCATGAATAAAAAAAATGGATCTTTGTTCTGCAATATTCTCTTGTTTTCGTCCTAATCGATTACTCTTAGTACGGCTTATAATTAGGCAATATATTCGAAGAATGTGATTTTCGTATATCCTCTTTGCCCTAATGTTTGTATCGTTTCTCCAATTTGTTGTCGTGTTTGCTATTGGTTTTGCAACGCACCTCTGCGCTCATGTGATATTATTATCTGGTTTGCGAAAAAAAGTGCAGTATCAAGTCAGCGAGCAGACGAATACTAAAGCCTTAAGGCAAATAAGAGAAAATTACGAAAATTGTTATTTCATTTTATTCTGATGTGGAGAAATGAAAAGATATTGAATATTTCTTCCCTTATCTGTCGCATAAAAAGATAGTTCAGAAATGTAGCAAAACGAAACAGCAAAAGTACTAATACTGAATATTGCTAAATTTAAAGAAAGAAAGAACATGTTCTTATAACAATTGAACATTCACATATTGTTAATTTGCCAATTATGCGCGATTTATTTGAAAATAATTCTGAAATGCTAGCACATATCGGTCCCTCTCAAAATATGTTACAATTTTCTCGTTCAATGTGTGCTGAAAATCTTTTCTTTTTTCAAAAATTTTTACTTATTATTCACCAGAAAACAAATTATTCTAATAAAAATGTATAAAAATTCATGCAATTTTCTCACTGTAAGTAAAACATTATTTTTATAGTAAAAAATAGACACATGTAAAATGTCTACTCGCGGTTACTAGACTTTAAAAAATCCTAATTATATGATCATTTTAGTGCTTATACACATAATTTCTCAGGTAACAAGTATTATAAATGTTCCATAGTATTTAAATAAATGCACTTCATGTCTAATCTGTTACGTTCAATTCAGTAACATATTTTTCTTGATAAAAAAGAATAATTTTTATTTTATAAAGGTAAATTTATCATTGTGTTGTTAGATTTTAACAATATATATAAGCCTTAAGTTTCTCAATATTAAAGCTACAAAATAATTTAAGTTAAACTCTTGATAACAAAGTAAACACGTGATAACAGAGAGGAGGAAAAACTTTATTTTGGGTTCACACATTTCGTTTATTTTATTTAGGCTTCGCTTTATTTTTTTTGGTGTCAACTTCCATAAAGCTATATAGCCTAGACAGCACAGCAAATTTGCATGAAACTTGAATTTTGATTTATCAAGTCAATAAACTTGAATTAAGCTTGAAAATTTCAAGCGTGTAAGCTTAATGCTAGCTTTAATCAAGTGTTCAAGTTTACACTTGCCCAACTTGCATAAAGCTTGACATAGCAAGCTTAATTCAAACTTTAAAAATATTCCTAAATGCATGGGGCGCCGTTTGGCGAACTCGCCCCATATATTTTATTTTTCCACGCATTTTCCCCCTCTACGCTGAAACCTCAAGTAATTTTAATCTGTTTCCGTCTAGCGTCCGCGATCGATCTCGGAACCTAAGGTGTGGGAAGCCAGCGGCCTAACCACCATGCCAATCTAACTCGCGGTGGCATGACTAAAGTTTGAAGTGACTGTTTCGATTGTCACGCCGTTTTTTGGCGAGATTGATCAGCATTGGCCGATGCCGAACTGCTGCTTTTATTTTTCCATGGGATGAATAAAAATTAAAATAATGTTATGTGTGATTTATAGACTTTATTTATAGTAAAATAAGCATAATATAAACTTAAAAGCAGCACACGTTTTAAAACTTTCAATATCGCAACAGTCATGTTGGGCAATATTGGCCAAAATCGAGACAAGCGACTGATTTTGAAATCAATTTTGTAGTATATTTGTATTTTATTTTGAAGAATTTCAATATTTGGAAATATAGAATCTATTTTTTTAATTCTTTGGTCAAGTACATATATGACTGATGATAAATTATTTGTTATGTGGATGTGGCTTTCCAAATCAAGCAGTAATCAAGTTGTATTCAAGCTTGACAGTTCAAATGACTTAAATTCGGCGGGAAAATATTGGCTGACTCAATGCTTTGTAATCTCCAAGCTTGCTGCAAGCTTAAAATGAAATGAACTGTCAAGCTTGTATTAATACGTCAGATTCAAGGGAATGTCAAGCTTGATTCAAGTTTATGTACTGTCTGGGAGAGACATTTAACTTAAATTTCAAAGGCACAACAGTTTTCGCAAGTAACAAGTATTATAAATTTTCCATATTATTTAAATAAATACTAGATTTCATGTCCAGTCTGTTACGTTCAATTCAGTAATACGTTTTTCTTGATAAAAAAAAGAATAATTGCTATTTTATAAAGGTAAATTTATTGTGTTAGTAGATATTAACAATATATATAAGCCTTAAGCTTCTCAATATTAAAGCTACAAAATAATTTAAGTTAAACTCTTAACAACAAAGTAAACACGTGATAACAGAGTGGATACAAAACTCTTTATTTGGGATCCAGACATTTCGCTTATTCTATTTAGGCTTCCTTTGTATTTTAGCTGTCAACTTCCATAAAGCTATATAGGGACATTTAACTTTAATCTCAAAGGCATAATAGTTTAACAAAAAAAAAGTATCAATTTGAACATTGAATAAAAGTACGTAATCTCATGATTCAATCACTTTATTTTCTTTGAAAGCAGGAACATTCAAATGCAGTTGACAGTCATGGAAGAAATTAATGACAACAGCTATTAGACAAGTTAGCTATTTAATAAGGCAAAGCCGTATATTGGGAAATTCATCTATGAAACATTTGGTAATATAGTAGACAATAAAATGGTAAGATACTGTGGAACAGAATATAATAAGCAGCAGAAAAATATTGCTCCATAAATTTAATAATTAATTGTGGATAAAAGAGACAAAAGTGTAGTCTTTCGTTATATATCCCGATAAATGAAAGTCGTTTTTTTACAACTCTCATTGTTCGTTTCTTAATTTATAGTCAGGAACAATGGACTTTGAGAAAAACTAAATATTATGTATATATTTCGGACTTCATTCAAATGATTTTAAATATTAAAACAAACTGAATAATATTGTTGTATAAAACTGCTTAGTTCGCGGGTTCGTAGTTTAAAAGTCCAGTGAAAATAAAATTTCCAGTAAACACGGAAAGTAAAGCAGCACCGGCTTGGCCAGTGCTTGGGAGGGTGAACCTCTCTTTCGGCTGGACTGCTGTGGGACCGTGTATGCTAGCGGGAGCTGGTGCGCGTAAAATCTGTTCGTAGCTCAAATGTTCTCCGCGTTAAACAATACCTGCGAGAGTGCCGATTTGAGGTATTAGGTTTCTCATCTGAAATTCGTTCAAAATTAGGAGACCATTCATAGGGAGAAACATTGTCCTGCCTATTAAGTACCGACATAAATTACCAACATCTCCAGCCCACGTAGTGGTCAAACCTCCAGGTAGGCCGCTAACCCGGTCATTAGAAACGTAAAAAAATAATAAATTACCACTTAGTTGATGTTAATATTAAATTGTTCTAATTTTTTTATATTAAGTTGACAACGTATTCTCAGAAAAACAATCAAATTGCACAAACTGGAGAATTTATTCATATCAACAAACACCTGGGAAAAAGAAAAAGAAAAAAAATCCCTGCTCATCAAGAAAGCATATGTTAGTGCCGAAATCTTGGAGCTTGATAAAGAAGCAAAAAAAAAAAAAAAAAAAAAAAAAAAAAAAAAAAAAAAACAGGAGGCCTGCTCAGCAACATTTCCTTGCTTTTGTTCTAATCGATTATTCCTCGACCTTCTTATAATTAGGTAGTACATTCGAAGAATGTGATTTGTCTCTATCCTCTTAGCCCCAATGTTTGCGTTTTCCTACATTTGTCGCTGTGTTTGCCCATTTGTTGCGCAATTCACAACCTCTGTACTCTAGCGATAACATTTTCCTCTGTTTGCTGAGCAACAAAAATGCAGTATCAAATTAAACATGCGAGACGAAGTCTTAAGATAAATAAAAGAAAATGGAGGAGCTTATTATTTCATATTATTGTGATGTTTGTAGATAATTTAAAGAATGTTGCTTATTTCATCATGGGTGCTACATAATAAGAGGATTTAGAAATATTGTTGTGCAATACAGTGCGTTTTCGAAAGATCGCGTCAAGTGTTTCAGATGAGATCATTAAAAAATATGATAACATTGAGCCAAACCCAACAATCGAGTTCTAAAAGTATTATTTTTCCACATCCCTGACATTTTCTTGAATTAAAAAATAATGATAAAAATGCTATAAAAGTAGATAAATCGGCTTTCAATGAATATTCGATTTTGCATGCTTGCAGAGAATTTTGGATACTAGCCGCCAAGGCGGCTAGCTTCGCCACCCCATACCTTACTGATCTTTATATCCAGTGTAGTTTTGGCCAAATTATTGGATTTATTTCAACGAAAATCATGTTTCTTTGTTTAAACAATATATTTGTCATTAAATTTATTTAGATTAGGGTTGCTCATAATTTTGTGTGTCATCATAAAAGCCGATGTTGGTCATGGTAGCGATGCCAAGTACTAACAATATTGCAAAATGTATTAAAGGCATAATTATACATATTGTGACATTTCCATTCATAAAAGGATAATAAAAATACTGTATTGGATAGTAACATATCGTACAAATTCCTACAGAAACACTTCTTAATTGCAGAAGCTGCGGGCTTTCTGGTATTATCCAGGAGGTCATTCCGGTCAAAGTATTTTTGCTTCATTTGACGTCAATAAACTGTTAATTTGTATTTTTGCGCATGTGTTATTGTTATTATGCTAATGTGTACATCTAGTTGTTGCCGTTCTTGGGGTAGAAATATCGTCGATTTTAGTACCGCATACGTTAGCGTATTATATAAGTAAATGTCACGGCTCTCATATACAGTCATAAGTTACCGTATGCGAGGAATATTCAAAATTTTATTGAGCAACTTTCTAAGTGTAGATTTTCCAAACAAAAGCTAAAACAGACAGCAGTGGAAGGGGTATTAAACGCTTTGTTTACACTTAGATAATAATCACTTAAAATTCGATATTGGACTTTTAATGAAATTAATTGCATATAATCCATCCATTTTATGAAATTTATATTGAATGCCCTTTGTAAATGATTTTGAACTACTCAATGTTTGGTGGAAAGACATATTCTTTTTAAATCTTTGTTTATAATAAAACGTCTGTTATGAAAATCGGAGTCTATTCTCGATCTACCAGTACTGTAAAATACTGTTTCAAACTGTGTCATGTGATTCAGCGATGCTGTAGCCAAGTTTATTAATCTCCTTTTTTTTACATAATCTTCGTTTTTGTTATTGTAATAGACGATATTGTGAGATGTATCTATTTTTATTTCTGCGCATACTAAAATAATTATAATAACTAATAACTACATTTTTTTTATAAACGTGTGGGGGAAACATACAGTGGGGGGGGTGGCAAATTTGGCTCGGATCAAAAACTTTTGATTTCCAGAAAATAAAAGGTGAAAAAACATTCATTTTCCTTTCTTTTTACGTAAAAGACCAGAAAGTCGTTAAATATAAAAATTTCACAATATTGTATGTACCAAAAGACAACTTTACAGCTAAAGACAAAAAATTTAATGATAATTTTTGCATAATTTTATAATATGCATTAAAAGTGCAAAATTAAATTTATTTTTCTAACACATGCATTGTTTAGGTGGAATCAATTTGATTTCGTAAATAATTTTAAAATGACATTATCAAAACCTAGCGAGAAAAAAAAATCCCCTTGAACCAAGAACGTTTGAAAGCTTTTTTTTTTCATTGAAAAGGAAAGAAACGCCTTTATTATTAAATCTGCTTGACACGAAAATGAAATTTGATTAAAAAATATATTCTGTCACACCATCACAACCACCGCAAAAATGAGAGGTTAAATTTTTAAACACTCATTATTGACATAATTTAATATTAATGAGTTTTCTTTGACATTGTAAACATGAAAATTAAAAATTTCTGCGAGAAGATTAGAATATTTTTACGAAAACTGCCAAAGTTGTCCAGTAAACGAACATATTAAAGGGCCAAAAAATAATAATAAACTGCTATCGATTTTTCGCATTGGATCACGCTTATTTTAAAACATGGAGCAGTATTTCAAAATTTCTTGGGTTTAGGATCTGATGCGCAGTAAGTGAAATACAATACAGAAGTAAATTGCAAAATTACTTTGAATACTTATTATTAAATTCAATAAATTGGCGTTGTATACAAATAAGGCGTCAGATAAATTCTGCTCACACCCACTCAAAAGAGCACTCGATTGTAAACCAAATTTCCTATTTTAGTTTGCTGAATAAGGCCGACCGGATTGTATGGTGAGTAAAGCACCGTACTACGATTTCGGGTTCAACTCCCAACAGTCGGGGTTCGATCCCCGACTGGGCGTGGTTGTCCTTTGTCCGTCCCATTCATAGGGAGCGAAGCTGGTCCAGCTACTAGGTGCCCCCATAATAAAAGTGGCCAACAATTCCGGCCCTTCCAAGGCAGCAGCTGGCCATTGGAAAAAAAAAAGTTTCCTGAATAACGGATACAAAACACGCAACCTGAAATAAATATGAAGTTTTGTTATTACATTACTATGTTTTTTTTTTTTTTTTTCAATCGTTTCTTTTTTTTCAAGAGGATTAGCATTTTATACAGAGATTGCGAACAAGACCGCATGCACAGCCAGATTATTCCATTGGATTACATAAAACATGCCTAAAGAACTGTTCGACTGCATCTCATAGGCAAGAAAATGCGAAATAAAAGTATTGGCGTCATATCCTGTACAAGAAAAAAGTATTAGAAGCACAGATATAGGAATATCTAGATTTAGCATAAACTTATGTGGAAACGGTAGTCATACCAGTGGCGTGCGCATGCGCAGAATGGTCGTAACTTAAATTAATACTTGTAGCGAAAGTAATGCCATTAGTGTTCTATTTTAGATTGACATCTATGATGCTGGTTATGTTTAATTTTTCGGGCCTTAGTCGAGATACACTAAAAGATTTAGAAGATGTAATGTTCCATTTTGCTTGGTATTAACTGCACAGAAATGCTTTGAGCAGATATGAAGGGATATACATAACATGCACCGTGCAAAATTCAAGACAATAGTTATATACTAGTGCCGAAAAATAATATGTGATGTTGGTATCACAACTTCAGCCATAGTAGTGGCATAAATGGAATGGTTTTTTTGCATCAAAAAGTGGAGGATTAGAAGCATTAAATGCTGCCTCTAGGTATTTCTAAATCTATTATTAGAAGCATGGAGATTGGCGGTTTGATTAGATATGATCACACGGAAGCCCAGTTTTATGGCTGCCACGATTGCTAGATTCTACAGTTTTGGGTTTCTTTCTATGAAGACGTCTGAATGAATGAGTCTATTGAAACCAAGTGACTACAAAAAGTGATTTAGTCCCTCCCTTTCATGGTGTGTGTGCTTTGGTGGACACCAAGTTGATGCAACGTGAGCACCGAGGAATACACGGTGCAAGCATGCATTCCTTGATATAATGAACATTTAAACATTTTTAAGCTATATGCATTATGGTGTCCCTTATTTCCTGACTTTTTTGAAGATTTTTTTAACGCATAGCCTCTTATCTTTATTTATTCTGAAACACTCAGAAATATATACTTTATTTTGCAATGTGGACTATATCAATCCTTTGTTTTAGCTGTGCTTTAGGGTATACCTTATACAAGCCAAAAATACTACTTTTTGATTAAATTCATTACGCATACAATTAAATTTGTACACAATTAAATTTGAGTACAATTAAATTACGCATACGATGTAAATTTGTTCTACTTGATCCTACATACTTGCCTGACAATTATCAGCTCTCTAGTAATAATGTTAACTCGTGCTGAGTAGATTTCGAAAACAAAATCATTGTTTTGCTTTTCTCTGTACACTGCATTTTCAGTTTCAAGATACTGGGTTCTAACAATTTAGATTTTGCTGTTTTGATTCGCACTGCTAGGAGAGATATCATTTTGCCAGATGGTGCCTAATGGCAAGATGGCGCTTTTTACATGAATTACAATTAGTTATTCTGTTTTGGAAAAACTAATTATCACTAATTCTAAACTCCCGTTGACTAAGCGAGCTTTCTATTTGAAATTGTCAACTTTGTGTAACACACTTTGAGTTATTTATTTCATACTAGCCGCCTTCGGTGATCAGTTTTTGGCAGTCAATGGCCGCTTCGCTGCCAAAAATATATTTTTCTTTGTAGCAATAAAACTTTCGCTCGCACATGCATTTGTAGTTAAATAAATAAAATTAGTGAAAAATTAGTAAAATGTACATTATAATGAATGGTTTTATATAGTTTTTTTACTATAGTAAATTAATAAATTTGGTTAGTTAAAATATGGCCTCGAAATCATTTAGTGCAATTGTAAAATTATTTAATCATTTTGAATACTAAATTTTTCCAGGTTTATTGAATGATTCATATAATTTGTAAATAATGTTACGAATTTTCGGGGCAACCCGCTGCTCTGGGGCTTAAAATGGTTTAAAATCCGTATTCTACGCTTCAAATAGATAAATTTTGCTTTTTGTTGCATCAAAATCGGCCAATTAGAACCGGAGATACGGAGGTTTCGCTTTCCCATATGTTTTTCTATGGGCTTCTAGAAATCTCGAGAAATATTAGTCCTAGAGCTTAGATCTCTTCACTTTTGAGGACTTATTTTTGGCGCCAAATTTGGCGATATTTCGCCAAAAGTCGCCAAGCTTGGCGACTTTTTGGTCATTTGGCGCGATTTTCCCAAAGGCGCCTGGAAGTTGTTTTTCCTGCATTAAAAACGCATAATAACCTAACATTTCTCTTCTATGACGTAATCAAAATTCACGCTTTATGTAGAACCCTCGAGAAATTGACTTTTCTGGAAACCTCTTGTACCTCCTGCGTCGGCTATTTATAGAAGCGGGCATCGCCCCGAAGTCAGTCAGTTGCGAGTTGAACATTCAATGTGCGAAGAGCTCTGAGTACGCTTGTTTTGTGTGAACTGATAGTGCTATAGAAGCTGTGTTTTAGCTTGCTTTGTGAAGCTGTTTTTAAAGTGCTGTGTGTAAATTCTTCATTGCTGTGTCTTAAGGGATAGTGTACTATATCCCTTGAATATTTCCATGGAATTTTAGATTGTAAAAGTGACTGATTTTGTGTAAGAAATACAGCATTTGTGAGAGCTTCTGATCCAAGCGGATTGTTAAAAGCACGTTACTGCTAGATTGTGCTTGTGAATTGTGTGCAGCTGATTGTTCTACGAAGTTCTAGAAGAAATAAAGTTTGTGTTCCATCCTGACAAGTGACTTTTTACTTGAACTTTTTACACCAACAGGACTTTAGAACGACGAACCCCAGGAGTAGCAGAGTAATTCCGCAACAATAAATTATAAGTAATTTACTGTACTAAGTAATTAATTATACATGATAATTATAAGTAATTAATTAATCCGACTTAATTAATTGTCATGATAAGTATAAGTAATTAATCGACATGAATTTTGTATTAAATTATTTCTTAGGTAAAGCAGAAGTCTGCTTGTATTATTAATTTTAAGGAAAAGGCAGTAAAACGGACATTTTCAATGATTTAGTTAACAATATAATTCATAGATGTCGCCACCAAACAATCTGTTGCGTTTTTTCTTTCATCGATCTACGCGAGAGATTATATTCTGTGATTTTTTTTTCAAAGAATCAAGGAAGGAATCGTTTGCTTCGCTTTTGTGTGTGCTTTTTCAAGGCGTAATATCTCGCTAGATATTTAAGGTTGAAAGTAGCTGCAAGTTAAAGAAAGACTCATTTTTTTAGAGATCTTTCAAACTGTACAAAAAGTTTTTTTTCTTTTAGTTAGAGATAAAAATGTCGTTTTTATCAAAATTTCAACGTGGCGACATATGCAACGGAAGCGATGAGTCAATCCCAGAATCGTTAGAGACAAGACGTTTATTATTTAGATGCTTTTTAATTGAATCGGTGAGTGCAGAAACCACTTCGGTCACAAAAAGGAAATTTTTCAGGAGAGAGAAAAAAATTCATAAAACTTCATAAATTAGGTAATATTTGCATGACAGAAACATAAATGCATGTTATGACAGAGGAAAAAAATAAGTTTAAATATTTGAAAATTTGCAGGAGTTATGAAGTTTTTTCTCTCTCCTGAAAAATTTCCTTTTTGTGACTGAGGTGGTTTCTGCACTCACCGATTCAATTAGACGTAAGATTGGTGTAATTCTACTTTATGTTTGCCAATTTCACGCAATTCTACATACTTGGAATTGCTTTACTGCAATAGTATGAATGATTTTATGCAGGCAAAAATTGCCAAACCTGGCAACTACTATGTTCATTTTTTCGTATTAATATCTTCTAAAATAATTCGATTTTCGGAATTTAAGTCAGCTTATCGGGTTCCGCGGAATTTTCCGAATCCGTGGACACCTTCGTCGAGACTCAAATCCCCACGGTTTCGCGGGAGACAGAAGAACAAGCTTTTGACAGCGACGGCAACGGTTGCTACTTCTTTTTTTAGAATAGAGACACACGTATATCTCAAAAATATTGTAACAAAATTCTGTTGTTGTTTTCCCGCATTAATATGCGTTCTAAAGAAAAAGAGTTGCGCAGGCATTCCTGGAAGTGAAATGATTATTTGACCCTTTGCCCTAGGTGACAAGTTTTGGGACCATTTTGACGACTTGGTGACAAATTTGTTGATTTTGCCAACCAAAAAGAAGTTCTCGAAAGTAGAAGAATTTTTGCTGTATCCAGACTATTAAAGAAGATACGAGAAAGATCGGGAAATATCACGAATTTCTTGGAAATCTATAAATATCAGACTCGCTCTCTGTGTGAGTTCAGTGTGATAGACTGCGGATATTACAGAGCAGAGCTATACGCGTTAGCTCAACACACTAACGTAAACGTATTAAAGACAAAACAAAACATTTATTTCTAACATAACGTACAGCGTTAACTTGAACTAATTCATACATATACTGTAACTTGAATTTTATACAACACACTACGTACGATTCTAATAATTTTCTTATTTTTAAATACCATCGCTTATACGTTGCCACCAGTGAATTTGTATTACACTCTCAATATAATTAATCGTGCTCGTGTCAAATATGTGTGATAATAAAAGAAATATTAGCATTAAGAAATGTTTAGTGTCTACATTCGGCCATCCTGGCATTTCAACTGTCTTCAGTTGAACTCTCATTACCGTAACGCAACGGTTTTCGGACAGTTCGTTTAGGCCTCTGACTTTCGGATTCCTCATCTGAATCTGCACTCGAGCTACTGCAATCGTCATTCCAGCTCCTCCAGGCTTTTAGCTGGCTAATATGAGCTGTTGTTGCATATAGGTGACCGTCGCTTCCTTCTAACTGCGATATTCTATATGTGTCACCAGGTAGTACTTCTGTCACAACCATTGGTCCTCGGTACTTTTGTTGAGTTTTTGTTGGCTCACCGGTTGCTATTGGATTTCTTCTTACCACAACTATTTCTCCTTTATCAAATAATAATGTGCCAGACTTCTTTTTATCAAAATGTGCTTTCATTTTCTGTTGTTCCATCTTAATTTCTTGTGTATCCGTAGGATTCAAAACTGGAGCTCTGCTGATAGCATCGATGTGAGACATTTTGACACCTGGCCTGTGGCGAATTTCAAAATTGAATTTTTGAATGAGGAGACTCCAACGAGCAATTTGAGGGTTACTTGATTTTTTTGCATTCATATAAACTAAGGCCTGACAGTCAGTTACTACTGTAAAACTGATACCCAACAAAAACTGTCTTAGTCGTTCAAGTGTCCATACGATTGCCATTAATTCAAGCTTACTCGAATGGTATTTATTCTCAGTTTCTGTGGCCTTTTTACTCACGCAGTACACCAGATGCAAATTGTTATCGTTTCCACGTTGAAACAACATGCCAGCTATTCCGTCCGTACATGCATCACAGTGAACTTCCGTTTCTGCCTCAGGATTATAGAGGGCTAAGATTGGTTTATTTGTCAATTCACGTCTTAAAGTGTCGAATGATTCTTCTTGCCCCTTTTCACATTTAAAAGGTGCATTCTTCTTGTTAAGTTGAGTCAGAAACTTCGCCTTCGTAGCATAATTCGGAATAAATCGTCTAAAGAAAGATGTCAAGCCAAGAAATCTTCGTACATCATGTATGTTTTTAGGTTGAGGAAACTTCGATATAGCTTCCACTTTCCTGAACCCAGGCTTGATCCCGCGTTCATTGATAACAAATCCTAAGTATCTACCTCTTTCCTTCCAAATTCACATTTTGGTTATTTGAAAGTTAAATTTGCGGAACGCAGTGCTTCAAATACGTCGGTTAATTTATCGATCATAGCGTTCAAAGTTTTTGCTGGAATAAGTATATCATCCAGATAGCATAATACACCCCTGTTGTATAATGGCCCTAATGCGTGATACATCAAACGCTGAAATTCCGCCGGAGCATTTGTTAACCCAAAAATCATTCTTTCAAACTGTCCTGTTTCATCTGGTGTTATAAAAGCTGTTTTCAGTTTTGCTTTTTCGGTTAAAGGTATTTGTAAGTATCCATGTGCCAAGTCCAGTGTAGTAAAATAGCTACATTCATGTAACTGCTCCAACAAATCGTCTATCTTTGGTAAAGGGAATTTATCTTTTACAGTCTGATTATTAAGGCGTCTATAATCAACAACCAATCTGTTTTCGCCAGTCTTCTTCTTTACCAATATGACAGGACTTGCATACGGAGATCTTGTTTCCGACACAATTCCATTTTCCTTCCACTCTTTCACAATTTCTTTTATAGCAGCTCTTTGAGAGGCGTTCGTTTTATATGGCTTCATACATATGGGTTTTGATCCGTGAATTTCCTTAATATCCATCTCTGTTATTGTTGTGCATCCTAGCTCAGAAATATTCAGTGCGAAACAGTCTCTATAGTCATTCAACAAATTAAGCAGTTCTTGCTTCTTCTCACTTTCAATAGTTTGGTCAATCTTGATTTCATTCAAAGTTATGGGGGTCTTTTCTTTTATATCTCTTAAATTAGGTGGATCGTTTGAAACTTCTTCGCTACCTTCAGCATTTAAATCCTCGACCAAGCTTGATCTACCAACACACTAGTTCTTAAGAAGCATGACATTTTCATCTCCCGTATTCATCACAGGTATATACGTTTTTCCATTTTTAACTTCCAGTAGATAACCGACTTCAGAGTTTTCCAATAAAATTAGTCCATTGTCAATAAAATCGGTCTGAGAACTGACAAGATTGATTGTATTTTTCTCTAATGTAGTAGTTTCAAGAGTTCTGAGAGAAATGCGATTTACTTTTCATCAATTAATAAATTTCTAAAAGGCTCATCTTCATGATACGCGATATGAAATGTATTTCCAATTCTAGCATAGGCGATGTATGGAAGATCAAGCCATGACCGTCCAATTAAAAGATCAACTGGTTGTGCGTCATCAGGAACAATGTATATATTTATATTTTGACCTTTTACGTTATCAACTTCAATATCGGCTTCAATCTTTCCCATGGCAGTTACTACAGGAGTGATTTGGTTTCCAAAACCATATAGTTCATTAACAGTAGGTTTGGGTCTCAATCCGAGTTTTTGAGCGACTGAAATCCTTAACAGACAACAAGAACTCCCTGTATCTACAAGAGCCTCAACTTTTCCACAGTCATTTATTTTTGCTTCCTTTAAATATTATGCACACTGATCTGGACGTCCTCCAACCTGAGTAACGGACAAGCTTTTTTCGTTTGAATTATTATTTTCAGTCTTAGCTGTACAGCTCTTTGCCTTATGTCCAGTTTTTCCACATCTACGACAGATTATGACGACTTTCGGTTGTGGGCAGTCCTTAGAAATATGTCCGTAAAAATTGCAGTTAAAGCATTTTGGCTCTCCTTTCTCATTATGAGTTGCACTGTATAACCTTTTCTTTTCGTTGGTCGAAACAACATAATCATCTTTGAAATGACTCTTTTTCTCGAAATGCCCTTCTTTACGTGGTTGCTTGTTCTTGAAAGTTGATCTCACAGTTTCATAATCGTCCAGTTTTTCGACTAAATGATCGGGTGATATTAATTTCGGCCAGTCATCAATAAAATGATCTCTAATTTCTTGTGTTACTTTGCGTTTTATCTGATCTGCAATAATTAAATCACTTAATTTCTCAAAGGTATCAACTTTAACACCGCTTATCCATTCATTAAAGTAACTTTTTAACTCATATGCAAAGTTTTTCCACGTGCATCCACTATTCTTGCTATGTGTGAAAAATTTTTGGCGAAACTTTTCTGGCGTTAACTTGTATCGTTGCAGCAATATCCTTTTAACTTCTTTATAATCACTTGCTATTTCATCTGATTCTCTGGAGATTAATTGGGCAACATCATATGGTAGCAATCCTAGTAGATGACTCACCCACGTATTTTCAAGCGCATCTGCTTGTTTGGCTAAGCGTTCAAACATTGTTAAATACAAGCCTATATCACTTTCATCTGGATTAAATTTTTGCATCAAGTGGTAGAGTTCCAATTTTGGTTTCACTTGTACACTAGTACCATTTTGATTGGCGACAGGAATTGCAGCTCTACCTTCCATTTCGATACGTAATTTTTGGAGTTCAAATTCCATCTCATCCTTACGTTTACGTTCTCCCATTTCCTCTCGCCGTAATTTTTCTGCCATTTCTTCTCTATCTTTTCGCTCATTAATTATCGTAGCTAACCATTCCTTGGCGCAGTTTTCGTCATACTCTTTACTTGCCAAAATCATTTTTTTCAGATCACTCATTTTGAGATCGTCATTAACTTGTTTACCTAACTCTTCGGCTAATACTTTTAAGTCACACTTCTTTGCTTTTCCAAACAGAGACATGTTCAATTTCTTAATTAATTCAAAAACGAATTCGTATTTAAACGTACACTTGAAAAAAATAGAACTTATACTATTTTCTTATCGTAACTTATCTTCTCGTACTTATCCTATCGTAAAATCTGGATTAGTTTATCACGCTTCTGAATTGTTAGCTCAACACACTAACGTAAACGTATTAAAGACAAAACAAAACATTTATTTCTAACATAACGTACAGCGTTAACTTGAACTAATTCATACATATACCGTAACTTGAATTTTATACAACACACTACGTACTTTTCTTATTGTAATAATTTTCTTATTTTTAAATGCCATCGCTTATACGTTGCCACCAGTGAATTTGTATTACACTCTCAATACAATTAATCGTGCTCGTGTCAAATATGTGTGATAATAAAAGAAATATTAGCATTAAGAAATGTTTAGTGTCTACATACGATTGGCATTTTGATTTGAATAGTGTTATTATTGTGATAATTAATGATTTGCTGTTGCATGTGTTACTAAATTCTGTATTTTTTGTGAGATATTAGTGCATCCATTCGCAAAAAAGTGTTATGTTTCCTTTGTAAGTTTGTCGGACTGTTATAACATAACCCACTGTATAATTTTTGCAATAATATATTTAAACAATAACTGTCCATAGACAGCAAAGTATTGTAATTCTTTTAAATGTTCCAACAAAGAACTATAAATTTTTCAAACACAATTTTCAACAGGGCATATTTTCCAGTTCTTACTAATAACTTGCATAAATTTCATTGTAATGTGTGAGTATTTATGGTAGTTAAAGCACGAGCGGATTGACGGACAAACAGACAAGCCGAAACCGTAAAACACTTTTCAATTCTGTGTTCAAAAAGCGTATTAGGTTAAAGTAAGACATTTTTACAAGTGATCGCGAATCTAATGGCATCTTATTATCATTCAAGATGGTCGGTTTTGTTGTGTTGTGGGATTACGGCTAATTAATCAAGACTGGAGGGTGGGGTGCCCTCCGTTTGGGTTTTCCTAACGAGTCCTAATCCGTATTTAGGCTATTACGCAGGAAACCACGATTAGGTCAGTGAACAGGCTTTAGATTTGAACCAGGCACCTTTCGTTTTCCAGTTCAGAGGACTACGCGCTCGGTCACTGGTGGGGCGCAATATCGTCAGAGTTTGATCGCCTGTAAAACTATGTGTCTGAATACATCATCCACCCACTCAAGGGATGATGAAAGGCTGAGTCAACCTCGCCCAGAACGGGTTATCGGATGCCAAACATGTGGCAGGGCAGCACAATGCACTAACCATTACATGACTAGGTTACCTATATAATATTTCTGCATGAACACGACAAACTAGGAGTATAGATTCAAATTGGCAGAGAAATCACCGTTACATTAGAACAAGCATTAAGCATTATCATAAGTATTTTGTAAATGTATTTTATTTTGAGACAAATACTAATCATCATACTTTGGTCATTTGAATGATACAAATGCAATTTGACTGGAAAAAGAAATCGGAGCAGTTTTTCTTTTCAGCTGAAAAATAAAAGAAGGAAATTCATTAAATGTCATTTAATAGCAAAATTATAATAGCTCTGAGAGAGTAATTTTTTCGTCAATGAAGATTCTACATTTTTTTTAAAGTAAATGTGTAATATATAAAGCTTTTTGAGGTTCATTTTTTAAAATGCGTGTTTCATTCTAATTTAAAGTAATGGCAAAAGGAGTATAAATTTTAATTACATGATTAAATTTATCCTTTTTTTCATTCTTGTTTTTATCTACATTAATATGCAATTTTGTTAAAACGTTTTTAGGAGGGGGAGGGGGGATGTTGACAGAGAATAGCGGAGTCACTTAAATGTTAAAAAAAAAACCTAAATGTATTTAAAGTTTTATGCATTATAAAATCTATTTATTTTTATCAACTCTTATTAGTTTAAAATTATAAAAGTAAATTTTATTTAAAAGTAATTATGTAACAATATGTTTAAATTTAGTTTAAAATAGAATGAAAGCAGTGATGAAAGTTCAGTAAAAATATTTCAGCTTCGTTCTCTGATATATTTCTGTAAATTTCTGCTGCATGTAGAGGAAGGTGACCTGAAATGGTTCTAGCGAGTAAAACGATCCACGTATGTTTTCTAAGACACAGGTAGCGTTATTACCGAATAACACATAAACTAGTTGTGCCAAGTGAAGAAGAATCGATGGCGGTATTCAAGCGATCACAGTATTATGCGTCTAAATAGAATTCTGTGAAAAATTGGGTTTCATAACATGTTTTTTATAAGGTGAGCACTAAGTTACCTATTTATTTAGATTTAGCGTTTTTCATGTACAGAAGTATTGCTCGGTTTACTGAATGGAGTGTATTTTTGATGGGAATTACACTTGCAAAGTGTGTTATGTTTCTCGGTGGCATCCTGTAATATCATGTAAAATGGGCAACCATATTGCCTGGTAAAATAATCCATCGGCTTAGGAAAATCCGGTACCGTGTCTTAGCCATAATGACAGCCTTTTAACCGCTCTCAAAATAAGTGACTCCCTAAAGTCTTTCTTTAAGTATTGTAGGCTATGGTTTTTGAATTACAATTTTCAAGAATTCTATTTTATTATTTCTGACACTTTTTTATTTTAAAATTTTCATAAAGTAAATTATGACTTCTATTTGATTGTAAAACACATTCTACTCCATCGAAAATAGTTATGATTACTTTTATATTCTTTATTTTGCGGATAAAAAAAATTTACAATTGTTTTCAAATGAAGACTCATTTTGCCCTTTGGTGAAGGTAAAATGATGCTTTGGGCACATTTTGAAAATTCTATTTTTTTTCATAATTTCTTGGGTGTTTAAAATATTGTTAAAGTATGTTTATAATGCAAAATATAATGTAAAGCATACAGGCAAAGGGCCAAAGTTTATTTAAACATTTATATTATTTTACACAAGTTTTCCCCTTAAGGGGATCATTTGAGGCCACTTTCCCCAACATTATTATTATTAATATTGTCCAAAATATGCTCTTACAACATCAGCTTTGTCTGCACGAAAAACTCCGGTATTTTCAACATTTATTATACTATAATTTAAGTTGAAAACTTTTTTTCTTGCGTTTTGCTAAATCTGCTTTTTCACCATTAGTATATTAAAAATCTTTTGTAGTTCGTTGTTTTCCTGATATTAAATTCATTAATCGTGCGTCGCAAATTTTTAGGACACTCTGAATAAGATAACAGTAAATGAACGTTGTGCAGTATGTAAATTTATTTTCATTTGTGTAAGGTGCATAATCCCCACCGAAAAATTTAAGAAATTGCTTAATGTTTCAATGATACAAATATTATTTGAAATGACATTTCTTTGAACACGGCCTCGTGGATAAGACACTGAAGACAGTAGATGACTGAAGTATGAAGATCCGAGTTTGGGCCTAGCGCAGGTGTCAATCTAACGGTCTGGAGTTTTGGGCAGTTTTCTCCAGATGTAATGTGAATGCGAGTGAGAGCCCCCTTTAAAAGGTTCCCAGCCAAGGTACCTCTCCCCTACCCCCCGTAGGTAAATGCCCCTAGTGTAGGCTTATCACAACACTTCATTATAACATATACTACAAATAGTACTTGCCCCACCATGGCTGAGAGGTTCTACTCTCGAAGCTGGAAGACGGTAGGTGCCAGTTTCAAACCTCGATCGCGCCTGCCGACCTAGCCGTTCGGATTTTTTCACCCTTAGTAAGTTCCCCACAGAGTGTATTCCTCCTATAGGCCAAGGACGCTAGTGCAGTCAATTGGCATTAATCTACAAACACAAACACACAAATATTACTCAATTGTGATTTTAAGCAATTAAACAGATATGCTTTCTCTTTTTATTTATATGATTTATTGTTTCTACTACTTGCAGTTTTTAAAAAGTGGAAACATATTTGCATTTTTTTTTCACCTTTCTTGAAGAAACTCAAGGAATTAATTCGAAGCTGAAATTAACATTTTTGATAAATATCTCTTCCTTTCTCAACAGGATATGCAAGAAAATTAATTATTCCGTTCTTCAGGCGCAAAATATTTACATCCCATTTAAGAATTTTTGCGAGAATCTAAAGTAAATCTCTAATGTAAAGATCGTCCCAAATTTGATTTATTTGAAATGAACTGTTCGTTCAGAAATTTTGTTAGAGTGTTTATTATGTTTATAGACTTAATAAGATAGAGACGTCAAGTTTAAATTCCATTGCAAATGCTTCGTCCCATTTTAAATTAATTCTACTAAAATCGGCAAACTTATTATAAGGTTCTATGGAATTTCCCTGCTCTAACTATGCGCATACATTAAAGATTGTAATTTCAGGGACTTCGTTCAAATAGTATCCGGTTTAATAAGCTAAATGAATTAACATAGGTATGTAAATTTTACGATTTTATGTAGCAACATATGCGAAATTATTCGATTAAGTGATAAACGGGGAAAATATCAGCCAGTCAAGCATTTAAAATGTGTCTTAAAATTTAAACATATTTAACTGAAAATAGCAATAATTCTTTTTAATAAGAAAGGGCATGTAACATTTTTGAAAATTTAGAAATCTCGGAAATCCAACATAATTGGAGCTTACACCACCTCGGATTACTGAAAACTCGGATTTCCGAAAAAGTAGAAAATTCTTAGCAGTTACGATTAGAATTACAAAAAGCGTACATACTTTTATTTCTTAATGAAAATTATATACAGGATATTTTAATTTTTTTTTTTTCAATTTTTATTGCTGCTTTAGTACATAACGTCTCTTGCTAGATGCAATATCTAGCCATGAAAGGCGTAACGTCAGGGATGGATTCATTTTGCCGTTCTACTTATTTTAAAGACAGTTCTAAAGCTACGTTTCTTCTGTATCATTACATTCCTCTTCATCTCCTATCATTTCTACAATATTCAGTTATCAACATTTCTTCACTGTTTAGTAGCCATCCTTGAACTTCATCTGCATTTCAATTTCCGTACCCAGATAATTACAAAATCTCACCAAAATTTGCTGCTCAAAAATTATTTTATTCTTTTAACCTACTGTTCTTTCAGAACACTAAACCCACTAAATTGAATTTTTTATGAGTATCGAAATAGCATTTTCATATTTAAATAATTACAAAGGCTAAATGTCTGACAGCTTTCATAGTAAACAATATATCGGGGTACAATTAAACACTTATTAATACTTGACAAATACTATGTGTCCGAATTCAAATTTTCAAATTTCATCATTTATGTTTTATGTGCAGCTCTGGGGGGGTGGGCGGGGGGGGGGAAGGCACACTTACTCTTTATTCGGCCGTTGTTCGTCGTTGCAGAGAAAATTTTCCTTCAAATTTTGCTATTTGTAATACCTTAAACAGTAACTACTTTTGCGTAAATTAAATTTCATGTATAAATATGCACTTTATCTATATAAATATACATGTTAAAGATACATTTTGGAAAATTATCACTTTATAAATTGATATATGGCGTAAAAATTTAAACAGCCATGTAAAATTATTTTCCGCATGTATTTACATTGCTAGGTCACTATATTTATATGTTTTCCGAATATTAATGAAATTAGAAAATATGTACTAGAAAATATTTTAACGTGGTGGGAGAAATTTTAGAAGCTCATAACTCCTTCATTTTAGTTGAAATTTATTGAAAATTGCTGTTCTGGGGTTGAAATAAATAAAATTTTGGAACATCAAGTGAAATCTATATGTTGCCATTTGAAAAACGGAGTTAATGAATACGAAGTTGACTCCTTATTCAATTTTTATATAAAGCAAACTAAAGGATAACTGATAGAATTTTTCATTTCATATTAAATTTATTGAATCAAATTAAAAAATTAGCAATTTATGTACTAAAATGAGATTTAATTCTAAATATTTAGCAGTAACATGTTTATTTTAAGTGAATTACACTGATACGTAGTTTTATAATTAAGCCTGTTTCTTTGTACCCGTCACTGAAGTTATAAAATAAATAGCATTTCACTAATTTTATTATTTCCTGATACACACACACACACAAACACCACCACACACACACACACACACACACACCATATATATATATATATATATATATATATATATATATATGCTTTAATCCTGGCTTTGACAATACAAAGATTGTAACATAGGATAAGAATATTTGAAAAATAAATAATTATATAAGAGAGAACAAGTGGATAATACAAAAAAAAAATTAGTAATGAAGTTTACACCACAACTTCAAGAGGTGAGAAAAAAATCCTTTTTCTCTTGTTCAAACTGTCATTGTCTCCAAATCACGCAACTGAAACATACGCTAACTGTCAATTATTATTTTGCAACACTTAAAACTAGCATTTTATATAATTGTATAAATTTTCACTTAAATAGTATAGTAATTTTTCAAACACTATGTGATATTTTTAAATTTTAGAACTAAATACTAAACGATATAAAATTTGAAATACTTTCTCATGATTTAATTGCTGAGGTGAATAGCTTAAGCTGAGGGTACTCAAATTTTGGAACCATCTTAATGGTGTATTTTTAAAAAAATCATGTGATTTTGGGCCATAAATACAGAAAAAGTAATCTTGTCAAGCACCTCAACATTTTTAAAATGTCTCTTTATGACATACACTAAACAGTGATGTGGATGATAAACCTCAATCAATAATGAAATTTTAGAAAAAAAAATCCTTAAAAATCAACAATTTTGCAGGCTGTGTCACTTTTTCAAAAATTTTGCTGAGCAATTCATGTTTAAGATTTTTTTTAATGAAAGTTTCATATAAGGCACAGTTTTTTAATTTATTTCACTGCGTAATGCAGCTTATAAAGAATAATCCGGAATTTTTTTAGAGTTGTCGCAATTAAATTAACTTGTGGACCAAGACCGTGAGGCAGATTTTGTTTCTTCGACATAAACCCTTTAAAAGACATTATTTCCATACTCGTTTATAAGAAATTTTCACATTTGAAAAGGGTATTATTTTAACTGTCAAAAACATAAAAGACGAAAAAAAAAAGCTAAGACTTATTTATCAAATATTTTTAAACAAGCACAGAATTGCTTTTATCTGTTAAATTATTACAGCCCTCGTAATTCCTACTATCCTATGTGCTCATAATTCGACAGCCCTCGTACTGTCTCCGAGCCTATCTTGTAGTCTCCTACGGACTTCGCGCAGGCGCAGAGGAATCAGAAGCATCACTGATGAAAGCTGTGTGATGAACAGCTCCGTTCAAAGATTTTTTTTTCGAATTAAAAAAAAAAATCGGAGATTTTCTTTGTTGCTACGTGATGACTATTGACTTCAAGCTTAATGATTGTGTAAAAAGCAAGTATTAAGATAAAATTAAAAAAAAAATAAAAAGTTGTATTTGTAGTCACCTAGGCATGCACACAAAAGCAGATGATCTTTTCTTTTTTCCCGAGACATCTACTACGCTAAAGGGGATCCTTCATTTTGCTAAGAGTTCGGATAAAAAAGTATTATTTCAGAGAGGATTGAAATCCATTACCTTTGTGTAGAGAAAAATTTCTATTTTCTCTACACAAAGACTCAAATATTAAAATTTAATTCGGTTACAGCAGCCTTTTTCATAGTCACAAAATGTCTAAGCATTCTGTACCGTTCAATTATTCACTCACAGAACAGAAACTATAGCTTACAACGCCATTTGCTTATAGAGTCAATACTATTTTAAAACAATTTCACCTGACATTTAAATATTCAAATTTGCTCTCTAAATCCTAACATTTGAGCAAAAAACTTAAGTTCAAAAAAAGATGCATTGCATTTCGGCTGAACATACGTTTAAACTCATATATATTTTTTTAGCACAAAAAAAAACTTATGATAAAAGAGATCATCAATATATGACTTGAAAGCTTGACGTTTTAAGTGCTTGATGCCTTTAGCACACAGCCTTATGTTTCTTAAAGTAGCAAGATTTGTTTGACTTAAGAACTTTGAAACTTAAGTGATAATCAATTTTTCATTCATGAACATTTCTGTATGAAAATATATGTATAATACGCTTTTCTTAAAAGTAACATTACATCATTTTTTCTCGTTTGGCGTTAGTCAGTTTTATCGAGAACCAAGATGAACAGTTTGATGGATGAAGCACTATAAGATTGGTTCCCTGTTTTCCACTGCAGAATGAAATAAAAATTTCTAAATTGCATTTTAATAAGCATGTATTTACATTTTAAAGTGGCAGTTTACATGACATAAAAATCTGTAAAATTTATTATTTAATAAACATCTTCATAATAATGTTTGATAAAGACATCGATTTTTTTTCCATGAAAAATGATACGTAATTGAGATTTTTGTCTAGTTAAAATGAAGTTTATCAGCAACCCTGAAACGAAGAATAGTTATTTTTAGTAATAATGTAACTTGCATCAAGTTTGTAAGTGTACGAAAATCGCTTCGTTGAAAAATTTGTTAATAAGTGATCTTTCAATGTTGTTTTATTAAAAGAAGATAACGCTTCTCAACAAATTCACTTTTATTATTAGCTTTTGGAATCAAATCATGTATATACGTTTAAGTTTTAAGCTTTTGTTTTCTTCTGGGTTAAAAGTGGCGTTAAAATCATATTGATTTAACATCATACTTTAAAACATAGTTTGTAAAAATAAATTGGTTCTGATAATAGTATTTTTAGAGAGTTAACATTTTCTATTATTTCTTCAAAGTTGTTCTTCGTTTTCTAACGAAGGAAACATAAATTTCAAAAACATTGTTGTTATACATAATTTTAAATTTCTGTTTATTATTTTTATCATTTGTTGATATGTAAATGTTCATATAACATAATCACGATATATATCCAGAAATATTACATTAAAATGATTCTCAAGTTGTTTCCCTTAAAGACGTTTTCCTGCTTGATATGGTGTGCACGCTACAATAATAAATTGATATGAAGTAGTTGATAGTAGTTGTTTCCTATAGCTTAATGTAATCGCATGAAAATTGTATTAAAGTACATCTCTGTTATACAGTAGATTAATTTGTACATAATACGATGTAGAAACAAAATATGAAAAAAGAAAATTCTTTACACCATTGCAAATAAGGAATACGCAATCGTGATTATTGAATTAAATGCTGTAAAATGTTTTTAGTCGTAATCACAACATACAGACATGACGGTGTCAAAATTCAAATAACGACTGACCTTGGGACTTTTAATGTATTGAAGACGTACACAGACATTGAAGTACTCAAAGTATTTTGGATGATTCTGTAAATAAACTACCCAGCTGATTGAAAACATAAAGAGAGGTACAACACAAGATAAAACAGCAATCCCCTAAATTGAAATATTCAACATTGCGACTAATCGAATTTTAGCTATGCGAGTTACGTACATGCATACATGATTAAATGAACACAAAATAAGTCAAGATGGATCGTAAGTGCATGAATACGCACGTAAGTACATCTGTACGTTGAGACGTCAGGCAAATTCTCGTCAAACTAAATTAAGAAATGGTCACGATCTTGATACCTAATTTTCTTCCGGTATCAATACTTTCTTTAAAAGGAAGCATATTTCAAATTCATCTCGCAAACCAGAAACTTTTTTTACCGCAAATATGTCTAAAAATATAGTCCTAAATTATTGACTTGAAAGTAATTAGCTCGTATAATTATTGCAAATATATTCTGTACTAATGTAAAACTTCCATTGAAAACAATCTCTTTTGTTGAATGTAACATAATACCAATTGTTTAGATGACTTAAAATGAATGCATACAAAATCGAAAATTATTTTTATTTCGTTTATAAACTATGTAGAAGTTTATTTATTTTTTTATTTATAATAAATACCTTAAGTAACGCTGTTAAATAAACATAGACCTTAAACTAACATTTTTATGCATGTACAAAGATTATACGATTTCTAAAACTCATTTAAATTTCCCATCATGCACATTGTAATAGGTCAGGCATATAAATGCATAGTATTTAAATTTCATGAACACTACCTTTAATGAAATCATGAATTGAGTCATTTAGACTATTAAACCTGTGATGAAGCAAATGTAATATTCTAAACATTTCAGATTGAATTCCAGCCAGTATAAATCTAATTCCATTACGAATTATTTTAGACAGGTGCATCTTACAAGTTTTAGGTATTTTTAACTGGGAAAGACCATAAAATAAAGTGGTATTTTTCTTCACACATTGTTCTGCAAAACAATACTAAATATTATATTTCTAGCGACGTTGATGGTATACTTTTGTGAAGGTTGTTCTTTTAAAAATTATACAAATTTTCAGCTGCTTTTTAAAAACTCCGAGCCAGACTTTTGAATAAACTTAGAACTTTTTTTCAAGATGTATTATGCGCTTTTCATAAACTTTCAATCTTATAAGTGTCTTGAAATAAAAAAAGAATAAGGCATACGGTATTTTGCTGTTCTTCCATCCACGGATGACATCTAGACTCATTTTTGAAGGTGAGGTTTTTTTTCGGAAATTTTTCCTACCAAACATTTACTTCAAACATTATATAAATGCCGTCCAGGTGGTGTAGGGGATAAAGCAACATTTTACAACATTTCGGGTCCGGGACCGATTCCTGGAAACGGCTTGGGTGTTTGTGATGTAATTGTTGGGGATAGTGATGGCCGCCCTTTGGGTATCCCTTCACAAATGGCCATCGAGTTTGGCGACGCTCCATCCAAGGTATGATGTGCCAGAGTCGCACCGTTAGAAAAAACGCATTACGTAAACGAACATTTCAGAAATTTTTATAATCATTGCGTAATCAAACAAAAATGTTTCTAATTCAGAATTTTCCAGAAGTTCGAGAGATATCTACGGGGACTGGATTGGAATGTTAGAAGGGGCTCTTATATTAACGCCATGCAACGGAGCTAATGTCGCTCTTATACCACTAGTTACATACCACACCTTACACTAAATGGTATTTTCCTTCCAACATCGCACGCTTGCACAGTAACAGGAAAACAGAATTTCATGTTATCTGGCTGTCTAATTTAATGTTGTCACAATGTTTCCGAAACAGCAGCAACGGAGTTAGTCACGATTAAATGCGCCAGAGGTCATAAAAGAAGGCAGAGTCACCATAGTCTTCAAGAGACTTGCAGAGAATCTTCACTGCTTTACAGAAGAGTGGAGAAGAGGGTTATAGCCTTCAACAAAGGACGCCAAATTTCGACATCTCTACGTCTGCCAGGCGACCAACTTTTGCAATTTGGTAAAAATGAATGGAAAATTTGAAATTATTGCTATTATTTGTCACAAGAAATATAAAACACTGTAATGTTGTGAATGAGCTTAGGCTCCGTTTTCTTAAGTATAACTCCACAACAAAAAGTCTTCATGCAATTACAGAAAAAATTTCTTTTTAAAAAGGTAACTTTTTTTAAGTTAAATTTGGATGCATCACGTGAGTTCGAATCATTTTTAAGAGGAACGAGAGGATGAGGGTAGTCAGATTTATAGGGCACTTTACATATTAGCACAAAAATACCCAATAGTTATAACAGATTTTATTACATAAAATGCATATCCATTGTTGTTGTATAGGATCTATTTTTCAAAAATTTAAATATAAAAGGTTATAAAACACACAATTTATACATGTTATTAAATTTTTATATGCAGCTCATAAGCTGTTGTAATCAGACCTCTAGCAGAACTTCTAGCAAAATCTTCAAACAAATAGTCCACGTAGAACAATGAGTATACGTACAATCGCTGACCTTTCATCTTCTAGAATATTCCCGGTCATGTTTGTCAATAGATTACCTGATTCTGGAATCATTTATTTCTGAAAATTATTCCACGTGCATTCATATCCCCTTTTCACATCTATTTATTCATAAAGTACTTCCCGCGCCCAACCTCCCATGATCTTTTACCCAGTGAAATATTAAATACCGCCTGAAAAATCGTTTCGCATTGTCCCCTACCAGACGATATTTCAAGTTTACTAGGGAATAATGCCTTTGGTAAGAAAATGTTTTATAGTAATGTTTTTTTTTCTTTGTATTTTTCTCTTACGGTGGAAAATGACATCACGGGATTAGGATGTCATGGAACTAAATGAAATTCCAGATTATTAATTTATCGAATTGCCGCTTCTGAATTTGCGTCATGTTTAAAATGCACTCGTAAGTACAGAGATATCTGAGGGGAACCCTGCGAGTTGAGTTGTTTAAAATTTAAATATATTTGTGCTTTAAAGCTGTAAACTATATGATGGGTGTGGATGCAAAACTTGCATTCTTCCCTTAGAAAGTTAGTTTTTAATTGATAGAAAAGGGAAAAAACTTACAAATAAAAATTATGTATTGGCACAATTGTTTGTATATTTTTATAATAAAAGAACTTTCACATAGTTTAAATCTAATAATCCTGGCAAAGCTGGAATTTAAATTTGAAATGGACAAATTGAGTTTTGCAAAAGTGAAGAAGATGAGTTTTGTGTCTACATTTTTTATATGATATAGTAAATACCAATTTTTATGATCATGCAAACATAAGGGGAATATATTCGTTACAAACAAATATTATTAATAAAAGGCACTAACTACCCAGGTAAATCATTTCAAATTTAAGCAACTGAAATTCTGTTTCTAACGTATTTCATTTCGTACTTCTTTTTCAAAAATTATAAAAAAATGCAGTCTTATGTATTTAACAACGACAACAAAACAGCGTCTAATGTACTTTGTTTTGTTACAATACATTTTACAAGGAAATTTCTTTTAAAGTTTGCACTTTAATTTCATTGGTTTTCTTCGTTCAGAATAAAGCAGTATAAAAATAATATTAATAATACTAATAGAAAGTTAACTAATGGTAGATTTTCTATGAAAATAAAAACATTTTCTACAGAATATTTTCTCACTTGTGAGGTTTCCTTCGACCGAAAATGTTTGGACTTCTACATAGTTATCTCATGGATGTTTCTTTAAACATTATATTAGTCTCTAATGGATTCTCCAAACTTTCTTGTCATTTCTTCCTTTGCCTTATTTCCTTATCTTTCCAGGTGGTTCCCAATCCAATATCATTCTCAAAACTCATTCATTAAAATAATTAGAACTCATGTCAGTAAAGTAAAACACATAAAAGAGACTTATAGTTTTGAACACATGTTTCGGACGAAAAAATTTTGTCCTTCATCTGTAATAGTACATACACAGATTGGGACTGTAAAGTAAACATAAATCTCTCTGTTTACTTTTTGTGTTTACGGTTTTTCTTTCCTTTATTCAGTCCCAGTCTGCGTATGGACTATTGCTGATGAAGGATGAAATTTTTCGTCCGGAACACGTGTCCAGAAAGATAAATGCCTCTTATGTGTGTTATTTTACAAAGTTTCAATTATTTGATCTCTTAAGCATCAGTTTCTTTTCAGTATATTTTGTTAAACTCTTTCATTGATCATTCTTTTGACGTGTCCAAACTACCTTAAACGTTTGTCTTTTATGCAATCTGTTATCGTTATCATATTTTTTTTTATAATTTCTCTTATTTCAATGTTTTTTCTTTTCTACCATGAGATATTTTGCCAGCTCTCCTCCAGTTGCAAAAAGTTTCTTTTCTATTTATGCCTTTATTGACCATGCTTCAGCTCAATAGAACATATACTTTCGACGAGAGTTCAAAAAGAAGAGGATTATAGGTGGAAAAACAAAGAGGATCGTCTTTCTTTTCGCACATATATTTCTACAACAAAGCTTAGGATTTCTATTACATTATCGGTTTCGCATATTTATTATCTCCATTGTAGATGCTCCTTAGTTTTCACTATTGAACTGAAATATTTAAAAATTTGCATCTTTAAATTATAATAAATTTAAATAGTAACTTAAAATTATTTTATATATTATAAAATAAATGTTATTTTACTAACTTTTTGTTTCTTTAATATGCAATTTCCATACAAATTTAATACTACTTAATCAATACTATTTTAGATAGTCGTTATTTTATGAATAAAAAAGAGCATTGATTCCATGCATTGAATAGTACTAATTTTTTTGTTTTTTTAATATGATTTTTCCATACAAATTTAATATTATTTTAGGTCGTCATTATTTCATGAATAAAAAATAACGTTAAATACATGCACCTTGAATCAAAAATATTTCCATTTAATCTAAAGAATGCATGAAATGTAAATTTAAAGAAAGCCACAACTCTGATTTATATGGATTCTCCTCTTTAATTCAAATAAAGGCCACAAAAAATAATAAAGTTAAATTAGTTTTAAACAATATAGTTGTTTAATTAAATGTCTTAGTAATAAGGAGAAAGTAAATTTTAAGGTTTCACTTTAATCTCGTTATCTAATTCAATTAATTAATATAAAACAAACAAAAGGCTTTTATTGATAGGAAAAACAAAAGCTGATTAATTATACCAGATTAAAATTAATTAACCCGTACCCCATTCATCAGATGTGTTTGTTTATTAAAAATATTCCTGAATACGTAATTTATTGTAATAATTAATGTGCTCATCTTGATTACTCTTTACACAGAGCAAGTAAATACAACTGAGTGAAGGATAATTCGGGTTAATTTGATTTCTCGTTCAAGGGTTTCATAAGAAGGTTTGCAATTAGAAGCCAAAATGGATAAGCACTTTTTATAATTATGCAGTAAGTATGTAGTTTTATGCTTTTGAATAGATTCAAGCTGTAGTATCTTGTATCGAAATAAGATTTTCTCTAAGCAGAAATGTATAAATGAAAAATTTAATCGAGGACGAGGCATTATTATACTCATATTAAAACTTTCTGATTTAAATTATGTCACAAATTTGATATTAAATAAAATTGATACTATTCACGTTTTTAAAAAAAATCTAATAATAAAAGTTTGGATAAACTTGTTGCCAAATATGAAACATGACTATGTGTATTCGTCAGATTTCAGCCGTTATACAGGGTGACAAAGGCAGGTACGGTGTACCGAGACGAATCAGAATGACGACAATCCAAAGCTATATGTGGGGTCGGAAGGTTCGTCTTCATGTACCTGTTGATAATCACTTTGGAAGAAGTGTTAAAGTAACAGTAAAAAACGAACGCATGTTTTACGGAGAGCACTTAACTACAACTGATAGTTTACAAATTTTTACAAATCATTTTATTGATGAAAGTCTGGGAGAAAAGCTCATTGTTTATGAAACTTGATTGAGAATTCAGACCAGCAGTTCTTCCAACGGGATTATTAACAGGTACATGAAGACTATATTTCCGACTCCACATTGCTACGTGATTCTGATTTGCTTGTTTATTTGTGGATTAAGGCCGATTGACTGCACTAGGGTCCTAGGACCATAGGGCAGCTGTTCTCAACCTTTTAACTTCGCCCCCCCCCCAAGAAAGGCTAACTTACGGTGGTGCGCCTCTACCCTCACATTTTTCAGCATACATCCAGTTTTTTAATCTTTAATAATGAACATTTAGTCGAATTTTCTGCAAAATAATGTTATTAGTAAAGTTTGAATGAACATTTTAAGCGAAAATGTACATATTTTTGAGTAAAAATGAGAATGAATAAGATGACTTAAAAAAAAAAAATGCATCACTATTTGCTATTTGGTTTTCTCGCCCCCCCCCCTGCAAACGTTCTGCGCCCCCCTTGGAGTGTGCGCCCCACAGGTTGAGAAATGCTGCCATAGGGGGTTGGCCTCAGCGGGGGACTTTCTAAGGGGACCCTAGCTTGTATTTACTCGAGGTTTCGGAGAAAACCTTGAAAACTCCAAACGGCTAAATCGATAGGGGCAACCAGGATTTGAACCTGGCACCTTCCGCCTTTCAGTTTCGAGAGCAGTACCTCTAAGTCACTGGTGGGGCTCGTATTGATCCCGTCTACCTGCCTTTATAGTTTTGAACTATAGTTTAGGTCTACCCTATATAAAATAACCATTTTTCTGCATCACGCGTTCAATAGTGTAACAACTAGTGTCCAACAAAGGACACACTCGTTTCAAAATCACAAATCTCTAAAACAAAGGACAATAGAGTGATGAGGTGAAGGGTATATTTATTACGAAAGCTGTAAAAATTCGATATAGGAGTTTTGAAAGCAACCAAAGTTATAAACAGATGATGTTGTACACTGCACAGGTTTATGGAAAAGAAAAGAAAAGTAATTTTTCTGTAATTATTCTTTAAAATCAACGCAAAAGCTTTTCAAAATGTTCACAGCTAGCCGTGCAATGGTGGTTCAAACGAACTGCAAAATTCGCCATCACCTCCTGTAGTATATAACAAGGGAAATAGACACACATGTCGTGGTATTGTTTTAGTACACAGAATTTTTCAATACACCCCACAAAAAAATAATCACATGTGTTCAGATCGGGCGATTAAAAGGCGAGTCCTGCGCCAGCGAAATTAGAATAGTCCAAAGCAATCACTCTTCCTTAAGTATTCCTCCAGGAAGCGTAACCCAGTTATTCGAAACTTTTGTAAAAAAAAATGTGTAAAGGTTATCAACCCGGTTCTGAATCTCATAGTGTGGTCGTAAATGTCGTTTCCATTATCTTTTAATAATCCTATAGTAATAAATCCTATAAATAGTATATGATCATAAATAATAATCATTTATTTTATCACAGTCCAGTACTGTCTTTGAAATATTCTTTTGTTCTTGACAAACCATGGTTGGAAACTTCACTATTATTTCAAATTGCTTATTAACAGATACATGGAAACGACGTTTCTGACTCCACATTGCTATGTGGCTCTGAGGCGACTTGGCTTAGGCGACTTGGTTACCTCTTACTCATTACATGTTTTTTTTTTTTTTTTTTTTTTAAAGAGATCTGAATCACTCTGCATACATACACTACGCATAACAGCACTGTTACTTTAAAATTTATAAGAAACGAATTAGAAATTTTAATCAAATTAACCTACATTTTTATTCACAATTTTATTTACTTCTAATTAAACTTCTAACAGATGGATATAGTATTTTGATGCTTGCATTGGTACAAAAATCTAGCACTTCACAAGTTTCTACTTCCAATCTTGTTTTACTTCATTGTAAACTTACTCTTCATAGTAAATCAATTTGGTTGCTTAAAAAATTTGATAAAACAGGATTTATATTCAAATATTAAAAAGAAATTGCGTTACATATTTTAATCCATCAAAGCGTTCATTTAGTGTCTTTATTTCATTATTTAAAGTTAGTATTTCATTTACTTTTTTTACAGATTCTGGATCACCTGCAAGAAAACCATGACTCATTCGCACAGGTTTCAAGATAGGGACACTTAGCTATAACTTTGATTTCAACGCTGGAGCTTCAATCACTCTGACATAACAACTCATAGGAGTTACATAGCATAAAGGACGTTGTTCCTCAAACATTAAAAGAAATGTTTGAGTGTATTCACATTTTAGTTGTGACCTTGATATATCTATCTATATAAATAAAATTAGACTTTTGTCTGTACATTTCTTGGAATTCAAAAATTTTGCGATTTCTATCCGTTTCAAGCACCCGGGAATCCGATGCGACCCTCAAAAAAAAGTTTGTCTGTCTGTCGTCATTCTGTCATTCTGTCCGTGACGCTTTTTTTGTTTAAGCATCACGTAAAAACGACTGAAGCGAATGATATGAAATTGGGTGTCATGATAGGTGGTCACTCAACTTAAAACATAGGCGTCGAATTTTGAAAAAATCTTGATTGGATTTTGAGATTTTGCGAAAATCCTTTCAAACTGCGTAAATTTGTGTTCAAGCATCACGTAAAAACGACTGAAGCGAATGATATGAAATTGGGTGTCATGATAGGTGGTCACTCAACTTAAAACATAGGCGTCAAATTTTGAAAAAATCTTGATTGGATTTTGAGATTTTGCGAAAATCCTTTCAAACTGCTTAAATTTGTGTTCAAGCATCACGTAAAAACGACTGAAGCGAATGATATGAAATTGGGTGTCATGATAGGTGGTCACTCAACTTAAAACATAGGCATCGAATTTTGAAAAAATCTGGATTGGATTTTGAGATTTTGCGAAAATCCTTTCAAACTGCGTGAATTTGTGTTCAAGCATCACGTAAAAACGACTGAAGCGAATGATATGAAATTGAGTGACATGATAGGTGATCACTCAACTTAAAACATAGGTCTTCGAATTTTTAAAAAATCTTGATTAGATTTTCAGATTTTGCGAAAATCGTTTCAAACTGCGTAAATTTGTGTTCAAGCATCACGACAAAACGACTGAAGCGAATGATATGAAATTGGGTGATAACGACTATTACGTAATAACGACTAATACGAATGTTACGAAATTTAGTGATATGATAGGTAGTTACTAATCTTAATTTATAGGCGTTGAATTTTTAAAATATTTTGATTACATTTTGAGATTTTGTGAAAATCGTTTTAAAATGCTGAAATTTTGTTCCAGCATCACGAAATAAAGACTGCAGGGAATGAAACGAAATTGGGTGACATGATAGGTAGTCACTCAACTTAAATTCTAGGCTTCCAATTTTTCAAAAAATATTGATTAGATTTTGAGATTTTGCGAAAATTATTTCAATATGCGTAAATATTCGTTCGCGCATCCCATAATTATGACTAAAGCGAATGAAATGATATTACTTAGTTATTCTCTAACCTTCAATATTTTAACAATACATAAAAATTATAACTTCGCTTTCTTTACTTTGGCAACACACTACATCCATTCTGTGTATTCCTACAATGCTGACGAAAGTTCTAGCTTTTTGGAAATTTGCATTCACTAACCCGTCAAGGACGGGTACTTCAGCTAGTATAAAATATTTTTAGTTGACTCTATTCCAAGATCACACATTCTCACACAAACAGAAAGAAATAATAAAGCGAATAATCGGAACATTGCCAAAATACGTCTATAAATATCGTTCTGTCAGTAACATAATTAATTGCGGAGATCTTTGGGTGTAAAGACAATTAGTACCAGTTTTTTTTATAGAATTAAAGCGAAATAAATTTTAACTCTAATAAAATGAATCTATAATAAAATTGAAAGCACTTAACTAAATTATTAGCTACGATTGGGGTAACTGGTGTCATTATCTATAAAAACCGTTGTAATTAAACTGTAATTAAATGGTTTAATATATGAACTAAGGGTACTTCTTGTGAAATTGTACTTTTAATAATATTAATTTCCATAAAAGAATGTATTTAAAGAAAGATTTAAAGTTAATTAGTAAAGAAGAGTAAAATTTAATTACAAGAAGTGATAAATCGTTCTATTGCATACGAAATGAAATTGAACATTTAAGCAAATTGTTTTACCCATTTATCCAAATAGATTTGTGTTAGTAAACGACTTACAGGATATAAAATTTATATTTATTTTGTATGAAATAAAAGAAATTAATTGAGTCTTTTCTTTGGAATGATATATAAAATGCTCCATACGTGGTTACCAGAGCAATAAAAATGTAATTAAAACATTTATAAATCAGTTGAAATAAGAGATTACTAGAATGATTATACAATGTTTTTTATGTTTTGTACTAAATATCAAATGGCAGGATATGGTAAAAAATAGGATAAATAAATTATTGCTTTTAACCAGAATTAAATGAGTTATTTGAGTTAAATTCCAAGTTCCAACGTTGCTGTGTGTTTAGAAACTTAATTAATACGTTCAATTCTTCATTAGGTAGTTTGCATTTGTTTAAAACAATAAAAATGCATTGCTCGTTAATGTGACAGACTCGTTAATTTGAACTAAAGTGCTATTAGAAAACTGTCCGGATTGTGTGATACTTAACAAAGTGCAAAATTACAGAGAATTCCTGAAGGAGGAGAGCCTTCTGTATCGCTAGGTAATGTATTATTAGCTAACTTATACGCATTAAAAGGTGATAAAGGCGAGCCTGAATCATAAAATAAATTCATAAGTACGTGACACACAGAAAGAAAAACAAACAGTATCAAGTGCAAACTGCACGTTGTAACAGAAAAATCCGTTTATTGAAACTTGGGTCATTTTGTTTATTTTTCAATTGTTACTATTATTAGAGTGTGCTTAAAATTAATTATGAGAGATACCTATCATGAAAAATACATTATAATCTCTATGTCAAATATTTTAGAAACACACAGTTTATCATTAATATATATATATATATATATATATATATATATATATATACAATATATATATATAATACAATATATATATAATACAATGTCACTATATATATATATATATATATATATATATATATATTATATATATATAGTGACATTGTATTATAAAACCTTAAAAACCCCCAGTCTTTGTCAAAAAACATACAAAAACAAGACAATAAACATAAAAATACTATAACCAGCTAATTCATCAGAGGGAGACTGGTGTGCTTGTTAGTTACAGGTTTCTGGACTGGTGTCAGGAGATTGTGAACTATTGTATTAACAGAATTATAGACTATCGTATTGACAGAATTATTGAAGCTTAAATATCTTGAAATATTGCCTGTTTAATATAATTTTAGTTTAATCAACGGACACCAGTTCTCCCTGACCTGCAAAAAAGATTTTCAAACATTGTTAAAATAGAAAATGAAAAAACATACTTAAAATGTGGCTGCACCCAACTTCCAGCCGTAACTCAAGAAAATTGAAGAAAATTAATCCGTGTATCCTGCAATCTTCGCCATATTCCATTCCAGTCAGCGTCCGACAGTCTCGTTGCCACATCCATCTGTGCGCGTCCGAAAACTAGGCTTTAGCGTGCAGATATCATTCGCAAACCGCTGCGGACGCAAAAATATATAGGCAAGCCCCACCTGTAACTTTTGGACTATTTCCAGGGGTTTAAGTTATTTTTAAGGTGTCTAGTGTAATAATTAATAAAATCCAAGGGAAATGAGTTATTGTAAAACAATTTTGCAGAAAGTAGATATATTTGTGAATCCAAACTATAGCTATTGTTGCATATTCGAAAAAATCTTAACATTTGTCCAATTAAAATATTAACAAAGATTTTTCTGTGTAGATTTGAGGTCCAGTGTGGCAAAGCAACTGTATCAAAATTAAAATTTCTTTTTTTATCATATATATCTATATATAGAAAGTTATTTAGAATGTTCAACTTCAAGTCTAAAAAAACTGCGGAATAATGGCTGTCATTTGCTTGATTAAGCTTTAAACAAGAGGGATAGATCCTATCTTTAATTTTATTAAAATCGCCATTGACAACAAGAATGTCGTCTATGTATCTAAATACTGAAAAATGTATTGTATTAGAGGATGTAAAAACATACTCATAATAGAAGAGATACAGGTTAGCTGCAGTACTGGAATAACTAGCACCCATGCCGATACCCTTAATTTGTCTGTATATTTCGGAATTAAAGTTTATGTAATTATTATTTAAACAGAAATTGGAAATAGTGACAAAAACTCTCTATTTATGTTAAGTGCAGATTCTATTTCAAAATCATCAAAAGTATTTAAAAGCGTTTTATAAAAGTCATCTATTGGGATATTTGTAAATAAATTTTCAAAATCATAAACTTGCAGACTAGTTATAACCATATTATTTAGTTGCTGTGTTAGTGAGAAACTGTTTTTAATAGACCAAAAATATTGCGTATGAATAAATTTGCCCTCTAGAAAATTATAGATTTTACTCAATGTATTTTGAAAAATGATGTTAACTGTAGTACTCACTGTATTTCTTGTGTTACAAATAAATCTGAATGTTATGGGGTTTTTGTGAAATTTCGGAGTGGCAAAAAAATTTGCAAAGCTATTATGTTTATTTATATTTAGTTTGAATTTTTTCGAAAAAGCAGAGAATTTTTTAAGTAGTACAGATTTATTATTTTTATATTTTGTATAGACCCCATTTTTGTCTATTTCTTCACTGATAACTTCAAAATAGAAGGCTTTACATATAATAGCAAAATTGTTTGAAGCCTTGTCCACTGGACAAAAAATAAATCTGTTTTTGTATTTTTTAATTACGTCATTTATTTTTTTATTGTAAACAAAATATTCATCACTCTTATTAGCATGTATGTTTAAAAAGGAGTTTTTGAAATTATATTTAAGTCTATATTTCCATTCATAGAATGCCTGTGGTGGTATACTGTACTTGTAACTTAGTTTTAAAATAAATTCATTTAAGTTATTGTTAAATGTCTTCTCCATGTATCAAGGGCGGATCCAGAAACTTATTTCGGAGGGGCGCAAATCCTGAATACTCATTTTATCTAGTGTAAAGCCGACTTAATATTGCTGAAAGCCCCATTTATCTAGTGTAAATATATTTTTCTCGGAGGGGCGCGCGCCCCCTGCGCCCTCCCCTGGATCCGCCTTTGCCATGTATTCAATTTTTAATTTAGTGTTTAGTCTATATTTTGTTCCATAGCTCATCATTTTTCTTAGATTTTGATCTGTGATGATGTCGGGATTTCCCGTAATTATATGCCCATGTTTTGCATTATAAAAATTAGTATCTTTATACTCTTCACAATATCAGAAGACATCCTCTGAGGAGATATTTTTGTAATTAAATAAACGTTGTCCCATAGTATTGGCGTATTTATACATTGGTTTCACAACGTTTCACAACTCTTTAGAGGGAAGCAATCCTTTGTATTTTTCAGCATGTTCTGACAATTTAAAAAGTTATAACTTTTTTGTAGAAAATTAATGATTAAATACTCTTTATTAATTGCTTTATTTATATTCATTAATTTAAATGATATTAGGTCTATAATAAGTGACTTGAACTGATTGTTGTCAAATTTAAAGTCAGTGCATTTCCCACGGACCCTTTTAATTGTATTTATTTTTAGTTTAAATAATTCATTTTTAACATGACTCACTATATTATCGGAATTAAATTTCTTTTGTAATATATCCATCCATATCTGTGGAATAATATTGTTAATGGTATTAGAATTTTTTCTGGAGCCTCTTTTGCCTCTTTCTATGATTCTGTTGTTAGAAAACTTTAAAAAACAATCATATAAGATATCTATTTTATCTATATTTATGAAGTTCAGAGATGTATTTAATCCATATGGATATAAAGTTTTGTGTTTAAATATATTCAAATTTTCCTTGTGTAATCTATTATTATAGTCTTCTACACACTCCAAAATACTAATTAAAATATTGTCGAAATTATGTTTTCTAAAATGTAGAATTTCAAAAGAAGCATTTTTATTAAACCTATTATTAATATTGGAACGATGTAAGTTAATGCGTAGATGTAAAGCCGTACTGGTTTGACCTATGTAGGCTTGTCCTCATGTGACACAATATATTTTATATATAACATTGCTTTGTTTACAAAAGGGAATATTGGAGTCCTCTGTTTCAGTAATGCTTGCCTTGACACATGTTTTTCATCTCTTGTCATTGCATTTAATCATAATAAAATCATGTATAGCTCTAAAATTTTTTATTGAACGTTTTTTTGAGCTTTAATGCTCCATTGCGTAAAAATATTGAAAAGCAGACCCAACAAATATACCCCCTAGTTATGGCAAGTATATATATATATATATATATATATACAGGGTGTCCAGCCTTAATGTGACCCAATGGCTAATTCCCGAACCGTTCGGTTTAGATATGCACTTCCAATTTGAAAAATGTTTTAAAAGAGGTAAAGAATGTTTTTACGTGCTTTTAGAACCAAAAAACCCTTTTAGAAAAAAATTACAAAAATTAAATTTTTATACGGTCCCTAGGTCCTATCACTTATATTTAGGAAAAGATGCAGTACACAAAAACAAAGTAAACACAAAAAGTTTCATTTTATTACGATAAAAACTGACCGAGTTATGGAACTTTCAAAATCATACATTTCATCCATTTTCTCGGCCGTTTTCAAGAAGCTAGTAAGGGACCGTTAGAAAATGGCCGAGAAAATGGATGAAATGTATGATTTTCAAAGTTCCATAACTCGGACAGTTTTTATCGTAATAAAATGAAACTTTTTGTGTTTACTTTGATTTTGTGTACTGCATCTTTTCCTAAATATAAGTCATAGGACCTGGGGACCGTATAAAAATTTAATTTTTGTAATATTTTTCTAAACGGGTTTTTTGGTTTGAAAAGCACGTAAAAACATTATTTACCTTTTTAAAAACATTATATATATATATATAATACAGATAGATAGATCGATAGATATATATTAATTTCCGCTGCTTCTATATATCACCTGGTCGCAAAAGCCTTATATTTATATCCCCCTGACAATACGTTTCTGTCAAATCCAAGTTCATAAGCTCTTTTTCTAAAGGTGAAATCAACTAATTCGTTAAAAAGAGGTCCAAAAGACATTTTATAAAAATATGAATCCCAAAATTAACGCATACTGTTACTTTTTCGAAGGGAAAATGGAACGAAGTTTTGATATAACAAACATTTTGGAAATTGCATTATGAACTAACATAAGCGTGAATGGGAATGTAAAAAATTGTTATTCTGATTCTTTTTAGAAAATACTAAAAAGGTTATGCATGTAATACGAAAAGTGAAAAATTGTACAATAAAAAATCCCGCTTTGTTAAATTTTACAAGGAAAGCAATTTTTATCTCACTGTGAATTTATAAATAATGTGCATGTACTTTTAACATTATCATTAATGTTGAATGGACTCAATATTAAAAAAAAAAAAAGGTAAACATTTTTTCTGTAAAAAATATTATTAAAAAACAATAGTTTTGCATGCATACAAAGTTTTAGGAATGTAAGCATTTGCTTAAATAATTGTTATTCAAGAACTTTCATCAACAACAACTTCAAGGAATAGGCCCGGTGCCTATTCCGGCCTCATTGGTCAATCCACCGCCATCTCAGATGTCTTTGGTCTGCCCCTAGGGGCTCTGGAGAATCTTGTCACTGGCATACGTTGTACATAAGAGTGTGTCGTTTTTCACTTTTTTTTTTTTTTTTTTTATCGGAACCGCATATGGTAGGAAAAGTTGTGTATTGACATCAAATGTCTGTAAAAAAAAATTTTTTTTGAAATTAAAATACGTATTAAGACTTCCCGCCAGGCCCATGAAGTTTTACCAAATATCTAAAATTCAATGTTTTTTATTCATTTTTTTATGAAACAAATTTTTTAACCGACTGTAATGGAAACAGTTGAATAGTAGGACCCTTCGTTTGAGGAAAAAAAAAATTTGACATCATGCGATATGTAAAGCTCCCACCTGACTTTTGAAATTTGTTTAATTTACTATTTTTTTAAAAAGCGAGCTCTTTTTGTACCATTTTCTCTATACGATTTTGTTCACTTTAGTTTAGTTAATATTATTGATCGATAGTACAGTAACAGGTTTCTTCCGCAGGCCTTTAAAGAAGGGCGCATCACCCAGATGATTTTACTGACCGACCGGTTTTTAAAAAATGAGATCCCTCTCGATACTTGAGTTAGCTTCCTATCGACATCGGTCAAGGTCAAACGGAAATTCCAATTTCACTTGCCAATTTGCTCTGGATGCACAAACTGAGTATTGAATCGTGCAAAAGTAAACTCTAAACTGCTGTTTCTTTAAGATCGAAGATAGAGTGTAATGTAAAAGTAACGAAAAAATGATAATAAAGACAGACTCTATTATGGATATCGATAAATTTAATAAAATAGACAGTCAAAGGAAGAAAGTTCTATTGGGCTTGCAAAATAGTTTAGCAAAGAAAAAGATAGCCTTGCAAGCATTATATTTAGGTGGGAAAAGGCACTAAGCCTCAGCAGTTGTTAAGAAGGGGGCGTTTCACACAGAAGAATCAAAGGGAAATAATATATAGTGTTACTGCTCGAGTCCAGTAATTTGGTGGACAGTTGTTTTTCACAGGGCAAGTTCCAGATGATATCGCTTGACAGATTTGATACAAAGTAATTCCTAATATTCTGCACTAGGTACATGCTGTTTCATGTCCTCACATATGACCGTTTGTCTTTGATCATGGCAATCAGTAGGTTTTCTGATAACCATACAGTTGTTTTTGACAGTTGTTTTTGACAAGGCAATTTCCAGATGATATCGCTTGACAGATTTGATACAAAATAATTTTTATCAGTACTAAGTCCATCTACATCCCAGTGGATGGATCAACAACGATTTTTCACAATCGCTACAACGAAACTTCACAGTCGGTAGTTTATTTAAGATAAATCCAGAATTTTTCTTATAGGACCACAATATGTAAAAAGGCCTGTGGTGTTTCCGTCTAAATACCGTACTAAATGAAGTAGAGGTTGCTCATGTACAACGGACATATGAACAACTGCAAGTGTCTTCTTACATGGAATTCAAACAAGCGTATCACACCACCTTCAAAGCCAGTATTCAGGGCTGTTCCATCCGATCCAGTTGCAGCTAAATCCAGGGTAAATAACCAATTTGTTTCGAAATAATCTAAAACGCTAAACAGCACTTCATTCGCTGAACAATTTTCTGGTGGCACTCGACAAAAGAAATTGCTTTCTGGCTCTTGCAAAAACACTATATGTCCTTTGATTCTTTTGTGTGAAACTCCCACTTCTTTAACAATTGCTAAGGTTCAGTACTTTCTTCCATCTAAATGTAGTGCCTGCAAAGCTATCTTACTCTTTGCTAAACTATTTTGCAAGTCAGGGGAACTTTATTCTTTTGACTGATTTTATTACATTTATCGATAACCATAGTAGAGTTGGTCTTCATTATCATATTTTTTTGTTACTTTTACATTATAGTCTAGCCTCGATCTTCAAGAAACAGCAGTTTAGAGTTTACTTTTGCATGATTCAGTACCCAGTTTGTGCATCCAGAGCAAAAGGGCAAGTAAAATCAGAATTTCCGTTTGACCTTGACCAGTGTTGATAGGAAGCTAACTAAAGTATCGAGAAGGATGTCATTTTTTAAACCCGGGCGGTCAGCAAAATAAGCTGGGTGGTGCGCCCTTCTTTAAAGGTCTGGGAGAACCCTGCTACTGTAATGTTGATCAGTAAAATTAACTAAACTAAACTAAAGTGAGCAAAATCGTATAGAGAAAATGGTACAGCAGCGTTTCTAAACCTGTGGGGCGCGACCCCCAAGGGAGGCTCAGAGCGTTTGCAGGGGGTCGCGAGAGAAACTAAAGAGCAAATAGTGATGCATGTTTTTAAGAAATTCATCTTATTTATTCTCATTTTTACTCAAAAATATATCCATTTTCGCTTAAAATGCTCATTTAAACTTTACTGATAACATTATTTTGTAGAAAATTCGACTAAATGTTCATTTTTAAAGATTAAAAAACTGAATGAATGCTGAAAAATGTGAGGGGGGCTGACACCGTGAGTTAGCCTTTGATGGGGGGCGCGACGTTAAAAAGGTTGAGAACCGCTGTGGTACAGAAAGAGCCCGCTTTATTGAAAAATAGCAAATAATACAAATTTCAAAAGCCTGGCGGGGGCTTTAAATATCACATGATATTAAAAAAAAAAAAACTTCTCAAAAGACGGGTCTTACTATTCAACTGTTTCCACTACAGTCGGCTAAAAAATTTGTTTCATAAAAAAAGAAATAAATAAATAAAAACATTGAATTTTACATATTTGGTAAAACTTCATGGGCCTGGCTTAATATATTTTAATTTCCCCCAAAAAAATTTTTACAGACGTTTGATGTCAATACACAACTTTTCCCACCACAGGCGATTTCGATTTTTTTAAAAAGGGAAAAACGACCCACTTTATACGTATATGGTCTTTCCGTTTAGTACGATATACTTCTACTCTATCACATAAATCGGATAGCTTCAATTCATTCCTGATTTCTTCATTTCGGATCTTGTTAGTGATTGTCCAGCTCTTTATTAATCTTCGATGTCTCATTTTTGTTGCTTCGATTCCACACAGATCCTGGCTCCTCAAGGTCCATGTCTCAGCTGTAGAGCAAGACAGGCGTAGCCATGACTTTATAAAGCTTAAGTTGAGTTTCTTTTCATGTTCTCCTCTTACTCAAGGTTCCGCAGATGTGTTGGAATTTGTGCAATTCCTTTTGTATCTCGTTCTCATATTCACAAGTAATATCACCTCCTAGGTAGGTGAAGTGTGATACTATTTCTATGACTTTATTTTCAATGAAAGTTTTTGTGCAAATAGGTTTTTTACCTTTGAAAACCGTAGACTAGGATTTTCTTATCGAGATTTTCATTCCATAATCTTGACAAATTTTGTGAAGTCCATACGTCGATCTGTGTAGATCGTCTTCACATTTCTGAATGATAGCTTCGTCATCTGCGAGCGGCAGTGTATTAATGTTAGTGGACACATTTATCCTAATGCCTGGGGCGGTTCAAATACTTAAGTCATTCATAATGAATTTATTAAGATTTAATCCATTTGTTTGAAATTTAAGATGTTAATTTAAAAGCTTCCAATTTGAATTATTTCAAGGATTTTCGTTACGAAAATGTTTTTATATGCAGTTACTAAAATAGCTCAATAATCATAGGGTATATATTTTTAAGACGCGCTTTACAATTACATTTAAAGTTTTACAGGGTGTTCAAAAATAATGTCCTAACTTTAATGGTTACAATAACAAAACTAGTATAATTTTCTTAGGTATGTAAAATGAAAGAGTATTTTTTATTTTTAATATTTAATTTACTTCATGTTATACAGATAACTTCTTGCAATTAAGATGAATAAATTACAAAATCTCTGAAAAAAGTAACCTCAAATTAAGTAACAGAATCGTGATTTCTTTCTTTTAAGCTCACAATATTTAATTTGATGCAATGCAAGCAAAACATCGCAAACCTCATTAAATTTCGTCAGCGTGAAATTTATGTCTATTTACCTATGAAAAATCAATGATTATTTACGGTTTTTCTTTCCTATAGTCTGTCACCAGTATTAGCAGACGTCTTTTTGCAGATTTCGTAAATATTTTTCCTAAAAATATTGTTGAAATTTTCGAAATGTTTACAATCTCAAGAAAGTCCCATTAAGACTAAGAAGCGTCGACAGCTAGGGTTTTAAACTTTAGGTAAATGTAAATTCTCAAAAGGAAAAAACGATTTCGGTCTTTTTTCATTTAAAATATTCTAGTATTCCCTTTAAATTATGTTTACTGTCCCCGTTAAATATAAAAATAGGTGCATAATATCGCGTTAAAGATCCATTGTCTCCCTATTAAATTCATTTGTTGCTCTCATAATGTAAGCAATTTTAAAAGCAGAATTTAATTCTTTGACTTAATTTAAGTCAAATACAAAATGTTATGCGTGCTTTTTATATGAAATATTACTTTGGCCTGTAATGATGCTGTTTTCTCTGTTCCCCTTTTAGACACGTAAACCTTTTTAAAGACGTATTTGTATGTCATATTTCGTATTTTAATTTCATAATTACTTGATTAAATTGTTAAAATCTAAGCCAGACTGGAAGTGAAACATAATACATCAAATTTCTTGTACTTCGTATGTCTTTCAATGTTATTGGTAAGAAGATTGGTAAGGTATTGATAGGTAATCTTCTTACCTATAACATCTTATGTGTGTTTTTTACAAAACTAAATATGAAAAAAATTGCTCTCGAGTACTATTTTTGAGAGGCTTTGAATTTCAATGAAAAACAAACTGTTGGTTTACGTTAGACTGAATTGCAATTTTAACCAAATGTTAATTAAAATTCCTGTTCTGTTAAAAATATCTCTTTTGCATTTCAATAATCCCTTGTATAAAGTTCAACTAAAAGTAAATAAAAAACTTTGTAAAAAACACACATAAGATGTTATTGGTAAGAAGATTGGTAAGGTATTGATAGGTAATCTTCTCACCTATAACATCTTATGCGTGTTTTTTAAAAAGTTTTTTATTTACTTTATCGTTTAACGAGTGTTTTTTTCCAAAGTTCAACTATCTAATGTTAAGATCAGATATTAAAGTTCCAAAAACTTCAGTATGTGTATGTTCTTAGATCATTTAATGCAATTTAGATCATTAAATGAAATTTTTATCATGAGAATGAAAAGGTCCATTAATTAAGCGAGAAATATAATTAATACATAACGAAAATATAAAGTCCGAAGGAAAATTGCCTTTTGTTCGAATATTAAACCGATATACTTTTCTTCAATATGAATATTTAATATAAATGATGGTCGAATATCTGATTCTTTATACCATTCCTACCGTGGCTTCGCATATGTAAGCTTAAGTTTTAATTTTGAGTTATATGCCACTTTAGATTCATAAAGTGATCATTTCCAATATTTCTTGTCTTTCATGATAGAATTTTTAACATCGGAATATGCATATTTTAATTGCATTATACCGAACGTTTTATTAAAATATTGTGGAAGGGTTTTCAAAAATCATTCCCATGGAAGTTAATTTTCAATACGTTCTGCTGAACGATCGGACGGTGCAAACAATCTGTAAACAAGAATATTTTTGGCGTCATTAATTGTTACGTTAGACTAATGAGCTGCAATTAGAGTAAATGTGATTCCAATGCTACCATAATCAGTGAGAAATGTCGTCTTCAACCAAAGAACGACTAAATCAATCGAATTCTTCTATTCACTTGTATTTTAATTCTTCTAAATACAGCATTTTTTTTTAATTTATACCAAGTCGATTTCTTTAAACATAATAGAGATTAATTAAAGATTTTTTTAAATATGGTTTTCAATATTTTCAAGTAAAAAATCAATTTTCACATAAAACTGAAATGCTCTTAAACTCTAAATTTTAATATCGGTTTAAATGTATGCATAAAAAATTTTGAAGCATTACGTTTGATTATTACTATTAAAATGATGATATTTAACAGAATTTTGAAGACTCTGTCTAGAGAAAATCACATTTAATACAGCTATTCGTATATTTTTGGTACTTAAAAAAATTATAATAAATAAAAAGTAATCAGCTTTCGTAGATAACGGACTATATGTTCCACAATTTTACTTTCTGAATAAAAACGAAATGTGTTGCAAATACCTTCTAAATAAAAAGCATGTCCTACAACTCATGCGAAATTTATGCTGTGATTCAAAATATGTTAAAATGATTCGACGGTGATTTGAAAGTTTTATGTCTCTCCTTGTTTGTTTGTTTTTAGTTTACACGAAGGATGACTCTGCAAGCCCCACCACGGCTGAGTGGTTAAGTCACTCTAAATGGTAGACGGAAGGTTCTTGGTTCAAAACCAAGTCGTGTTCGCCGACTGTTCTAGATCCGCCGCTTCTAACCGTCCGCCTAACCGTTCAGAGTTTACCGTCGCTGTCTACAAAACTTAGCGTAAATATGGGTTAGGACCCCCATAGAAAGTCCCCCTCGGAGGGAACCCCCCTTGTTTTGTCCAACTGACGTGGACTTATAAGCGGGTTTCGTCCCAAGCACACAAACACGAAATAAATGGTACACAAACAAAAACAAAGATGACTATGGAAAACACTTTGCTGCGGTTTTTCTGAATGAAATCAAATTTCTAGCGTATTATTTTTAAACCCTGTGACACAATTGCATGAGAAATATTTGATGATAAATAATTTTCAATTAAGAGGTCATAGGAGGATTTAGGATTCAAAAAAGCGATCTGTCAATTTTAATTTGATTTGAAACCTTAGTTATTTCTGAGCATTTTGACACAAATTTCATGCATTTATTCCGACCAAAACCGTACCAGTATTCCGACCAGAGATAAACGTAAAAACACTTTATGAAGTTTCATATTTGAACACAATAAGGTAACTTAAAGCAGCGTTTTCTCAAAACGTATTTTTTACAGACTATCCGTAAGATAACAAAATTTCTATGATTCATATCTTCACGAAACTTTGTACAGTTATAACTGGCATCAGTATCTATAGAATGAATTAATATTTAAAAAAATATTGTATACTCTATTGCGTTAAGGGATTGATATTATTTTTTAGTAAAATTATTGTAATTAGCGATATATATAAATTTAAAGAATAAATTACAATGAATTAAAAATATATGTTTGTTATTGTGTTATTTTTATATTCCAGCATCATTCACAGCGCTCCATGCCTCTTCCACTCATATACCACATCCTCACAAACTTACAATAAGTTAGTCATTTCTTTCTACTAAAATAATCCTAGGAATAATTTATATGGCAAAACAATGTTTGCCGGGTCAGCTAGTATATATGTATATATATATATATATATATATATATATGTATATATATGTATGTATGTATGTAAGGAATGGCCTTACGCCATGCGTTCGTAAAATGATCGACACCACACACCCGTTTTCTAGGTTGAATAGTTTTATTTCCAAGTTCGGAGAGAGGTCAAAAGTCAGGCAGGCGACCTTTTATTTCCGTGTCTACCTTTTCTTTTTACATTGCAGTCCCTCAAAGCTCCTAAAAAGCTAAAGCTCCAGGCTCCCGAAATTTCCATGCTCTTGCTTAAATACTCCCCTAGTTACTACGCCTGTACGCAGGGCGCAGCACGTTCGCGAAGGCGTTACTCTCAAATGTAATTAGTTGACTACATTGTCAATCATGCCATGAGAAATATTTTCTTAGTTATGACTTCTAAAAGGGCGCAGCAGGAAAACCGCAGAAAACTGCAAATACTGCTATTTCACCAACTTGCCTCATTATGGAACTCCAAAAACCGTCTCTGAACGTAATATTTGTATGGCCGAGAAACAAACTGTACAGTAAGAGTAGCAGAGATTAAAGAGGGTTTTTTCAGATGGCATTAAATTAAATTAGAAAAGTTTATTTTATTATATATATATATATATAGTAAAAATTGATTTTTTTTAACATCTTTGGAAAGTAATGGAGTTTAGTCTAAACTTTCATGATGCGTTACACTTATCATTACGCAAGAAAAATTTCATTATGCTCTGAATATTATTTTGATCATAAAATGCAAAACCGCAAGGGTCTAAAGTACGCGTATATTTGCTTCTCAATCCTCTTAAGACCCCTTAAAAAATGTGTTCATTATTCAAAAACGTTAACTTTTGGGGGAAAAAAACAAATTTGCATTTTTTTCCGTATATTTAGTAATGCTTTAAGGTGGACTTAGGAGTTATATTTTTCATTAGTCAAATAGATATTTTAATAATAGATATTTAATTATCTTCCAATACAGGGGAGAGTGGCCTAAAGCGCGTAGATTAACTATACACATCGTAGTCGTTTTTGGGCTTTTATCATCAACATGATTGATTTATTTTATAGGAGGTATCTTAAACTTCAAAACAAAAAAGTAATATATAACAAAAATTAAGTCAATTCCTACGTATGTCAACAAAGAAAAGTTTTATTTTAGTTACTTTTTATTAAATTTAATTAATTACATTGAATTAATGAATTAACATTTGAAAAAACTATTTGAATTTGAAGTGGTGAATAAAAAGTATTTTATTAACGACTGAAAATTTGAATAAGATATATATATATATATACATATATATAGGGAGAGTGTGAACTAATAGTAGGAATTAAAAAAAAAAAGAGAGATGCGCAGTTAGATGTTTAGATGTTACAATAGTTCTGAATACAAAATTTCAACATTCTGCAGTTAAAAGTTTTAGAGTTACGCGAAATGCGAAATAATTTTTGTCGCCAAATTTGGTTATATTTCGGCAAAACTCGCCAAAGTCGACGACAAATAGGAGGTTTGGGGCATGGACCAAACAATGACTATCGCTAAATTTGGCGATATTTTGGCAAAACTCTCCAAGGTCGAGGACAAATGGCGAGATTTTGGGCATGGACCAAACAATGACTGACTACAGATGTAATATATTGAAGATGGCCATAATCATTAATGTATTGAAATTCTTTTGGGTGGTCCTGTAAATAAACTCTCCAGTAGATTGGAATTAAAAATCGAGGTGCGCAACCAGATGTTACAACAATCTTATATATGAACTTTCAACATTCTATGACTAATAGTTTTTGAGATTTGAGCGTAAAATACATACACACGTACAAAAGTCACCAGGCTTGGCGACTTTTGGCGTAATTCTTGAGAGAAGTACGTGATCGCGGTCGGACCATTACCTAACTATATGCTAAGACGGTATTGTACTTGAAATGGATGAATGTTCCTAAAACTGCCATTGACCGTAAAGTGTTGGAAATCTTTAGAGTGTTCCTGTAGCAGCACTACAAATGATAAAGACACTCTTTCTTGATGGAAAAATTCATTTGTAACCCTTAAGAGAATATATCACTTCTGAGTCGTTTGAACAAGCCTAATACCTCTAAAATACGCTTTAATGAATTTCTGCTCGTAGAGCGTAATGCATTTAAAATCTTTTAGGCGGCCCTGTAGATAAACTATCCAGTCGAATGGGACCGAAATGGGAGATTGCACAACTAGATGTTACAACAATCTTGAATATAAAGTTTCAACATTCTACGTCTAATAGTTTTTGAGACATGCAAGTTTTTTGAATTTCTGCCCATAGAGCGTAATGTACTTAGAATCTTTTGGGGGATCCTGTAGATAAAATATCCGGTTGATTGGTACCAAAACTGTATTAACATCCATTGTCAAGAACTACAACTTTAAAAAAAATGTATTTGAACTTGAGTGGATGAATAAAAATAAGGAACATATTGGGAGGGTGTGATCTAATAGTAGGAATAGAAAAATGAGTATTGCGTTATTTTATTTATAATAATTGTTTATTATCAAAAATTAAAAATGCTTAAAAAACTCACTTTGCCCTACAAGGGGGCCTAAAGCGAGTAAGCCGTTCGGGCAAAGCGGGTAAGTACAATATACTTTACAAATCTGAGCACATATTAATTTCCTTAAGGATTGCTATTGAAACTTGAATTTAACTTATCATTAAAAATACCTTCATAGATCAATTTTTGACATATTATATCAGCCTTATTAAAGGTCTCAATGATATAAATGATTAGCACATTAACTTATTTTGATTTGGTGCATTTGTTAATTAAATATAAAGTAATAAATGATTAAATTATTAGATTAGTCAATATCAAAAAATAACCTTTCAATTTATACTTATGTCATTAATATTCAAAATCTCATTTGGTATGTCTATTAATAAAATAAAAAAATAAAAAATGACTAAATCATCAGACTAGTTAACTGTCATTAAAAAAAATAATTTTTTAGTTATCTCATTAAAATTTAAAATCTCATTTGATATATTTATCAATAAATAAATAAAAATGATTAAGTCATTAGACTATTATTTGTTATTATAAAAATTTACTTTTTAAATTATACTTAACTAATTTAAATTTTATACTTATTTTAAATCAGTCTCAGCTTATATTTATTACCCATCTATAACAAAATGCCGAAAATTTAGAATTATACTGTATCAGGGCAAAGCGAGGATCTACCCGGCAGATACCCGCTTTGCCCGAAAGCACATTTTTACTTGAAGAATAATGACATCAAATAAAAAAATTAAAAAACCCAGAATCTTCATGGTATTTTATAGGTAGATAGCATCAAAATAATGTAGTAATATAGACAATAAAAATAATAAGCTGGTTTTCGACTAGTCAAGAATTATATACCTTCAGTTTTTTTCAACGAATTTCCCAATTATTTTATTTTGTATCTCGTTACGCCATGTTGCTACGCCGGTGGACCATTGGGACTGAATGAAACTCGGGAGGGTTTGGGTACTCACGGCACATGTCGATATTAGCGATATTTGAGCCACTCTCCCCTACATTTTGTTTTTTAGTTATTCCCTGTACACGTTTAGAATAAACTGTGCGTAGTGCTAAGAACTTCTTTTAACCTCCACAACTTAGAGAAAAAAATAAATAAACTGCACAATTGTGTACAAACACATTTCTTCTTAAAGTACGTGCTATTAATATCCTGGATTGGTATAATTAAGTAGGAGCATTTTCTTATAGTTTTTTCTAAACATGTCGAATCAGAGATGTCATATGAGCCTCAACGTTGTTTTTAAGCTTATTAATTGCAGGAACTTTGCAGAGGGAAGTTAATTCTTCCCAGAAATTATAAGCTGGCTTTAGAGTCATAGCTTTCAGACCAATAATTTGAAACAAGCTTTACATGTACTTTTAAATACTTTGAAATTATTCGAAAGCAGATTAAAAAAATTATAAAATTACTTCGATTAGTTTCCTCCTTAAAAAAAAAGACAAACAGTACTGCACTCAATTATGTAAAAAATATTATATCAGATTAGTCAAATCCTTTGTTAATTGTTTTTTGTTTTAAACGTGTACTTTTTAAAAGACCCAACTTATATTTATTACCCATATATAAGATATTATGTATAGAGCAATAAGATATTATGTGCTTGCAAACTCATTTTTTAAACACTTTGTTAATTCGCTTATTTTGTAAAGAGAATTCATAAGTGATGATTCATAGAAGAGATGAATATTTTTTATAATTATTCTTTTAAAATATTCTAAACAACGATGCAAATGTTTCATAGATTTTACATTTATTCCACCTAAATTTCCTTTTAAGTTCTAAATACATCCAATATAAATACACTTAAAAAAAAATACAGGTTGAATAGTTTCTATCCCTCTCCAAAAATATACGAAAGTGGTCTTTTTTTTAAGAGTAGTTTTAACTTTAATGGAACGGCAAATTTTAAACACAAAATGGGAAAAAAAACACTTAAGTCAAATCATTATTATTAAAACTTAAAAAGAGCAGATGATTAAGACTTTTTTATTTTCCTAGGATTGTAATTTTGGCAAGATTAACAACAGCTTCCGGGACAAATTTATTCTAATTGCAGCTCATTAGCAGGAACGTAACAGTTAATGATCCTAATAATAATTCCAAAAGAACTAACTCTATTTCTGGATTGTTTATCGCATCGAAGATTAAATGTGGCGGGATTTTGCAACATCTCACTTGAAAAGTTATTCCTTTGATACTTAGAAACAAACACTGAGTTTTCTACTCAGACGTGATTAATTTGAGAATGTATTAATGAACTAGACTTTATTAATTGTTATACATTGCGAAGCTAAAACACAAGAAGTGGAATTTCTCATGCATTTTCTGAGTAAACTAAAATGGCCGAGTGGATCAATATTGGCAGAATCAACAACAACAATCAACAACGCGTTTCGGTACAACGATAGATGCTACATTTTCAAGGAAATTAGCAAATTTAGAGAGTAAAATATACTAGAACTACAATGTTTCACATTATAGTTACCACAAACGTATAATTTCATACATAAAAAAATTATGATGACATTCAAGTTCCTATTTCCAATGAATAATATGAATATAACATTTATATAATCTTTGTAAAGTACATGAATAATAAATATAATTAAATTATAATATGATATTTATTCTAAAGTTTAATCATTTCAGTGATATGTGTCATAAACGTCAAAGAAATTTTACTTCAACCGCGCATAAAGATTACACGCATACACTTTTTTTTTTCTCTTGCTATCCCTGCTTCTGAGTGTATATGACTCTGTAGTTGGAGAAAGACTTTTGGTTATACGGCCTGACGCAAGCAATCCTAAGCATCAAAGTGGCCAATAGTGATTTCCTTATGAAAACCATCGAAATGAGCGTAAACTAAGCCAAAGAAGGGTGTTAGCGAAATATCTTTGTCCACAAAAATAGAGGCTTGCTTCATCCTGTACATCAAGAAAGCTCTAGGTCTGTGGCCTCACTGTCTAGACGATCACTTATCGTCTTTCTGGTACAATATATTAATCCATTAACGTCAAATTTGATACTGCTCGACAACTACTAAACTTTAAACGTATAAAATTTTAAATAGCTCTTTCATAAATTTGACAGTTTATTGACATTTTCATTAAATGATAATTTCTGCACTCTATAATAAATAGCACGAAACTTTATAAAATTTCGATTGTGAAATTTTAATTTTTAGAAAATAGTAAATGCTTTTTTGAGAGGCTATAATGTACTGACGAAATTAATATTTTCTATTTTTTTGTCATCTGTCTTCCTTTTTGTCTCCGCATGCGTCTTTCTTTTCAGTACTATATATTTAGAACATGTTCTATAAATGATTTTTGCTAATGCTTGCGGGCATGCAGGTCATGGGCTCGAATGTTTTATTGAAGTAAAATCTCGTTATGCTTTATAAAGTAACATCTCGTTATGCTTCTCAATTGCTTTATTAATTACAAAATAAATTGTATACCTTTATGTTGTTGTGACAATGCTTCATAAATTGTAGTATACGTACATTTTGAAAAGCATACACATACTTCAATTAATATTTTTTTAGCATAATCTGCCTATATTTAATACCATAATTTTATAAAATTTAAATTTTCAAATTAAATTCCTCCATTTGTTTAGTTTGTAAATTTAGTAAGTCTCTAAATAATTGAAAAAGGATTAATATAAAGTATAGACTCTGTGCGTTTATTTAAATAATATCTTTCAGTTTCATATGCAAGCAAAAATTAATCACACTACTTTAGGCATATTTCCAATATGTATTTTTGCGCACTGCAAAATATATTTCAATACCAGCATTTTCAAACTTTGTTCTTTTTATTTTTCTTTAATTCAACTCTGATAAGTTTATAAAGTATCTTGTTCATAATGTCAAAAAATGTATAAACTAAAATAAAAGCGAGTATGTCTTTTTTACTTTAAAAAAACGACATCAAATTACTTCACCATAATGAAAAATTATTCCGTTGTAAAATAGTTGAATTTTGCAGCTTCTTGAGAAACATATTAATGTCACCAACCTCGACCTCAAATTTTAACGTTTTTGACGTTTAGTATTTTTTTAGAAATGTACGTGTACCTTTTAACAGCTATACAATATAGCAAATATACCAGTTTAACGAAGTGGAACTATACCAAAGATTTTGAATGCAGTACTTGTATCAATATTTTTCATTTAAGAGCATGTTTCTTTTTAAAATAATGTGCAATACTTCTCTTTCAAACATAAGTACCCGGTTTTTCTACAGTCCTTCTGCACTGTCACGAAGTTAATTATCAGCGAAGGCTTAACACCTTGAGGTCCAACCCTGAGAGTCACTCGGGTTGCCATTTTTGCTAAAGTGAACAGAACCAAGCAGAATTACGTATGTGAAACTGTGAAACGGTCTGAAATTAGGAGTTCGTTTTCGAACATTCGGTACACATTATTCGGCAGCAGAAGAAATTTTACTAAGTAATGTTTATTTACAAACGAAACCTACGTTCAGGTGTTTGTACAACATTTAGGAAAGTTTTCATTGGGTAAATATATAAAACTTTGTGCTCAAAATGATGTTTTCTTATGAGGAACTTTCTTTTTACTTTAAGAAATGTTTTTTCCAATATTTTTCCATTAAATAAAGATTTTTAGTGCACTTAAGTAGTTCCTCCATTATGATAAAAACAATTAAATAAATAATTAAAAATATATCAAAATATATATCTTCCAAGTATTGAAAATAGTTCATTAAAAGTATCCAAAATCCTCAGTCCACAGGGAGAGATGCGAATTCAAAATAGCTGAGACCTCTAAATGTTAAAAACGTGTCGTGTGATACAGGCTTCACTTGAAAGGCAAGTTAAACTTACTGTGTTTTTTCATACATCCAGAAAATTCTGTTATATTTCTTGTATACATAAAGTGCTCCTATTATTTATCTGACCCACCTTGGCCGAGTGGATAATGCACTGAACATTGTAGGCACCTGAAGTGTGGTGGTTCCGCATTCGGACCTACCGCTCAGGACTGTCACTCTAACAGTCTGGAGTTTTGGCCGGTTATATCCAGCTGTAGTGATAACGCGCATTATAACCCATAAGTCGGCTGACCGAGGCACCCTCCCCCCCAGTAGGCATACGCCCTCATGTAGGCTTTCCATAACACAAAATCAATACCCCTATTATTTATGACAGTTCATCAATTATTTCCCAGCTTCCAAAGCTTAATAAAGGCAAAGCAGCCATCACAGTTTATTTTACACACTGATTTTTTTAATTATAAACCTTTCTCGATTTAAATTTCTTTTATTGCTGAATTTTACTTCATATTTGTTATTATTATACGTTGTTTATGAGATATTGTACACTGCAAAAAAAGTTTGTTAAACTAACAGAAAAAAAAATTGTTAGCCTGGACACCAGTTTATTTCCGTATATTTTACACAAGTCTTCCATATTTTTCTCCGTATACATAATATTTCTGTAAAATAAACTGAGAATCTGTAAAATTTACGGAATACTTCTGTACAAAAAAGCGGAAATAAACTGGCCTCCTGGTTGACAGTTTTTTTCTCTGAATTTGGCAGACCTTTTTTGCAGTGTACCTATACTGTCAGTAGAGGCTATTTCATCTTTTCACTCAATTAATGTTTGTTGCATTAACATTTGGTACTCACTCAATGTATACCTGTATTAAAAGTCCGGGGGAAATGTCGACATTTTATTTTGGCAGAAATATTCTTGACAGTTATAAGTAGTGTGTCAGAAAACCTATTGCACGTTTTCTTGTAATTCCTCTGTGGATAAAAAATCATGCGATTAGTTTGGGATGCTGGGAGGTTTTTTGGCGTATACAGTGCTGCACTGGTCGAGGAAAAGCTGAAAGACCTGTAATAATCAGGAAAGTTTACTTTAACAGAAAAAAATGGGAAACTTTACAAATTTTGGCTGAAAACCTAGAAAATCTTGAAATTTTACCTGGAAAGTTATCTAAAATCTCAATTTAAAAAACTAATTTCTTGTTTGCCGTGTGACAAATATTTTGAAATATGACTTGGCATACTACGCAGCAGTGGCAGATACGTTAATTATTTTTGGGACGACCTAGTTTATGAAAAATGGGGAAAAGAAGCCTACTTAACCTAAACTAAGTGTACAATAAAGCAAAAGGTTAGCCTAACGCAAAGGCCTTTTCTGTCATTTTTAACTAGGCTCTCTCTGTCTCTCTCTCTCTCTAAAAAAAAAGTCTGCTGCGTACCTATATCAAGCCTAATTTAACTAATTCTAGACATACGGCAAAAGAAATATGATTTATAAATGCAGACTTCAGGTAAATTTTGAGATCGCATTTGAAGATTTTCCTGCTGTTAAGCCATAATCTGCAATTTTCCCTGGCTTTTCTGTTAAAGTAATCTTCCCTGACTATTCCAGTTTTTCAGCTTTCCCTTGATCGTCAGAACCCTGTATATGCCAAAAAGATCTCCCAGCATCAGTAACTAATTACATCATTATCCACACACATATTTCCAAGAAAATAACTAATCCTTTTTTTCCACAGAATTTAACTGCCAGCATTATTACTACTAAATTAAGGTGTCAACTTTTTTGTCGTCAATGTAAATTCTTCTTTATAAATGTATATTTTTATTGTTCTTAAATTGTAACACCATTCTGCATTGTAATGAGATTTAGTACTTTACACTAAACATTGTTAATAATTTAATAAACGTCATCCCTCTGGGCTATAAAATACACTGAACGACCGGTGTGGTATCGGCCCAGTGGGGTGATCATGTGATCAAGCTTTTAGCTCAATAGTAATTCAGTTGTTATTGCCAGAATTGTGGTCGAAGGATTGCTTATTTCATTCGAGGCATTGCTTAAAATATTAGTACACTATCTACTGGAAGACCGCTTTTGTGCCCAAAACTTGCATTTTTGACTTAACTGCAATGTAAGTTTTCCATATATAATAAAAATATTCTACTTACATACTTTCTGTTTTCTTGACTATGGGATTCAGCTTGTAATACCTCATTCAATTATTTTGCGTTGCTCTTACATATATATATTATAATTTGAATGTCGATATTGTACGTTTGGATTTTGAAATGTGTTTCCACAGTTGGACGGAAATATTTCTTTCATTTTCAGTTTTTCATAGTTTTACGCACAAAAAGGTTATTTTTTTTAAAAAGAATTTCCCTAGTATTACATTTCTATTATTGAAATAAAACCAGTGCAATTATCTGGACAGAGATTTGTAGGATTTCATTAATGCAAGACAGGTGGTTATGCCACTGAAAACGGTAGATGGCCGAAGTGTGAAGGTCCCAGGTTCGGGTCCCATCGCGCGGCTGTCGATCTAACGGTCTGGAGCTTTGGTAGGTTTTCTCCAGATGTAACGTGAATACGCGTTAGAGCCCCTCAGAAAGTCCTCCTACCAAGGCACAGCTCCCTTGGCAGATCGCCCTAGTGTAGCGTTGCCATAATCACACACAACAACAACGTAATGCAAGACAGATAATTTTATTTGCACATATATAAAAGATTATATTTGATTGTGAGCTGTAGTGACAGCCATAACTTTTAACAAAGAAATAAACAAGAAATAAAAAAATAAGTACACGCTTAAACCAAACGAGCGAAATTCGATCAGTCGGAACGATTTTTGGAGCAGTTTTCAAAAGTGCGTTTCTCCTTTAGGAGAGTTTTTTGATCACAAGAGCGGGGCGAATTCTCAGAAAAAAGACTACTTAAAGAGCACTTTTACAGAAATACCAGTAGGTTTCTTTGCAAACGAATCGATTCCATGAATTTTCTTTTTCGCTCTCCAATCCATCGTATTTTTTGCTCTTTGGGTTTAAGTATTGGGGTAAGTATTCGAAAAAGCAACTTATAATTGAGGGGTTCACAGCTATGGTGGACCGAGTCCGTATTAAAAAATGGAGACATTCATTTTGAAGTAACCCAAAACATGTTCTATTCACTGCCGCAGGGAATCTGGTGATTAATTCGTTTTTTCTCCCAGAGCGGTCACTGAACATTTCGTACCAGTAAAAACTAGCGGGAAAACCTTCAAACCTTCATGTTTTCAATTTAGTTTAGATAAATTTATTTCCTATGCTTATAATTCCCTCAATTGAAAAAGGAAATGTTTAAACAAGAATTAAAACACAGGTACCAAAAGGAGGAGAGTTTAAATTCAATTTTTTCCAAAACCCCCTTATAATATCGTTTATATATATCGTTTAAAAGCGCAATTATAAATATTAAATTGCGCTTTTAAACGAAGAAAACGAAATAATTTGTCAAAAATGCTCAATTTTTACTTTCCAATATCTCATTATATATTGTTCTTATTACATATAAAAAAATATGTATTAAAATGATTTGCCTTTCAAATGACTACTTAAATATTGAACTTCGTTTTTCTCACTGTCCTTTTTGTATATAAAATTACTCTAAAAATTTATTCTTTTTTTCATAATATTCTTAAATTTTTTTCCCTAAAAGGTAAATACGTCCGATTAGAAAACTTTAAGTAGCTGTAAATACATGTGTAAAGTCAAAATTTTAAACAATACCGCATTGGACATATAGTTTGGAACTTCTGGCATGTATATAAACACGAAATCATAAAAGAAACAAATAAAATATATTTTCACACACTTTTATCCGCGAACGCTATTTTAATAAATATTACTTCCACTTCAGTGCTTTTCTGTTGTGTTAATTACACTTAAAAACATTTTTTTGAATGATTTACTCACACTCTTAAAAAAAGTCAACTTGTTCACAAAAGATTACTTAATCAAGTGGGGAGAGAGAAAAAAAGGAAGCTAAATCTCTTCTCTCTTTTTTTCTCCCCAGTTCAAACACTTTTGAGCAATTTATCAGAAAAGGGTGCGTAAAAATATCCATGCATTAAGCAGGTTACAACTAATTACCCTTCTTGTTAGTGATAATGTTGACGCAGAGCAGGTGTTCTTATCGTGAATTCCTAATGAAACACATTCTTGGAGTTTCTCGCGAAGTCTCACGTGTGTTGTCGTGCAGTTTAATTTGATACGGTGGGATTATTTCTTTGTTTAATTTCAGTAGTGAGAAATTCTTCTAAGAAATATAAAACAGAATCCCTACTTTTTTATTTTAAATTTTTGACTCTCTTAGTCAAAATGAAACAGTAAAAAATTAAGCTATAGTTAATAGTTTCGCTTTGGTTCTAAAATTCAATACTTTTTAGTGTCATTGCTTATTTTTCAGGCAGATTTTATATTATATTGATTTTTATCTGGAAGTAATTATTTTATAAAGCATTATCGGCACAAATTACTTCTGGACATCTGGCAACACCAAATAAAAATATGAACTTCAGTTAAGATCAGAGAATGATTCTTTTAATTTATCTTATTTAGAAGATTCTGGAAGTCTCTTTGATTAGCAGATTCTCGTGCATTAGTACTCTTATTGCACTTAATATAAACATTACAAAAAATAAAATATTTTTGAAAACTTATGAAAACTGATATTTACATTGCAATATCCAGAAACAGAAAGAAAATGTCATTTACTTACGGATAACACAGGATGTCGCAAAAAGGTGGTAACACGTTTTACTTCTTTATCTGTTCGAGATAAGTGGGTAACGTAAACTGAAAAAACTCTTCAAAATAAGGAAGGAAAAATGGTTATGTTCAGGAAAAGTTCCTCTCGTTAATTTTCAATAAGTTACACACTTTAATTTTGCATACGCCCCGCTAACAGAAACATTTCTACTTAGTAAAATGTGCCCAAATACACTAATGAGGTGATGTGCCAATTTTCATCCTTCCATAATAAAATCTGTCAGGAAACACTTATAGCTAAGGTGGTCAGGGGCTATACATTAATTTGAACGTAAACGTTTATGGCTAGAGAACAAAAAGGTATTTTCTTTCCTAATTTCTGTAAGACCCCTGAAATTCGTTTTCCGATGCTTTCTTCGTTCTTTTTTTTCCTTTCAAAAGTCATTGAAAAATGGTTTAAGTCAGCATATACGTATCTTCACACCTCTAACAAATTTTGGGACATAATTCTCAATTTTGTCCATCACTTCATTAGTGCATGAGATACATTTTACTAATTAGAATTTTTTGCATGAGGGTCGGGTACAAATTTAAAAAAGGTAACTTTCTGAAAATTAAATTATATTATATAAAATAATATATAAGTTCTAATTATATTATATTAATTATATGTATTTCGTAGTATTTTTTTCTACCGTATTTTGAACATTTTTTCAAGTTACATTGCTCACTTACCTGTAATAGATAAAGAATTTAATCGTGTTACTACATTTTGGGACACCGTATACATATGTAATCTTAAGTTGAAAAAGCCACACACACACACGCGCTTAAATCTATTGAGTAAAATAATAATCAAACGGAGTATATTTTTACTCAATTATTGACTTCAAACAGCCATTCTCCCGACTGAGTAAAATTTGCTCCATTAATCGATAAAAATCAATGGAGGGAAAAATTCTCAATATTTGAGCATTATACAACAGCTCCATTTAGGCTAAATAATAATCAAAAATGAGGAGTGTCTGTCCGTTTTTGATTAATATAAGCGTACTCAATTATGATTATTATTTAAGCTATAGAATGAGCGTTTTTATAAAATCAGTCCTTTTTTAATTAATATATCTGTACTCATTTAAGATTATTATTTTAAGCTAGAAAAAGGGTGTCTTATGAAAATTTGCTGTTTTTGATTAATATATTGAATGATTCGTTTTCTTCATTTTTTATTATCAGAGCTGTAATCTATGATTATAAGCCCGAGAAAATAAATTTTAAATCAAGGCAAATACATTACATATAGCTTAATACACTATAAAAAAGTATTTTTTTAATAAATAGAATATAATTTCACTATAGTCTCTAGTTATAAAACGAATTCACAGTACGACAGTCAGAATACACAAATGCAATCATGGTTAAACCAGCTGTGAGATTTAATTAAAGCAGCAACCAAATTTATTCACATGAAAAAGGTAAAGTAGTACTTACTCACTTGACTGAAGATATCATAACTTCATTTGTACTACAGCGACCAGATTTTTATAATCCAATCGTAAGAAACTATGTCCATTAAAACAAAATTTTTACCGAAAGCATCCACTCCACATTTAGGTTGAATTTATTTCACAACTCTGACTATGAAAAAGATGCATTTGGTATTCGGTATAAAATAAAATTACCACTATTCTAAAGTATCATCGAGTATCCTCTTTAGAAACTCTTTCAATTCATATTGTGATAATAACATGTTTGCTCTTCTATGCTCGCCGCAAGCCAGGATTCCCGCTTCCCGCTTTGTGTTGTCTGTGGTGACTATGTTTATGTACCGTTTTCCGTTGAAGAGGGTTCGTCACGTGATAGTAATAGGATATCTTACTACGCATTTTTCGTGGGGGAGAGACAGAATTCTCAACTAGACAAGATTTTAGTGAAAAATGGAGTATAATAGGATCTAGCGAATCCTGAGCATTGAGGGGAATTGAGGAAATAACAAATTATTGCCTTTAATGAGTATTTTTTAGCGTAAAAGGATTTAAATCAGCCGATAAGAAATTTAATCAATAAAGGAGTATTAGTTTTAATCAATAGATTTAAGCGTGCACATTGGTCATTGTCAAAATAAATAAGCAAGGAACTACACCAATTCTCTTCTGAGGGAGAATGGTTTAACAATAAAATTACTACTGTTACGGTGTTTAGCAGGCCCACAGGACTTTTGCACCAGCAACAACTACCATTTTATAAACTATCCGAACAAGCCGTCTTTTAGACGATTGTAAATTTGGGTTTAATTTTTTAAGTAGTAAAAAATTCATTAGCAAATACTTATATATATATGTATATATATATATATATATATATAAATGTATGTATGTATAATCTTTTAGAACGACTTTGTTTTTATTCTAGTGAAATGTATAAAATTTTTCCGCACATTGCAAAATATTAACCCAGATTCTTGCAGTCACGGGATTTATGATGCTTCTTACGTTTTTCCGGTATTTTCGCTTTCAGGTACTAGAAATTTTTAGCAAGATCATTCGACAAAAACTGGTGTTTAAAGGTAAAATCACTAAACAAAATTTAAAATAACACACATAAAATGGTATTTATCAACAAAATGATCTTTTCAGGTAGTGCAAAAGGTTCTTTCTTTTTAGAAAAATATTTCTCAACTCCGTGGAAAATACCGTATTGTAGACTTCAAGCAAATTGAACTTAGTTTAGATTAGATAACTGCTTCAAAATTACTATCGCTACAGAAATTCCATGAACGGAATATCCCACAATAAATTTCCCAAATGACTTTAATACTTTTTTTAAATAAATTAGTAAAAACAGTTTTAATTTATGAATCTTATTTATCTGTTAACGTCTTAAAATAACTGTGTTATTTAAATAAAAATAAATCTGTTAAATTTATCCTCCTGTGATCTGCACTCCGAATCTGGTACTTGTAAAGCGCATTCCAACAATACTTAATTTTGCGATTACCTCTTTCAAAACGTTTTAAATTTAATTTCAATTTATCGTCCGACCAAGATTTTATGGAGCAGCACAAAAAACATTTCGCCCAGAGTATATTTCCAACCACATTTTATTAATTACAATTTTTACCCTCACAATCGTAGGTAAAATTTATACTCATAATCTGCTCATGATTTAAAAATTATTCCTTTGGATGTAGTATTTCAATTTCAGGATTTTTATACTTTTTTTGTAACTTCAATGTTTGCCGTACAGTTATTGATTTTATTCTACAAATTATCTGCTTACGTTGTAAAATATTTTCCATCCAGTGCTCTATTTCAATCAAATAATTAGTTCATAATGAATAAATGTTGTTAGATGCAAAAATAAGAGGTGCATAGCCACATTTCTCTCATGCACGTCTGGTACGTCTTAATAATAAATTATTCAGATTTTTTAAATTACTTCATTCAAACTTATTTCATTTGAAATTGGGGTACAAGATTTCAATAACGTCAAGGTGTGGTGATTGCTTACCACACCTTGACGTTATTGTCGTTTAAACCTTGAAGTAGAGCTATTTAAAATTTCTGGTGAATGTAACACATTTTAGAAAATACCTTAAGTAAAAGATAAAAATTCAAATACCTTACAGATAAAAATTAATTTATCATGATCTATTTCTGTATCATATTATATAATTAGTTATAGTTAAAACTTGCTGTCTGTCGTAAACTTAAGTTTTTATCTTAAATCATTAAAATGTTTTATGCGGTTCAGAATTCACCACAAAATTGGAATAGCTTTACTTTGTAAAAGTAAAAACTGTGATGACTTCATTTTAATAGCCCTAATGATGACAAATAAGTTTCTGTTCTTATAGGCATTCTATATTTAAGAGGTGTTAGTTCAGTTCTAGAAATTTATTTTTGAAGTCAAAGTTGTCAAAGTTTGAAGTCAAAGACTGTTGCCGCCAAATGTCGCCAACAGTCAAGAAGCTTGGTGATAGTGAGGGACATTTTAGGTATTGCCCAAGCAATGACTCACCTTAAACTATAATGGCCAAGTCCCTTAAGCGCAAGGTCCTTGAACCCCACCAGTGGCCAAGCGCATAGCACTTTGAATGGGAGACGGAAGGTGCCTTGTTCAGAAACAAGTCGCGTCCGCCGACCTAACCGTCCGGAGTTTTCCGTGGTTTCTCTGAAACTTAGCGTAAATACGGGTTAGGACCCTTTTAAAAGACCCCGACGGAGGGCATTTCACCAGTCGGCCTAGATCCAAGTGAAGGTAATTGGCCGTAATCACACAATACAACACAACACAACCCTTAAATAACTCTGTCAAGTAAGTACCCAGCCGACTGCAATCAAAAAGAGTGGTTCTCACGTACGTTTTAGAACACTCCTGAACAGACACTTTCGTTATTCTACAAGTAATTGTTTTTAAGCTATACGAGATACTTATTCAACCAAATCTAGGCAAAAGGGATCATGGTTCAGAGGGGATCATATGTGCATGTATACAGATATAACGAAATTTGAGATTGAGAGCTGGTTATGACTGCCTAGCTGAACATCTAAAGCACATATGAGCTATCTCCGGCCTGCAGTCCAGATGTGGGCCACCCCAGCTTTTGATTAGACCCACAGAACCTATCTAAACCCAATGTACAACCTATATAAACCATTCAAAATCCCATATAAATGCCAATTATAGGACGGGCGACTTCGCTAATATCCCAAAGTCCTCAACTTTTCAAAGGCTGCTCACACCTCATCTAAAGAGAATTAGGGATATTGACCAGTAGCCCATATCCTATCTGTAAAACAGACACCGTGTACGCTAATGGGAGTTGGCACACATAAAATCCGTCGTGGTACCAATGTTCTCCATCTTCAAACGATACCTTTGGGTATATCAATTTCAGGTGCTAGGTCTCTCTTTTGGATTTGGTTTAAAATTAGGAGACACCGAGGTCTTTCTCCCACTGGAGCTCATTAACACGGATGCCTCTCCCTTTCGCCCATCGCTGTCCTTGATGGACGATCTGGCACTGCTCCGGGGGTTGCTCGAGGGCATTAGAAACAACAACAGCAACAAAATAATGAAAATAAATGCTCGTCTGCCCGGGCCATGACCGGACATTCGAACTTAGAGGTGGCATTTGCCTGTTTTATTAGATCTCCAGGGATCGTATGTCCTGAACAACTGAATGCTCCCCCTCTAGGCTTAAATTGGTGTTTAGAGATTTTACTTATAATTTTATAGATGTTCTGGGGTTTGAAAACTGTCCCTTTATAATAATGACATTTTTTTTTTTTAAATGTCTGTATTTGAAGTGCATCTGTATTTGTATTTTTGATGCTTATGTAAGTGTCCAGATGTCAGTGTCTTTTTACCTTAAGTAAAAGCAACAACAACCAAAGTGTATCACATATGAATGCGTACATATATACCTTGCACAGGAAGTCTTCAAAGAAAGCTTGGGGATGTTTCAAAATCAATTTTTTCTTCAAGATATGAATACGGAAATTATTTTCCAAAGAAATAGCCCTGTTTCTCTACCCATGGGTCCACACGGCTCATAATAGATGTTTAAATATTTTAACATAAAAATTTACATTAGGGAAATAAGTACTAGAAAAAAGTAATTCTGTATAATTTCTTTCAATTTATGCCCGAGTTTTCCTTCGGCTGAATAATTCTATACCTGCTCGTAAACGAGTGTAAAAAGAAAAGCGGAATTAGAAACCTAGAATTAATGCGAAAGTACAACCAGCCGTAACTAAAGCTGTAATTAGTAAAAGAACCGCTTAAGCTACGAGCAAAAGTTAACAATAGTCAGAGTAACATGTGTCCGTTACTTGGGAGAGAGTGAAATATTTCAGCGCATTTAAATTCAGTTTAGGAAAGAATGATAATGTGAATATAACTAAATGGCGTATTTCTATTGTGATATTAAGAAAAATAATGATGCATTTTGTCAATTTTAAAGAGAGGCATTTTTAATTGGTAAGTTTCATGTTTTTTAAGCTATTCGTTTAATACTCGTTGTAAATGCTTGCTAAATTCCATTTACATAATTTTAAAATCATTATGATAATTTGTAGAGTTGTTTTGTTTATAGATTTAGTTTTTAAAATTGTTATTTTCCCCAACTTAACATTATCAGAGAGGATGATTTACAAATAGAAAGTAAAAATGAGCTTTCAAAACACATCAAGTGTCATTTTCAAGAGCGTGTGAAACAGATTATACATGTATAACTTTTGTTAAGACAGATATTTGAAAAGTATTACGAAATACATATTTTTTCTTTCAAATGCCCCTGTCAGTGCCCTACTGTAGGCTCGACCGCAAACGAAGGAAGCAGATGTTGATCATTTCATCATGGGAACACTTATTAGGCAAACCAACGTTCTCCCCCTATGAGTGGTCTCCTAATTTTGAGCCATTTCCAGATGAGAAACCTAGCACCTGGATTGGAACCCTGGTAAATACTTTCTGAACATGGAGGACATTGGAACCACAACAGATTTTACGTGCACCATCTCCCTCTAGCGTACACGGTTCCACAGAAGTCCTGTCGAGAGAGTTTTTTACCTTCCCAAGTACTGGCCAAGCCGGTTCTGCTTCACTTTTCGTCATCTTATGGTAACGGAGCTTAGCGACTTGACCACAGCGTGACAATTATGAAATACATAACGCCATTTAAAATAAATTCCTTACTTCGGAAGCTTTAAAAAGTTATTGGCTGACTCTTCACAAATTGTACAAAAACAAGCCTATGACAGTAGTTATGACGTTTTCACAAAAAATTCTTTAAAATATCCATGTAAAAGGAAATATGAAATACTTCCGCAACATAATATTTTAAGCATGCATTTCAGGGCAATCTTTTACTAAATAAACCTATACTTTATCTAAATGATTAAATAAGTGTCTACAAATGCATAGTATTTTTGAAATTTCCAGAAAAACTAACAAGTGTCCCACATTTTTTAGAGAATACAACTAAAAAGATTAGCTGCTTCTTTGTAGAGGTTATCTTAAATACCTTATTATGCGTAAAATATCGTGAAAAGTATTTTAAAAAGCTATGCAAACTATTGTAGTAATCAGTGTTGTTAGAATAAAAGGTCTACTTGAAATGTGATGCTTAATAATTTCATGGAAATAATTCATCAGTATTTTGTAACACTCCCCATTAATTCATGCATTTTCTTAATGAATAATGTGTCAGAAACTTTTTTATCTAATTTTTATGCTGCGAGCTAAGAAGCGACGTTAAATAACTCACTTTTCTCTCGCTTTTATAAAAAAAGTAATTGTGTTAGCTTCTAGTTAATCATTCGTAACTTAAAAAAATTTTGGGTAGTATAAATAAATGTAACAATGAGCTTGTTTCCACGGAAGCTGATTTGAGTGTAAAAAAGTAATTAATGTTTCCTTTTTGTTAGCTTTACTATATTTTTAAAAAAGAATTTAGTAATCCGAAAAGGATGTTGAAACAGCTGATAGAAATTTAATACTGAATTCTAAGTTGTCTTATCGACTTTGAGTACTTTTTTCCAACAATTATTACCTTTAAAAAAATCTTTATTTTGTAATTAATATCTTTTAATTACGCAGGAACAATTAACCGAAAAGCTGCTTCTATTAAAGAGGGTAAAAAAATCTATTAAAATGTTTCAAAATATAGTTCAGAAAATCTATTTAACTTGAATGAGTTTTATGCACTTCTAGATTATGTCTCTTTTTTGCCAGGTTTCGATTTAAAACACTATTAGAAAAAAATTTTGTAATTGTTATACTTCATCATGTAAAAAAATTTCAACTAAAAGCGAATAGTTTCAGAAAAATAAATCATTTTAATTTAAATTTGCACTGGTGGTTTGGATTACATTGTGTATGATGAAAGCATTCCTTTTCTACAAAATGGATCCAGAATTTAACTGATAATTAAGAATTTCGAAAAAATGCGTCAGAATTCTATTCTTCCAATGGCCACAACAAGGATACGTATGATTTAATAAAACATTGATCGTTTTTGCAAAGAATCCAGCTCCCATTCGCACGTTTCGATACTCAAGCTATCTGGAGTGATTTTTCACTTTTACAACTCTCACTTTCCAATCATAAAATTGTAAATAGTTACGTATTTGCCCTTCGACTAACTTTGTCAATAATCCGTCTTAGCGCATTATTACGTTCTTCCGTATCAGTGCTATGTATAGATTTATTTTTCAACGTCGTCGTAAGTTAAATTACTCCGTTAGAGTACAAAACTGTACTAACTTGGATTATTTTTACGAGTCAAGAAAGTGACATCGTTAGTTAAAAATTGCATGAGACCTGTTGCAAAATAAGAGCAGATTGAGATCGATAATATCTGTTGCAAAAGTTAAACCATATCAGAAAAAAATTCTCAATTTATACGGATCTAAATAGCTCCTCAAGATTATATAATTTGACATTTTTAGCGAGATTAAAATAAACTATTTTCTTCTTTCTAAGCGATGGAGTATATAACTACTTAAATTGAGCAATTCAGATTGAATGAATTTTTTTCACTTTTAAACACGATCATGATCTTTTACTATATTTAACTATGTAATGAATACATTGGGTTATGAATTTATAAAATAGGAACGATAACGATAAATGATACTACGTTAATCAATCCAAAGGTAGTTTCAACATAATAGGCTAACTATGAGGGGGGTTTTAATTCTTTAAAATAAGTGTGAATTAGTATCAATAACAGAAAAAAAACATTACTCATTTTCCTGCCTCATTTTTTTTTAGCCACATTCCTTTATATTAGACATATTCTTTATATTATTGTGACAACGATAACAAGGGATTGATACATCAAAATTTACGAATTCATTGCATCAAAAAGCTTTGAAGCACCTGAATATTTCAAAAAGCCTATAAAAATATGAAGAATGCATCATGTCGAATCCAATGCCAAGGGATAAGTGGAATTGTACAAATTTATTGAAATATAATATGTGTCCTCCTCGAGTCCAAACAATTCTTCTGAATCCTCCCTAACATGTAATTATGAACGGTGCACAAATATTCTTGACTCTATTCCCTCCCTTGATTAAAAAATAGACCTTTATTCTCCGGTTCCACAGTAAGTTGAACAGGTCCTGATGGTTGGCCGTCTTCAGGGTACCAAAGGTTACACAGATGTTTTAACGTTCTCTCTCAAAAGTTACTTTTTTTCGCATGAAGTAAATTTAAATATCGTTTTTAGAAGAATTCATTAAAACTATCAAATTCGTAATGAAATGAAGGGATTTCTTTACTTTATCCTCCACCACAGGATTTTTGAAGATCCTGGAGAAACCACCAGTCAAAAGATTTCCGAAATATCTCAAGAAGCGTAGTCTGTAATCAATAAATGTGCTATAGCCAGAGTAATGAAATTGAAAATGGTCCAATGTTTTCAAATCGTTAAAGCCAACGTTCTAATCATTGAAAGTAGACAGAGGTGTAAAGATAATGGATTGAAATCTCGAAACAATTAGACAGACGAAAATTAGTAACAAGAATGAGAATATGAAGCATGGAACACAGCAAGTGTAAATGGTTCAACAAGCAAATCTGCTCATTCAAACCTAACTTTGAAAACCAATAAGCTTCTCTGGATGCGTATTAGCGATTCCTTGAAGATCGACATCCTTCTGGATTGACAAGTTCTATCACCTTGAATTCAGGGAAGTAAATTAATCAAATTATATTCATTATATAAATTCCATTAAACGAATGTTTCTCAATAAAGTTCAAATATGTTCAATACTTTAAATGAAAGCAAGATGCAAATCTGCTTTAAAGAGAGCATTAAATTTCGTCATGAAATTAAATAATATTTGCCAGGTTTTTTTTTTTGTTTTTTTTATTCAAAGTACTCCAAAGTTTTAAATCGAGACTTATCTTCTGGGGAATACTTCAAAAAGTTAAGGCTTAAACCCATTCCATTTCTTAATTTATTTAAAAGTATCTAATTAAACTAAACTGTTCCGTTTGCGGTACATTCGTTCTAAAAGAAAAGTCACTCAAAGGATCCTGACGATTTCGTTTCAGAATTTTCAACTACTATTCTGTTTAACTGAAAAGTCTTCATTCTGGAGAAAAAAACTGCAAAATAAAAACTTAACTGCGTCTCGATTTTTTTGCAATGCTTTTCTTTAGAGAGAAAGGAATTTTATTGAAATGCTATGTCGAACCATATCGTGTGATGTCCTTCAAAAATCATGAAATTGACTTAGTGATTCATTTTTAGAAAAATATTTGGATTTCTTATCACTTTTTAAGACTTCTGTGCTACTTAATAAAGTGTGAAATTTAAATCTGTAACACATCCAGAATAGAATCAGGCAGGGCTGTGGGATCGTAAGAAAGATTATGGAAGTTAATTCTCTAACCCTTTGGCCCCACCATGGAAAGGTGGATAAAAACATTGGGCATGGTAGATGTCCTGGAGGGGAATGGGTTAGTTACAGAGGCGAAGGGAGAAAAGGGTGAGTTGCACTGCTGATGAGTTTAATCCACGGGCGAATTGCACACGTGAAATGGAGGGAGGGGGGACAATCAGAGGAACCCTGCGGTCTCACAAAAGGCCAGCGGTAGCATATTTTTTAGGGTCCCCTACAGCGATGGCGGGACGAAGTGATGTTTTCTTTGTCTCGCAAAGGGCCAGCTGTAGCATACTTTCGAGATCGGAGCAAAATAAGGATTCCGATGCAACTCGCCCCTCTATCTAATTGATAGCTATTGAAGAGGGTGCACCTGACCCCGTCTATCTGAAGTGTGAAGGTGCCGGGTTCTCGCGCAAAACTCACCCATCGTCTAACGGCCTGAGTCTTTATCTGTTTTCTGTGGATGTAACGTGATTACGCATTAAAACCTCTTAAAAAGTTCCCAGCCCAAGGCAAAACCCCCTTATTCAAATAGCCCTCGTGTAGCTTTGCCTTAATACACAATGCAATGCTTTAACCCTTGCGCGGTTATACATACAATACCATGTTAATTTTAGCATGTTCCATATCTGCTGCAAAAAGGCATAAACATTAGTTAATTTTCTTATTTTCAATTCTCGGTTAACATACTAGATTTTTTTACAAAATACTAAAGAGTGGGAAATAATGTTTGAATCTTTTAGAGTTTTGACAGTTTTTTACTAGGAAGTTCATCAATTCTATATAAAATGACTGTCAGAATTATATTTTTTATTATAGGCATCTACAGAAACTGAAGAATACGATGAAAACTGATTGCATTTCAAATTGTTAAACTTCCTCTCCTGTTCAACACAAAATTCATTGCAGCCATGATGCAGCAACGGAAGATGTACTCCTTCTGCTCTCCCTTTCTCTTCCACGCATCAGCCTTCTAATACTCTGCCTTGGCATACTTTTCGAAGAACGCCCTCTTGATTGTGCTACTCATCATCAGGTAATTTCAGCGAATTTAAACGAATGTTTCTGAGTCATTAGCAAGTGATCACGACTTGCATTAAAGTATTCTCCCGCACCAATAGATGCTGAAAGCTTTGTTTTAAGAAAGATTTTCAACAAATCTCGAAATTTGAAGAAAGATTTTGTTCTCTTCAGATCACGGCATTTCTTTGATGCTGTCTGTAATTAAACACGAAAAACTGCTTAGCTGACGAAATTTTTCGCAAAACAGAAATTCGCATCTGAGTTAATTAATTAAAATCCGAGAATCCCCAAGAGCGCAAATATTGAGATTGTACTTTTCAGCGTCATTTAATTAAAATCGGTACAAATCGGCTTTACATTAAGAGTTTTAAATAAGCAAAAATAAATCATTTGAGGTACTAAGTTCTTACACGAGCTCTACTTCATATCAGTGATGCATTATTCTTTCAGTTTCGTTAATCATAATAAACATGGGTTTATGCAAAGGAATTGAAGCGTTAGATTTTTGATTTATTGGATGAATAGCATGGTAAATACTTTGGGATTTTCTGAGATTAATTTTGTGTAGGTCGGAAAGCCCTTTCTTCAAACTAGTGGTCACTTAAAATGCTCTGAAGAGATTTGAAGAAGTATTTCGCTTTTTGTCGCCTAGGTAGTGTAGTGGCTATAGAACCATTCTATCTCGCCTTGGGTCCTGGTTCGAACCTCGGCTTGGGCATGGATTTTAACTTCTTTATGATACCAGAATTACCAGAATTATGATGGCAGAATTATCCCCTATGAAGGGACTTTCGTCCCTTCATAGGGGGTAACTCTGGCCGCCCATTGAGTGCCCCCATAATAGAAGGTGTTTCGGGTCATAGTAGTGGCGAATGATGGAAAAGCAAGTACCCGCCCATTTTAAAAAAATCGCTTTTTTGATGTCTTGTAGCAAAAGTTTAAAACTATTAAACAAATTCTGCTTATGCGGATCCTAAAGTTCCAGTGTATGTAGACCCTATATTCGCAGACTATGTAAACCCTAAAAAGTTGTAGTTTTCTTTTTTTATCAGGTTCATCTAAATGTTAAATAGAACCAAGCTCTATACTATTCAATTTACATAGTGTGCCAGATAAGTAGTGAGACAAGTAGCTTTGCATCCAAACTAGGTACTTAATTCAGTTTTTCACTTTTTCAGTTTTCAGCGGTATTATACGTGATTACATATATTATAATGACATAAGAATGTCTTAATTTAGGAAACGATAACCGACGTTCGATGACGGTGACGTCATCTGTCTGCCTCGTCGTAAAAAAGAGGCCTTAAAACATGCAACTTTTAAAATAAGGCTTATTGTGTTTATTTTTTATGCCTTACTTCGTAAAGTAATATAAAAAGAGGTCTAAAATGCCATACCTATGACAGCATTATATCAAGAGCAATTCCGTATTATAAGTAATGTGGTATGGGGGAAAACTGTGACAGCAGAAGAAAGATAACGCGTGAGGCAATGTAATAACATTCATGTAATATATAATGTTAGAACATACATACATTACATGCGGTATGTTATAAAAGCTTGAAATATTCTGTCATTTTTAAAGTGTATTGCTTAGAAGCATTGCTTAGAAAGTGAGCTATACGTCATTCCACAAAAACGTGTCTACAGCGCACACAAGGGAAGGGTCCATAGGGTCTGGACGCCACCCAAAAGAGTTCTCAACGTTGCAATGTTAAATCATCATCTAGTTTTTATATTTTGAATATGTTATAAGACTTGGCAAACTCTTATTTTTAGCATTTAATATAAGTAATTGCAACGTAATTCAAAAACATGCAAGTACATTAAAAACCAGGGAGTCGATAAAAACTGGTCAGGAGAAAAAGAAATTGTTCTGCACTTTTTCAGGTGGTTTTTGTTGCAGCCAGACTTTGTGCCGATTACAGTCGACTGTAATCGATGACTAAAATAATATTTTACAAATTTTAGAAAAATGCTATGATAAAATTGCGTTATTGTCGAATTCTTTTTCTGTTTTATTTCTTTAACATGAAGATTACTGTTATTTTACTCAATTAACATTCACTAGTCGTAATCTTTTTGGAAATTGTTAGTATTCGTAATCATAATCCATATCATTTCTGGTAATCGATTACGGATGACGGTGTAATCGCACGAAGTCTGGTTGCAGCTTTATGGACTAGACCCGCTCCAAAAGAAAATCCTGTGTGCGCCACCGCTTGTCTAATATCATTCTACAAAAGCAGTTTTTTTTTTAAAAACTTTTTTATACTCTGTGATATCAGAATAAAACTGTAATTTTTAACTATATCCGTGTAAATAGTTTCTGTAAGATAAAAATGTATATAGCATTGAAAATAATTGTAATATGAACTGTGACATATTTTATTGTAAATGAATCTATTCCTTTGAGGGACTTCAGTACTAGTTCCGAAAAAAATATTTATCAGTTCGTGTGTTACCAATGCTTTGCAGGATAGTTAGTCATTGAAAAGTTTATTTCGTTGTTCTGTAGTTGAAAGTTTACTTTGTATTTAAAATTCAGACATACACAAATACAGTATGCCCGCTAAACTCCTTTCTCACTTCATTAACTTTAGATGTGAGATCTTTCGTCATACATGCTGAGTCTAGGTATAGCAAAGTAGCTACGCAATAAACCCTGTTATCCTCCTGCCATCTAAATTCGGAGTTGGTGCTTTTATTTCATGATACGGGAAAAAGGTCACCTACAAAGCTTTTAGCATCATCGATTTAGTAAGAATAGACACCTTGCGAGCATTAGCGTAAGCATTAATACGCACACTAGTGCTGAAAGTGGAAAGTATAAAACGCGCATTTGTCAGAATGATCAGAACTGCACTTGCCCACCCTTTTGTAAACTTACCCTTCATGCTCTCTCTCTCTCATCCTCTTTAAGTGTTTTCCACCAGCAACAGTACTCATCTGGACACTGGTCTCCGATTCCCTACGGCACATTGTACAACTTGGTGGGTGGCATGCTATCACAAGTATCAGAAATACGTTTCTACGCCTTCTTTTTTTAATATTAATGTGTGCGTAATATGTCTTTTTGTACTTAACCGCAGATGCTGAGTAACTTTGACATTTTCCCGTACCTCGTATTGTTTTTGAGGTAAGAACGCTAACTATGAAATACGCTGCCAAGCGCCGCTGTAATCTTATTCACTGTGCAACGCATAACTACTTTACTATCACTCCATTCTTATGATTAATGCTTTTATAATTCAAGTAAATTTGACAACAAAGACTTTAACGGGCATACAGTACATATAGAAGAATTATATGAAATTCCCATAGCATGAAACTCCTTTGATTTACTTTTGCACGTCTTCATATTATAGTATGAAAAAGCTCGATGTTCTACGAATTTATAAAATTATTTTAAAAGAGAAGACAATTATTCGTTATTGATTGCATAGAACGTAACATTTTTCTCAATGGCTAATTTTTTTAACTCATAACTAGAGAAATAGAAGAATCAATGTATGATGTATTAATACATACCCGAATTTTATTAAATTTTTGTCACGGGAGAAATAAAATATGGCGGCCAGTATATAGCAAAACTAAAAATGAAAGATGAATACTATTTAAAAAGTAATGCAAAGCTTTCTTTTACTCATATGTTTACTTAAAAAACTATATTATGTATTGGATGAATATCCGGTATAGCTTTTCATTTGAACTACTTAAATATCAATTATTAAATCATTAAATTTAAGTTTACATAATGTCAAATATTATTTCTTCTGGGTTTTGACGTAGCTTATATACTTCAAAAGTAACTAATTTGATGGCAAATTTCTAGTGCTATTTGTCGACAGATAGATGTACAAATAAATTAAATGCACCAAGTCTCTTTTCAAAGAAATAGTATAATAGTAACACAATAATTATAAAAAAATAAAGATAATATGTGGATTAAAATAATTTTAAAATATGAAAGTATTTTCCCCACTACATATGAATCATGTTTTGATTTGTTTTTCTTGTTTGATCAAACTATTACTATCTCTTAATAAACACCATTTGCATTTTTCTGTACAAAATTACTCCCTTACAAAAAAGAACTCTGAATATTACACGTAAGTATATAATTCATATCATCTTTTACAGTATTTTTCTTGCCGGTGTGCTATTTCTCCTGGAATCAAGTACGTTTCAGAAAGAAAAATTTAAAACAAAAAGTGTGGCATCAATAATATTTGAAAATGTTCGTCAAAATTTCCTTTTCAATAGATTTTTTTTCTACTAATTGCAAAGGACATTTGATGTATGTTAATCAAACTGCGTATTAGTATTATTAGAAGTTTAAAGTGAGTTTACCTGTCATAATTTATACTCGACACAACTTTTGCAACGATCAAAATTTGTAGTTTATTATTTGTAGTAGTATTAAGGCTGAAACAAAACTTAAACTTTCTTAAAAACTTAAACTTATTTCTCTAGAAAATTTTATAAAGCTAGGTTTAAGTGCAAAATCTTACTCATATTTTAAGTGACATTTAAATAACATCAAAAGTATTAAATTTCTTGAGATAAGAGTGAAATAAAATTTGAACTGCTTTCAAATA